>OZ010583.1:58677976-58700476 GCA_963932145.1 Acanthosepion lycidas
TAACAACTTCGCACATCTTTATATTCCTAAAAAAAAAAAATGAACGATGTGGTACACTATCAAAGGTTGTTCTGAGATTTCTATATCTTTTCCTGCAATTTTTCAGGAACATTTTGTTTACCAATAGTTGATATTTGCAAACATATGAAGCTCACTAATATCCCCTTTGTTCCAAGGGAAGAATGTTGTTTTGATCGAGAAAAGAGTAAGTACATTTCTTCAGGACAGACGTGATCATTTTATACGTGTTAGACAAACATGTTATTGGTCTATAATTTTTTGGATCATCTGTTTCACATGCTTTTGGTAGGAGATATGTAATACCTTCAGTAATCCATTAGGGACTTCACTGGGATTATTAATTAGCACTAATAAAATTTACGCAAAGTTTTGGGACTTGATGACATGATAGAACCAAAAATTGGGTACCATGTCATTTCTTTTCGATTTCCATTTATGGGATCTCGTTAAACCTAGCCTAACATTATTATTGGTTATATCCTTATAGAAGTTTATTCATCATTCTTTCTTTTCTTTCATTGGATCCTTTCTGCATTTGAATTATATTCCTTTGGGCTGCTCTAAACACTATCCCCAAATGTTTGAACTTCGTCAATAGATGTTGTTTCATTTTTTGAGTTTTTTGTCTTCTGTAACTGATTTTTCCTGTAACACTTCTTGAGGTTTTATTATTATTATTATTATTATTATTATTATTATTATTATTATTATTATTCCTTTGATTTCTGGTGTGTCCACATTTCATTCCGGGTCCCACCCAGAGATCTAAGGTTAGAAATGGCATATTGATATTTTCCAATGACAAAAAAAAAAAAACAACATATTTTACATCGATAAAGCCCTACGTAAGGTGTGGGCTTTACTTGTGAGAACAATTTTTCGTATTTCTTTAAGGCATGGATTTCCAGGAATCCCTTCAATTAGTCTACTGGAATCTTTTCCAACCAATCCGAGGGCTTCAACTGCAACAGGGATTGTTGATGTTCCCATATGCCACACTTTTGAGATTTCTAGGTCCTTGTATTTAGATAGTTTTTTGAAGATCTTCAAAGATACATTGCAGTCCGCAGGAACTGCCATATCAGTAAGGAGACACTTTTATTTGCGGTCTCTAATAACAATGTCTGTAAAATTAGCTTTGGTTGTTCTGCCTTTGTGTATTGTGCAGTCCCATAAAATGGTAACAGCTCCTATGTCAATAACCGGGTCTGGGTGGTGTTCATACCAATTTCTTTCAGTTTCCTTACCGTAGAAGTTGCAAATTTCCCAGTGAAGATATTGGCCAAATCTATCATGCCGAGTTTTATATTCAGTGGGTGCCAATACCGTGAAACATGTTAGAAGATGATCAATTGTTTCTGAGAATTTAACATAGAACCTGCATTTTTGGCTAACACAATATTTTAATATGTGTGCTTGATAATTTCTAGTTAACAAGCATTGGTCTTGTGCAGCAATGATAAAATCTTCGGTTTCAGCTTTTAACCCTGCACTATGTAGCTATTATGGGGTATGGGGCTTATCTACATCAGCTTGTTTGGTACGGGCAGAGTATTCGCCATGAAGCGGTTTATCTTGTCATTGTTTCAGTATCTGGTCGGTTGCATTTGTCTTTGCTTTCTTTTTTATGTATTATGCAGATTCAGCCGGTGCATTGTTCTTTACTTTTATTTCTGCACCCATTTGAAACTCCATTATTATTATTATTATTATTATTATTATTATTATTATTATTATTATTATTATTATTATTATTGTTGTTGTTGTTGTTTAAGCTTCTTCTTCTTCTAGAGGAATAAAACTTAAGACATAACGATGGTTCTTAATCAGAAAAGTAATATAGGAAGAAATCAAAGATAAAGTGATCAAAATTTTAGTTTGATTTAAAATTTTTTCCGATCGATATCCATTTCAGCTTTTAAAAAGAGGGCTATTGATTTTTGGAAGATAGTGGTGGGGTCTGTGGCTGGGCCAGTCAGTATTGCGGCATTATTAGGAGTGGTGCGTGGCCGTTACGATGTATTTTTTTTTATTTTATCTCTTTTGTTTCATTTCCCACCCCCTCATCCAGACAATTAGTTGAGAGAGCAAACTGCATTTCACTCCAACCACTTTCACAACGGACATCAAAGGCGAATTAAATAATAGAAGTGAAAATTAAACGTAATAAAATTATCGCTTACTTTGTGATTTGCGGACGGGCCTTTTATTGAATAGCTTTTAATTTCAACCCACCCTCTGAAATGTCTAAAAACGAAACCCCATCTATTTCTGATCACGACTTGAAGAATGAAAGTGAAAAAAAAAAAAGAATCAAACTAAATGATTTTAATAAATACGCGAGGTTCCATAAGTAAGAAGGTACCATTAATGTAAGAACTTCTTTTCTCAAGTTTTACAGAAATTGATAAAGTGTCGTTATTTATAATCTGTATATTATTAGGTCGGTGCAAAAATAATGACGTACTAATGTCGTTTTTTGACGTATTTTCTAACGTCAAAAAACGACATTATTACGTCATTATTTTTGCACCAACCTAATATATATCTGACGTATATCGTTTAAGGGAGACAGTTTTTTTTTTTTTTTTTTTACCAAGTTGTAAACGGATAACTAATCTGTAGTGAAAATAAAATTTAAATTCTCAAACACGGTTTTGTTGCGTTATTTGCCTTATTTAGTAGACACGATTATCGAGCTTGTTTCTTCATTTTTAGAAAATGTATTTTATGGTAGGTTATATAATGGCGTTTTTTAATCATGAAAAGGAAAGATCATTTTGAATGAAGGTTTGCTGCGAGGAATTTTTTTTTTCAGTGTGTCGGATACACAGAATCTATCTATCTATCTTACATATTTATAAGTCTACCATTCGCCCATACACTGAATATTACCACTACAATATTACAGATAGCAAACATATGAAGCTCACTAATATCCCCTTTGTTCCCCTGAGAAACCAGTGCTACTTTCGGTTGAAGTTCATCAAATTAAAACAACTATGCTCGTAAATACATCTTCCACGCCCAGTACAAACGAAATTATCAAGCACACATTAAAATATTGTGTTAGCCAAAAATGCAGGTTCTGCTTCTATTTAGAAATTCTTGATAAAATACAAAGAAGAATCTGCCAATCTCGGGTTCAGTACCGTTTCTATAAATATTTTATGGCTATTCTGATGAACTTTCTTCTTTGACACCTAGACTTTATTATTTTAAGCGCAGTACAAGCTTGGCGGGAAGCTCTCACTATTTAATTAGTGAAATAGCTCGAGGTAACGGTAAGGTCTATACCAGGCATGGGCAACTTTTCCGAGGGTCGCATGAGATACGGTTCACCATAAGGCGGGCCGCACTAATTAAAAAATGCAAGGTAATTTTCACTAGAGATGAACTTAGGCATAATCGTCTGACATGAACATAGGCATAATCATCTGACAGTGTGGTTAGCATAGGGCGCTTCGTGTGACTAATTTTTCAATTTATTCACTGGTAAATACAAAATGAAAAATTTTTAAATTAATTTTTTTTTTTTTTTTCAGATAAAGAATTATTATGAACGTTTACTGTTTCTAAAGCAAAATATATTTGCACATCTGATCTTAGTAAAAGTCGTTTTAAATCATTTTAAACAATACGGAAAAACGTTATTTTCGACGAAAGTTTGATCATTGTTTATGTATGTGGTTACGTGCGAGAGTGTGTGAGTGAACAAGTGAGAACAAAACGAAACAAACCAAAATTTAAGAAAAGTTATTTGAGAAAGCCAAACGAGTCGCACGTGGCCAGCAGGACGCTGTTTGCGCAAATCTGGTCTGTGCTAACCATTTTTCTTCCGCACTTCTCGCTTGTTTAACTCTCTTCCGGCTTTCTGCTTTTCAGTTAACTTTGCTCTTTCGTCTTAGATCTTTGATCAAATGCAATCTCTATCGTTATCTTCGACTTTCTTAATTTCTATTCTTTTACAGTTCTCTCTACTGAGTAATATTTTTCTTTTTATTTGCGTCTTACTGGCTTTATTGCCTTGATTGGGGCGAAGTAATGATAATAATATTAATAATAATAATAAGAATATCCTATACCTTATAAGGAAATATTCGGCATTCATTTACTGAGAAACCAGTGCTACTTTCGGTTGAAGTTCATCAAATTAAAACAACTATGCTCGTAAATAGATCTTCCACGCCCATTACAGAGGCGGGGCCTTTCTTCCTAACTTCAGCGTCTTGATTATATGATTTTGTCTTCGAGTTACATAGGCTATCCCTTTCGTTTGTTGCGACTATTGAAAGTCCTCAAGTGATGTGGTTTCTGTTATTTGGTACAGTTCTTTGCTTGCGATTGTATAGCGTCAGTCCACCAGTTTCGAAGAATGGCGGTCCTCACTAAGACGGATAGATGTCATTTACTCGTAACCATTTTAATGGCTATGAGTGAATGACACGGAAAATTTAAAACTGAGTAAAATGATGAACTAAAATAAATTGATTATTTATTTTTAAAATAACATTTTACTTACAAGTATTGTCATGTGACGTAAACAATAGTCAGTGCATTATTTAAAACAATTGCCCGTAAATAATGAACAGTGCCTTTTTACAGCCATCTGTTACTTATATAATTTGCACTTAAGACTGTTTTTACATTTTTGCAACGTTTTATGAATTGAAGATAACTTTAACAAATCTCATTTTGTATATTTCATTGTAGACAAAATAAAAAATATATAACTTAAAGAAGACAGACATACTGTCAAAGTATCATTAAACATTGCTAAACACTGTCTCGTTTGCCTTTTCTAAAAACACGTTCTTCTCTAATAGTTGTAAAATACAAAAATATTTAAGTCAATCATTTTATTATTATTATTATTATTATTATTATTATTATTATTATTATTATTATTATTATTTCATTTGATTTCAGTTGTGTACAAATTTCTGTCCAGGTCCGCCCAGAGACCTAAGGTTAGAAATGGCATCGTGACATTTTCCACTGACCAAGTTATAATGATAAAAAAATAAATGCACACAGATATTTTACATGGATAAAGCTCTTCGTAAGTGTGGGCTGTACTCGTGATAACAATTTTTGTATATCTTTAAGGCATGGGCTTCCAGGAATCCCTTCAATTAGTCTGCTAGAATAATTTTCAACCAAACCGAGGGTTCCAACTACAACAGGGATTGTTGTTTTCCCATGTGCCACATTTTTTAGATTTCCATTTCAAGACCCTTATATTTTGATAACTTTTTGAAAATTTTCAAAGATACATTGCAGTCAATAAGGAGGCACTTTTTTGTTTTCGGTCTCTAATAACACTGTCTGGGCAATTAGCTATGATGGTTCTGTCTGTGTCTATTGTCTAGTCTCATTAAATGGTAACAGACTCTATCTCCGTAACCGGCTCTGGGTGGTGTTCATACCACTTCCTTTCAGATTCCTTCCCGTAGAAGTTGCAGATTGCCCAGTGAAGATATTGGCCACCTCTGTCATGCCGAGTTTTATATTCCGTAGGTGCCAACACCGTGCAACCTGATACAAGATGATCAATTGTTTCTGGATATTTATCAAGGAATCAGCAGTTTGGATTAACATTTGCTTTTTTTTAAAAGTATTTTGCAGCTTTAGTCTGTGTATTATTATTATTATTATTATTATTATTATTATTATTATTATTATTATTATTAAGTGAAACCTTCTTGTTCGTTTCTGATAAAGATTTATTATTATTATTATTATTATTATTATTATTATTATTATTATTATTATTATTATTTATGTTATCTCCCCGGAGAGCAATTTTAAGTTGCTAATTAGTACGTCTTCTCTTGGCACCGTATCTATACACACTTGGGACGTTTTCTTTAGATGAAGAGGTTTTTACTGATGATATGTGCAGGATTGTATAAAGTAAGTTCTGTACTTCTGAGATGTTGGAATTTTACTCACATGATTTTCGGTACCCGTCTTTATCCTACCCAATGCCACTATCACAAAAGGGATAAACCTAGTTTTAAGTTTCCACACATGATATTTTCCAATTAATATTTTTCACACATATAAATCTCACCGTAATGTGTGAGCTGTACTTGTGAGTAATTTTTTTTTTATATTTCTTTAAGGCATCGGCTACCAGGAATCATTTCAATCAGTCTATCAAAAACGTTTTCAATCAATCCCAGGAGTACAACCACAACTGAAATTATTGATGTCCTCACGTGCTACAGTTTTTTAGATTTCATTCACAAGAATCTTTTGATAGGTTTAAAAAAAAAAAAAAAAAGAAAAGTTTTTCAATGATACAATACAGTCTGCAGCAACAGCCATATCAATAATTCACTTTTTGGTAAATATCTTATAATTTTTATTTGTAAGCATTTTTTCTGGTCGGATTATTGTGTGGCCTATCCCCTTCGGATTCATAGTGGTCTATCGGTAATTCCTCAAATGTACATCGCGATCGGGAAAAACATATAATAGAAAACTAGGGAAGAACGCTGGGAATACCCTGGACTGAATACCTGAGAAACGACGAAGTTTTAGAGAAAAAGTAAACAGAAAGGATACTTATAAATACCAGCAAAAAAAGACGGTTGAAATTTCTAGGGTACATAATGAAAGACAGCTTGGACAATTTAACGCAGACAGGACGTATTGAAAGCAGAAGGAGCGAGGAAATGAATGCATAGAACAACTCAACACTGCCGACTCAACACTGCCGACTCAACGCCGGGACCACTCAGGACCGAGACAACTCAGGACCGAGACAACTCAGTAACTAAAAAGCATCACTTTTTTTTATAACCGAATAAAAGAAACATATTAAGGATTAAAACCTTACTTAGTAAATATTTTTCTTCAAATCAGACATTTGAAAAGGCATTACATAAAATATGAAGCAATATTTTGTTTTTAATTTATTTTTAATAAAGTAATTCGTAAAGATATTTATTTTTAATGAAGTAAATTCACACATAAAAAAGAATTCAATAAAACGCACTTGTCTTTAAATATTATAATAAATTAAATTGAAAAATACAGATGAAATTTAATTAAAATTATTTTTAATAAAGTAAATTGCAATTTAATTTATTTTTTAATAAACTAAATCGAAATCTTATTTTTAATAATAATATAAACATTTGACGATAACGTCAAAATTTTTGTTTTTATTAAAAGGAAAGATCAAATTAATTTTTATTACATTTTTGATAATTTCTAGCGCGTTTAAAATTTTGGTTAAATATCTTGTTTTTTTACGTCAGCAGTCGACGTAATATTTACGATTAGTGTTTTGGCGCCTTTTTTCATGTGAAAAACACAATGAATTGTAAAATCTTGCAAAACTCAAATCATTCTCGGATACTTATTGTACTTTTAGGACTTATTCACAAATAAATGAAATTATTTTTTAAATTATTCTTTTTAGAAAATCTTGGTAAACATATATTTTATTACATATGTTACGCCCACTAATTAAAATTAATAAATTAATTAAAATAATAATAAATTTAAATTTAAAATTAATAAATTAATAAAAATTAATTAAATATTAAAATTTATTTTATTAATTCAAAGCAGGACTCATTGAACAATGTAAATCATCAATTTTGTTTTCAAATTACTAACCATTTCCCGAAAATCTGCTTCGAATCATAAAATAATAGATTCCATAAAACTGTGAAATTATTTAATTAGAGATTTTCTTTTAATTGCTTTTATAAATAATTTAATTAGAGATTCTTTTAATTGCTTTTACAAATAAGATTTATTGAGAAAACAATTCTTAAGAAGAAAAAAATCAATAAATAATGAATTTTTACATGAATTGTTTTCATTTTTTATTTCAATGATAATAATTTCTAAAATATATATTTAAAATTCTGTATGGCTTTCATTCGGTTGGGTGATATTTTTATTAAGTTAAAACTACATACTAATCAAAAATTGAAAAGCTTAATACAACGAATATTGCTTCAAGAATTCTAAAATCATTTTTAACATATATATATATATATATATATATATATATATATATATATATATATATATTATTACGTAACGTTTGAAAGTATGGTCGGCCATATACGGCACAATCAGAAAATAAGAGCGATGACTTATTTTAAGGTTGGTGCAAAAATAATGTCGTTTTATCACATATGTTACTATGTGAGAAAACGACATTATTTTTGAAAAAAAACCTAATAAATTTAAAGTCAGCATTCCATAATTAGATTACCGGGAAAAATTCCCAAAATTTTGAAGATTACTGAGTACTTAAAAATTATACACAAATGGCGCTCACCTGTCATTTTCTTAAATTATGTTCTAACAGATAAAGTCTCCATAGAAGAACAAATAAACCAGTCAACACCTTCCGGCACTTGTTAATTCATTGACGGGCGATGAAAAATGCGTAATTTACTGCTACTGTTTGTTTTAAAAATCTATTTCCTTGTTATTTTAAATTTAAATATTTTTTTTCAAATCAAATGTTTTAAATCAGCTAAAATTCCTTAAATAAAGTTTTAGAAAATATATTTTATTTTTGAAAGATTTTTTAAATGCAGAATTAACTTTTGTTTACAAATGTGTCAAAAATGGCTAATTTTAAATGGTTTTCTGAAAGTGACCAAAACGTTGACATTACAATCAATATAATTTCTATTTGAAATTCACTAGAATATTTTGCTTACAGTCAACAGTAAATTTAATCATTCAGCTTTCAATTTAAGTTAAAAAAAAGGAAGCTTAAATAATGCTTTTTCATTTTTTAAAAATTCATTTTAAATCTTAGGTATCGAAAATTCAGTGGAGGTGCATAGTCTGAACATATCTATTTTATTTTGTCGATCTTGAAATTGTTTAAAGCTTCAAGGATCTCCATCACAAAGCCATTTGGTTCTGCTGCTCTGTTCCTTTTCAGCTTCGCCAATGCCGATTTTACGTCTTTTAAATATTTCCGATTTTTCTATCTGTCTTCGTTCAATCTTTCAAATATTTTTCAATCTCTATTGTATGCAGTCGTCTTTTAAAAGTTTATTCATCCAGTCGAGGAGCAACGTTTTTTGTTTAATTTTTTTTTTCTTTCCTCATCTCTTCGGCTCTTTTCTATCTCTACACTCTTTTCGTTGGACCATTTGACTTTTGTCTGTTTGCATTTATCTCTCATGCTTGTATCCAATATTTCATTTTCTGTACGATTTCTTGGCAATGTTTGACAGCATATAAAAGATGTCGGTTTCCCGGATGTCATGTCAGTTTTGCCGATATCATCAGCGTTGAATACAACTACGTCGTCTCCGATGTTGTCGTCCTCTAAAGCGTCACTTTGTCCATTTTCCTCAGAAAGAAAATAGTAATAATGTCCTCTTCTGTTTTCCGACTTTATGGAAAAATAGCCACTGGGATTGTTGTTTATCGTTCGGTTTCTCATAGTTTGAGCTCATTTTCCCGGCAATTTTCTTGCATTTTTCTCTGAAGACGTCCTTCACTTTGCTTAAAATACGGAATCAATTTTGGATTTCAACGTATAATGGAAACTATATAAATTCTTCTTTTTAATCCTTAATAACTTGATACACATTTTAGGTTAAATTTAACTGCTTTATTTCTATTATAACGTGTCCGTTCTTGGAAAAGGATGGTCATGGCTCTCCGCTGTTTTCTATCATTTTTAGTTCTTAGTAACGGCTGTCTTCTCATCGTCGCCCCAAATCCCTCTTCTGCTATCCATTTACACAAATTCGTTAGGTAGGTTATTCGCAGCATTTTCTGTCCCTCCTATCATCATTATATATCCCGTGACTGCCAAATTCTCCAGCCCATCTTTCTTCATTATTGCTTAGACCCCCACCACCGAAAAAAAAGGTGCTGTAAGCTTGGATGTGCTGGTAGTATTGTGGATAACATCCCAGAATTGGAATTCAGACAACCGAGTTCCAATTCCATTCGGGTTCGTTATATTCATTGACGAGTAAATACATTTGGGAAAGATACGAATACACACATTTCCCCCTTAAGTTAAGTCTTAATTAATAAAAAGTGTTTCAGTAAATTATTATTATCTCCAAAAAAAAAAAAAAAAAAAAATGATTACAAATCTAAAAATATTTTCTGGCTTTAAATAATCCAATTGATAAACTGTTAAGAAAATAAATCAATTTCTTATTTTTCCGAGAAATTTCAACTGTCTTCTTGTGGTTGGAGGCATAAGGGCAAATTTTGCAAGAGAAATGTTTCTTTGTAATGAATTTCACATCCCAATTGCGAATCCGTACTATTAAAGAATATTTATATTTTCTTGTATTCTTGTTTTGGTTAGAGTCCAGAACCAAATGATGGAACAATTATGGTTGCGAAAACTTCGTTGCCCCAGTTATTCTTGTGAACGCAGATACGTTGTTTTATCATTAGCATTCAAAAGCTGCTATTGAGTCTCAACCCGTAACACTAGCAGAAAGTACGCAACAACCTCACTCGCTAGTATCAACTCCTATGGAAATCTAAAAAAAAAATTGCAATATACTGACAGTCATACATGCCACAAATAAAATATTCACGGCAACAGCAGGCGTCCGTTCACTTTTATATTAACAATGAACTTGTAGCTAAAAACTTATCTGAATAAGACATTGACTTTTCAACTTAGAATGACTTTGCTTCTCTTCCATTGTAAGTTCTAACTTGTTCCTAAGCCGTTATAATTAATTGATTCACATAGCCAACACGGTCGCACTAGTAATAGAAACCAAACGAATGCGAGGAAAAGATCGCCATAAGGTTAACTAGTGGTCAGCTGACCTTGGACATGTCGCTCCTTGCATTGTTCGGGTCGACCTGAAAGCAAGAGACCATCTCAGTGACGTATCACATACCCTACGGCATATGCAAAGATGGTTTTAAGTTCAGCTTGATGTCGACGACAGCGTACTGATGACACCTGCCCTCAGTCGATTGCCAATAAGAAAGTAGAATTTGTACATCAGGTGCGACTTTCAGCTGGAAGAAAACTGGGTTTTCCATGTCTGAGGGGGTGAGCTTTAATTACGTGACTTGTGTCGTTGACTCGTAAATAAATATAGAAAATAGTTTCAGCTCACAAATTCCAATATATGTATCTGTTATATATTGATTAATTTGTGCTATTTGTTAATTTGAGATAAGTAGATAAATATAATTATTTTATGATATTCAGCGTATATGTAGGCTAATAATGCAAAATGAAAATGATGAAAAAAACATTTCTGTTATAAATGCTAATTGCATAAAAAATATTCAACAGCCAAAACTGTGATATTAAGAACGTTTCAAGCTACAAACATTGGTCTACTCTCGTCTTTAAAAACATACATTTAACACGCAAGATACCATTACATGTATATGCAAATAAATATTTAGTTTAATTCTGTAATAATAAATATGGTATTTGAAACGGATATATTTTGTTCTCAATTACCATCAGAAATATTACATAATTACTAAAACCATCCTGAAACTGCTACATTTTATAAGATATAGTTCTGTCATGGATCAGCATTAACAAAGTCAGCATCAAAATTGGTAAACAGTTAGCCGTGTTACGCTCAATTTACTAATGAATTTTAAATCATACACTTTCATTGCGGCAATCAAAATAGATATCAGATGAAATACAACCCTGTCGGCTGGGCTTAAAAATACGCTGACTGCATTTCTGCAGAGGGATAAGATACGCCCTTCAGCAAATAAACTACGTCCAGAAGCAGGGCCTCTGATCAGGTTTACATAAGCGAAGAACAACCTCTTAATTGCTCTTGTTCCCAGGTTCACCCAGATCCGGGGTCGTAACACCTGTTCGGGTCCCAGCTATGGGTAAATAGTTAATACACAAAATGGAGCCCAATACTATAAAAGTGTAAAAATAGGTTTTTTATATTTAAAAAAAGAAAACAGTAATGCATTTCGAAAAAAAAAATAATACTAGCAATGTATTTTTGGAAAAAAAATGTGTTACCAGCAATGTTTGACTCTCAAAAAAAGCCCTCTTTACAAAAATACAAAAATGAAACCTGATCTAAAAACTGATTTCTTACAAGGGATACATATTCTATGCATAGGAACCTCACCTACAAATTTTTACCGGCATTAAATAGCTTATTGAGGTTGATATGCCGTAAACCAAACCAAATCAGATGAAATATTTAAACAAAAATGTTACAAGTTGTTGAACTCAGTAGCCCTAAATGGCAATACTGTATTTTTATCACTATACATAAGCCCCACGACAAACAAAACACACATTTAAAACAAAATCAATAGCTGAGAAAAAAAAAAACTGTCCAATTGGCACCAAAACAGTAATGTGGGTACGAGTTATAACAAATTCGAAGATTGAAGATCCCTACAGCAGATTTAACCGTTTTAATCGGACTCACCTTCACAAATTAAAACAATGTATTGACAATTCTTCTCTGAATATCTAGAATGAGGAGTTACTATTTAACTGTTTACAGGCAAGTTGAATCTGCAACACTCATCAACAGGGAATGTTTCTACTGGACAATAGCCTAGATGATTTGTTCGTGAATCTGGTGTCATATTAATTGTAAGTACAATCGCTAACCCAAGTAGTATATACTTCGACTCACTGGAAAGAGACTGCAGCAATAATTGCACTAAAAATAAGAACAAGACGTCATATCCCGGGACATGGGCGTTGGAACGAGAACAGGCTACCTGCCTGTTCTCGTTCAAATAAAGGGTTCAGTTCAGAATTCCGTGTAGGTTACACGGATCGATATACACCTGATGAAGACTCGATGGCACAATGGTCGAAACGTAGTAGTACCAACAAAAAGGATGAGAACAATAGTCCGAATATAAATACAGTGAATAAGATATTAAAAAACAGGATATTTTCGAAAGAGACTTTTTATCATGGCAAGAGGAGAATTGAGGCAACAAACAGATAATCCTAAAAAAGGATAATGAGAATAAAAGATTTTTAATGGAAACAAAAAGGAAAATTATACATAAAATCAGAAAACGACAATTGAAATTTCTAGGGCATATAATGAGAAAAGAGCTTTTGAAGAATTTGACACTCACAGGGCGGAGTAGAGGCTAGATTGACACTGCTAAACAACAGTAACCTACCTAAGAAGCTTGTGCAAATAGGTCGCAGAACAAGGACTGAGATTGATAGCGAGGAAAAAAATATTAGTGCTACTAATAATAGGATGGAGTGGAGAGCTATGATCTTCTACGTTTTGAAATCTCAGGGCACATAAAAAAAATCGAATACCGAAGATGAGGCTGAATAATTTTTTTTTTCATTTAAATAGCTTAATTATAGTTAATATTTAATAAGAATATATTTCTGGTATATTTCGTATTTCTTTACATGTAGACTTTGGCTATCAACAACAGATAAGATGATTCCATAAGCCTCTCACTGTTCTATCGTTACTTCCATGGAAACTGCTCGTACGAACTACATTTCTTGGTTCTTCTAGTTCTATCCTTCACGGCTAGGACAGGCCATGTCACTTATATTGTAGCAAACCACCTACATTCTCTCTGTATTCCATCTTTAAGAAGTAATTTTCATTCGAACAGTTTCTTCCCACGAACCCCTGCTTTCTGGGACCAACTCGCGAGAGAATCCTTCCCCGATCATTCCAATCTTAACATGTTCAGGTCTAGTGTTGACTGTTATCTTCCCCTCCCATCCGTATGGACTGCCTCTTATTATAAACCTCTACTCTGAGGAGGCACGGTGGAGTAATGGATACCGGCTCAGATTGAGGAACGGAGAGCTGAATTCGAATCCATTGAGAAAGGTATGAATCCTCTTCTTCTCCCCGATCCCCAGCTATTCGTAAATAGCTTTGGATTGCAACTGGTCTACAGCAGAGAGAAATGACAACTTACTGCGGGGAAAAATCCGCCTCGTCAGTCATGTATCAAAAGATATATGATCGCCAAAGCGTGTATCACGCATGGCATATAACTGACTGGCTGATTCTGAGTAGTCCTCCGAGACTTCTTCAGGATAAACTTCGCTGTAAAAAGAAAAAAAAACAACTAAAAAACAGAGCCTGTAACTGTATATATACGTTTGCTTGATCTCGGCAAAATTTTATTTGATCTCTCTCCAAATTATTTACAGAAGGTAACGCTTATATGAATATTAATGAAGAGGTTATCAATATATTAATACATTTAGGGATATAAATTGGCAAACAATTACTATACAGGACATAGGATGTTTGGCACATTGATATGTTTTTCAGATTCGCCATTGGATCAATTTTTGGTTTGGAGAGTTACGTAGACAGGATAATTCTTTGTTTTGAAAACAATTTGATGCAATGGTAGTTTAAAGATTTAGACAGCGGGTATTATATAAATTCATGAAAAATAAGAGAATAGCCTAATGAAAATTTTTCGTTCAGACCAAGAAAGCACACTTTGAGTCAAGTCACTGGATCGAACGAAATTTCTCGGAAAAATAAGAAATTGATTTGTTTTCTTTACAGTTTATCAATTGGTTTATTTAAAGCCAGAAAATATTTTTAGATTTGTAATCATATTTTTTTTATTTTTTTTTATTTTTTGAGATAATAATAATTTACTGGAAGAATTTTTATGCACTGGACCATGTGTCCAAAGAGTTGTGAGATCAATATCTGGTTACTGCAGTGGGGAAACAAAATTTGGATAGTCAAGTTAAAGTTTGATAACTGAGACATCCAGAAGAGACATAGCACGGGGAACTAGAAAAATCTACCTCGGTGGATGAAAAAGTTTCAGTTCGAAATTCCAGTCTCCTGAAGAAGGGCGGAGTGTACAACGGCCGAAACGTCGTGAATATGACAATAAAGATGAGAACAACTTAAATAATGTAAACAGAAATGTTACCCAGAGGTATAAATCATAGTCGAATACTGCCATATAGGAAGAAAATGAGTAACTACCGACACCGAAATTCGAATGTGGCACTCTGGATTTATGAATATGCATCTTTGTTTAAATTAAATGAAGCATAACGAATAATTCCGTTATTATTCATATTTTTTCGTATTTTTCTAATGAAACATGACCCAGTGCACATGTCAGTACTTCGGATATCCATTCAACAAAGTCGTTCCTTGCAGATTGACCACAGATTCTCGATTGGATTTAAATCAGGAGAGTTTCCGGGCCAGACTATAGTGCTTTAATTTGCTCACTGGTAAGGCTTGCCAGTGTTTTCGTGCAGAGTTACATTTTTCCCACACTTCCTTGGAGTAACGTCTATCGCAGACAATGTCCGTAGGACAACTAATCAACAGTCGAGACATTAGTATCTGAGCATGATAAACATTTGATGCAATCAGGGTTGACGCAATATTTTTCAAGGCCAATCAAATTTCACCATATACCCCGAATATAAATTCGTATTGTTACAGACCACTGCAAATGACCTAATCTAAAAAAAAAAAAAATAGAATCGATTACACCCTGACACTCTAGTGGGTCTAAAACTGACCGTATGGTTGAAGAAATGAAACTAAAGCGGTTGTTTCAATTAATTTTCACAATGGTGTATGTTTACTGCCAGGCTAATAACTGCTGTGATTATTAGGTTATTGAGTAACTATTGAGTGGAACTATCCAGTGGAATTAGTGTGAATTATTGTGCGTCGATGATTTGGGTTTTGATTTAGAATTTACCGGACGTTAAGCCGAGCTGTGCTACTAACAAGGTATTCACTGAAATTGTTAATTATCTTTGATTGACTTTATTTCTTTGTTCTTGTTAAGTATTTATTTGCTGTTGTTATTAAATACTGTTTTGTTTTAACATTGAAATCTTGAGTTATACTTAATTATTAACGGCCACCGTACGACACAAAAATACATATGCTTATGACGTTGCGAATGTTATTTTATTTTCCAAGTTTCAAATCGTTATAAACTCTATTGAAACACAAGCGTCGTTATTTTATTAAAGACTAACTACAGAATATGCGCCCAATTATTAGGGTGGTGCAAAAATAATGACGTGATAATGTCGTTTTTTGACGTTAAAAATACGTCAAAAAACGACATTATTACGTCATTATTTTTGCACCAACCTAATAAAAAAAAATGCTTTCAACAAAATATAGAAAATTGTGTGATTGGAATAACGATACGATTTTTGTTTCTTAATTATTTAATCATTTCACCCCAAGCAAGGAAATAAAGCCATTAGGAAACAAGGGGTTATTAAGTATGAGATAATATTCGAAAACAAAAAAAAACACTATTATGGAGAAATAAAATTAAAAGAACTGAAATTAAGACGACAGCAAATAACGATTGAAATTGCATTTTAATTTTTGAAGATCAAAGTTGACTAGGAAGGAAAATGCCGGAAGAAATTTCCACAGGCGAGAAGTGCGAGCGAAGAATCTCTTAGCGTATACACAATTGCGAAATCTTGCTGCCAATCAAGTACTTCACTTAAATTCGTAAAAATCTAATTACCATAGAGTTCTAATTACTATAAAGTTCATCAGAAAAATTATCATGTAAATATTTATAGAAAAGCCAAAGGGAAGCTAAGATACAGCTGTGAGAAAGTGACTGAAGGAGAGATGACATGCCAGGACTAATAACATTGCAGATTCTTCTTTGTATATTTTATCAAGAAAAAATATGTTGCAGAAGCACCAGACAAGGCCATGAAGAAAACAATATTCTAAAAATTTATAATCCCTGTTCGAAGATTAATCTTTGGAACTGTCCTATTGATTTTATGCGCATTAACATTTACCTGAAAATTTTGGGGCAGATATTGATGGGAAAAGGCTTGGAGAGTTTAAACCTCACAAGGCATACAGAAAGCAAACGTATAAGAGGAAACAATGTGTAATCTACTAAATGAGTTTTAACGAAAATAAGAACAAATACTCTTTACTGTTTACTCTTATGTTTATAATCAGGAAAAAACATCCATAATGAGAAAAAAGTGCTTAGAGAATTTAACACACACAAGTGTGTTAAATTGGGAAGACAACAGAAGCAAGGAGTAATAGCGAGCATCTTACTTAATAATTTTGTTGACCGAACAAGAATGAAGGATAGTAAAGCCTCCAAAATTACTTTAACCAAAAATGGCAGAGAGTTGTGGAGAGTCATGAACGCCAAAGTCCTGTAACGATATTCCAATAAAAGAAAATTAAACAATTAAGAAGAAGGATATTAAAAGATGAAAAGTTAATTAAAGCAACAAAAGATAGAAAATTGTGGACATTTTGATGTGACACGACACATAACAGACGAAGAAGCATAAGGATGTCAGAGCGGTAACATAGAGGGATAGTGTTAAAAGTTACTTAGGGCAAAGAAGACAAAAAGGATGTTGGGGAGAGCCATGAACTTTGACATCCTGAAGATACACGGCACACGGAAGAAAACTCTTGCAGAACAATGAGAGTGAAAGATATTAAATTGGTGCAAAAATAATGAAGTAATAATGTCGTTTTTTGACGTTAAAAATACGGCAAAAAACGACATTATCACGTCATTATTTTTGCACCAACCTAATAATAAAGAATTAAAAGTTTCTGAGATGAAAAAGAAAGGAAGTTATGGATTCGTTAGTTCCCTTGTTTCATTACTTACGGCTTATTAATAACTTGCAGGTTATTTAAAGCCACAGATATTTTTAGATTGTAAGATATTTTTTATTTATTTTTTTTGGAGGGTAGATGATAATAGTTTAGGTATACAGGTCTTTTTAATTAACCTATAGTTGGTGGGAGAACAGGTGGATTCATAACTTTCCCAAGGGTAAGTGAAAATAACGAATACAACGGGAATTAGAACCCACTTCTCCAGTTAAGAATTCCGAACAATTATCCATTGCACAACCCGCACATTCAAGCTTAAAGCAGCTAGTATTCCCAGGCGGTCACCTAGGTGTTGACGGTGATCGACGTTGCTTAACTTCGGTGACTGTAAAGGAATGGGTGATTCAACGCTATGTGGCCGTAAGCAGAAGTGATGGAGAACCATTGTCGACCACAACCTGAAGAGATATGGCACAAAACAGAAGAAGCTTATGGATTGCCGAAAATGACGATGGGGAAGCAAGGAAAGACTGGAAATTGGGGAGAGCCACGATCGCTTGCATTCTTAAGGGATATGTTACATAAAAATGATGAATAAGAGTTGGGAGAAGAATGATGAATAGTTATAGTAAAGAGCCAAAAGTTAATTAGAACAACAAAACCTGAATGTTGTGGAGAGCTATGATCTTTCACATCCTGAAGTAACACAGCACATAAATAAAACGAGCAATTTTTTTGCTTTGAAGAGATTTACAATAATTTAAAAAAAAGTAATTTTGACCTTCACTAGACATGTACTATATTAGTTGCATATATTACATATATTGCAATATATTTAATAGTATACATTACATTATATTAAATATAATTAAATATAGCTGCATATATTATAATAAATATATTATATAGTTACATTAATGCCTCTTAATCGTGTTTTCAAATTGATTTTGTGCAAAAACAATTGTGTTTTTTCCAATTTTTGGTGCTGTCAGAACCACCGCAAGGTAATTTTACGTAGTCCTGTGAAGTTTTGTTGAAATCGATTGAAAAATGTAGAAAATCCGATCTAATATATAAACGTACACACACACACAACGTGGGTTTTATAATAAGTAAGATATAGTTAAAGATATCATGTTACATATATTACATTATATATTATATTATATATTACATTATATTTCATATAATATATTAATTGCATATATTATATTACAACTATTCAATTATATATTATGTATTACATTATATACATATATAATATTACATTTATTACTCTCTCTCTCTCTATATATATATATATATATATAATATTACATTTATTACTTTATATATATATGTATATTATATTATATATTACATTATATTACATATATTATATAGTTACATATATTATATTACATTATATGTTACATTAAATTATATACCGTATATACTTGCGTATCATGCAACTTTTGAAGACTTAATTTTGAAGCTAATTTTTAGGGGGTTGCTTCATCCAAGTAAAATAATAACATGTACAAATGTCCCAGACTACGCTGCTGACGAAAATGTATATCCATTTGATATTGTCAAATTAGCTTCAAAAGTAGATTTTCAAAAGTTACATGATAGACGAGTATATACTGTATATTATATAGTTACATATATATTAGATATGTAGCGATATATATTACATTATATGTTGCATCATATTATGTATATTATAAAGTTTAATACATTATATTAAATATATTACATAATATATTATATACTACATTATATATTACATTATATTACATTATTAATTAAATATATTACAATATATTACATATATAGTTATATATTATATTACATATATTACATTATATAGTATATATTACATACACATACATTTGTATTATTACATCAGTTGCATATTATTTTATCATTGAATTCCTCAAATATTGATAGAGAGATTTCGTGTCACATTTTATAGTTTTGTGATGGCTTCAAGTGATACCTTTTTTTCTCTTTGATTACTTGTCATTTGGCTTTCTACAAATGATATTGTTATTTTCTCCAGGATTCTCGCCAAGATAGTTTTGTTAGTATTTTGTTGCTAGAATTTATTTAGTATTTTTCGACTTTACAGGCATGTCTCTTAAGCTTTTTCATATTTCGTGCGATTGGATTAAACTATTTGCGCTAGTGTGGAGAGTGTACACTGACGAAATAAGCCATATGTGCCTTGTTGAAAACTATTGGAAGGAAATCGCACTTGTTTTCATATTTTTTCCGACATTTTTTCTGTTCTTCCTGTGTATCACACAATGTTTTTAGACTAAATGTTAATCTCTTGTCAGTCCAACGGAAATAAAGAAGGCTACGCTGGGGGAATGCTGAGCACTGCACTGCCTTGACGTCACGTATCCATATCTTCAAGACTTTTACAAGTTTCCACACGTCATGGATTCATTCGCTAAACCTTACACATGATGCTAAAAATATTTTGACGTTGCTTATCCAGAAATCCGTATCTAAATGGTGCAAAGAATGTACTTAAAAAAGCACCAGAGAAAATATTTATTCATTTTTTATTTGATTATTTCAATCATTTTTTTTTTAATGTTTATTTATTTAAATTAATATTTAAATCATTTAAAATAATTGTTATTTAACTCGAGGTAAACTCTTGTGTCTTAGCGGTTTCGTTCCTCTGCTTGGATTAAAAGGAAAAAAAGTTTTTTTAAAGCCAGAAATGACATGAATTTGCTCAGAGTTATAATCGTACACATTCTGAAAGGATATAATGGAGATAGATATAGAAATACACATTCATTGAGTTTGTTTTTGGCATATAATAAATTAATAATCACAAATGTTGCATCATAGAAATTATAAAAAACAATTATCTGTAAAAAAAAATAGACATTTTCCTATCAGATACTTAGAAGAATTTTTTTTTATTTGACAAGCGCTTTCATGTGGTGAGGGATCATCATTGTATTTCTAAGTAATGTTTTTCATATTACTATTCCTACGATTACAATAGATAGATAGACAGACAGACAGGGAGAGATTCAAAGATATTAGATAGATAGATAGATAGATAGATAGATAGATAGATAGATAGATAGATAGATAGGGAGAGATTCAAAGATATTAGATAGATAGATAGATAGATAGATAGATAGATAGATAGAGATTCAAAGAGATTTAGATAGATAGATAGATAGATAGATAGATAGATAGATAGATAGATAGAGATTCAAAGAGATTTAGATAGATAGATAGATAGATAGATAGATAGAGATTCAAAGAGATTTAGATAGATAGATAGATAGATAGATAGATAGATAGATAGATAGATAGATAGATAGATAGATCGAGATCCAAAGAGATTTAGATAGATAGGGAGAGATTCAAAGAGATTTAGATAGATAGATAGATAGATAGATAGATAGATAGATAGATAGATAGATAGATAGATAGATAGATAGATAGATAGATAGATAAATAGATAGGGAGAGATTCAAAGATATTTAGATAGAGATTCAAAGAGATTTAGATAGATAGATAGATAGATAGATAGATAGATAGAGATTCAAAGAGATTTAGATAGATAGATAGATAGATAGATAGATAGATAGATAGATAGATAGATAGATAAATAGATAGATAGAGATTCAAAGAGATTTAGATAGATAGATAGATAGATAGATAGAGATTCAAAGAGATTTAGATAGAGATTCAAAGAGATTTAGATAGATAGATAGATAGATAGATAGATAGATAGATAGATAGATAGATAGATAGATAGAGATTCAAAGAGATTGAGATATATAGATAAATAGGGACAGATTAAAAAAAATTAAATATATACCAATAGATTGAGATAGAAATTATGAAGGAAAGAAAATTGAACTAATGGCTAAATTGTTTCCTTGTATCATGTCTTCTCTTTATCACAAACAAGTCCTTATCCCTACGACTAAGGTAGTTTATATATATATATATATATATATATATATATATATATATATATATATATATATAGATAGATAGATAGATAGATAGATAGATAGTTAGATAGATAGATAGAAAAGGACAGATCCAAACAGACTTAGAGAGATACCAATAGATTGTTATAGAAAAGATGAAGCAAAGAAAGTCGAATTGATAGTTAATGTGTTTCCTTTTATCTTTTGTCTCCTCTTTATCGCAAACAAATCCTTATGCCAGTTATTTGTAAGATAGAGTTAAGCGCCAATACACATTTATAGTTGTATTCTATTCGTGACAAATGACCAAAATAAATCTATTATGATCATGTGATATTTATGAGAATAACATTGCGTTTACAATTGCCTCCGTGGACGCCTGAAGCGGACACCATAAAAGTTGTTTACCAGGAAAATCTTTTACTCTCAGGCAAGACCCTCTAATAATGGAGGTCTATGACAATAGATGCCAGTATACACACACACAGAGGTACACAACCACCCACACGAACATACAGGTATACATACAAATATTTCTATAGCAGCTTTGGCATTAACATGGAATTATATAAGTTCCATTCTCGACGACGTGAAGTTTTGCTGAAAAGTTCTTGGCTTGACCTACGCGCTTCACGCAATTAAGCCCAAAAAATAAATTAATCCAAATTACTAAGATGATATTAATTTCATAATATACTATATTTGAACTTTATTTATTAGGCAAGGAAAACATGTTAAGTCTGTTCATTTGCCATATCGACTCCTATTATTTTTTTTATAACTATGTTTATTTAACGACTTTTTATGTACCGCGTCTCTTAACGTCGTTGATGAATATGGCTCTCCAAAATTTCTTGTCCTTTGTAATCTTTAATAAACTGTACGTTTTTGTTATCTCTCCTAAATCCTGTTTTGCCATCTGTTTG
>OZ010583.1:58705476-58710476 GCA_963932145.1 Acanthosepion lycidas
TTCATCGTAATGTAGGATACGTAATAAAAAGAGGTAATAAAAATATAAAAATGAATAATTATAAACTAAATTAAATTTTCTAGATTATGCACCCAAATAGACATTATAAAAAGAACATAGATTAAAGGGTTTAAATTTCAGCATCCCCTCTCCTTCATGCACATGTGTAGTTACAACAACGTAATATTACTTTAGTACGAGGAAAACCTACATAAAAAAACGCGTCACGCAGAAAATTTGCCACATTGATTCCAGTTTTCCTAACACACACACACACACACACACACATATATATATATATATATATATATATATATATATATATATATATATATATATATATATATATATATATATATATATATATATATATATATAAAGGCATTTTTATGTTTATACATTCTTTTTATAGATACATAAATTTAAGTAAATGCTCTGTTTATATAAAAAAAAAAAACAGTATTAATAACATTTACCGGCCTGAATGTACGAGAAATTTCCATAGAAAACATTCGTCCTCCGACAGGAATCGAACCTGTATCCTATACATTTCCCTATAGAATACAGGTTCGATTCCTGTCCCCACATTTTCTATGACATTTTTTCGGACATTCAGGCCGTTAAATGTTATTAATACTGTTTATTATAAACAGAGCATTTACTTAAATATTTGTATCTATAAAAAGAATGTATAAAAATAAAAATGTCTTAAAATAACTGTCGGACATTGTCCATTTCCTAATACATACATAATAATTATTTATCATTTCTATCTTGATCTCAGACGAATTTATAATAATGCGAAGCATGTTAGATTAAGATCTTTTTCATACTTTTTCTTTATCCTATCATTTTGTGGGATTCCTATATATACGCAATATATATATATATATATATATATATATATATATATATATATATATATATATATATATATATATATATATATGTGTGTGTGTGTGTGTGTGTGTGTATGCATGCATGTATATTGACATTTTTTATGCTTATACGTTCTTTTTATAGATACAAATATTAAAGTAAATGCTCTGCTTATAATAAACAGTATCAACCACATTTACCGGCCTCAATGTCCGAGAAATTTTCATAGAAAGACATTATTTTTTTTTTTTTTTTGAATTTCATAAAATGATTATCGGACTTTGTTCATTTCATAATGCGTGACGTCATTTGTTATCGGTAAAACACGTTAGGCAATATGACGTTTCCGTATAGGATACAGGTTCGATTCCTGTCGGAAGACACATATTTTCTATGAAAATTTCTCGATCATTCAGGCGGGTAAATGTCGTTACTACTGTTTATTATAAACAGAGCAGTTACTTAAATATTCGTATCTATAAAAAGAACGTATAAACAGGAAAAGTAAAAAAAATATGTCATAAAATAATAGTCGTACTTTGTCTATTTCATAATGTGTGACGTCATATATATATAAACATTAGGCAGCATATAATTTACATACATGGATTAACAGTATTTTAATGCATATATTATGTCTCTAGTGACAGATGTCACCATTAATGGCATTACTATTTCTGATTGATTCTATGTGTGATTATTTCTTTGTGTGTGTATATATATATATATATATATATATATATATATATATATATATATATATTTTCGACGCGTATGTGTTTGAATAAATCTTACTCAATTTTTAAATAAGGGAATTAACACCTACCGGCCTAATCCTACAAAGAAATTTTTTTTCAAAACCTTGAACGGAATAAAGGGGATACAGTTTCATTTGATCTCGTTAAGCAAATTTTCTTTAATAAATCATTCAACCTAACCACAAAATACCATGACTAACAGCTCGATGTTTATTATGATCATTTGGACACTATATCGCATACATCGGTTTCTCAAGTACTACGTTATAGCGCCGGTTAGCATGCAATCTAACCGATAATAGTTCAATTCAATCGAATGTCATCAACGAATAAAATATAAATTAACAATAAGAAGTCCACCAAATACTTACTAATTGCACTAAGTACTTATTCTCAAGATTTTTCAAGTGCGCAATTCCTTAGACATAAAACATAATATTTATAATAGAAAATAGACTTTTATTTCAAAGACGAGTAACCACTAAATGGTAATGTTTGAAGTAATAAAATATAAACAAATACATTAATTTTTCCGACAAACACAGACACAGACAAACACAGACATGTATCTATCTCTCTCTCTCTCTCCCTCTCTCTCTCTCTCTCTATATATATATATATATATATATATATATATATATATATATATATATATATATATATATATATCAGAGGAATTTAAAATACATTGCTGGGAAATTAAATGACAAAATGGAAAAATATTTATGTAACGCGTTTCGTCTTCTAAAAAGACATCCTCAGACTAAATTGATTTTATTACTGATGTAATTTTATAAATATATATATATATATATATATATATATATATATATATATATATATATATGGATAAAAATAATATATACGAAAACGTTAGTTATAATTATGCACCGAGGAGAAACGCTGTAGGACGTCAGAAATGTTTAAATCTAAATTTTAACATTCCTCGACATTCAGCTGATGGAATCCTTCTAGAGTGAGAAACACGTTCCATGTAATTTTTTCCCATTACTTTCACTATATATATATATATATATATACATATATATATATATATATATATATATATATATATATATATATATATATATATGTGTGTGTGTGTGTGTGTGTTTGTGCGTGTCTGTTTGTGTGCGTGGGCGCGCGTGCCAGTGTGCCCGTGTGTGCGCGCGTGTGTATGTGCTTGACTGGGTTTCTATATTTTTCTTTGGTTATATCTGTAAAATTTCACAATTTATGTCCGATATTCGGTCGTGAGATTTTCCATGGTTAATCTTTGGAAGATATTTTTAAGAAATAGCAAAAAAAAAAAAAAAAATAATAATCTAAAAGCAAATATTGAAATTTCGAGCCCCCTCACACCTCCATGACGTTTGGTCCCCTCTGTTTATGTATGAAATATATAAGGACAGCACAGCAACTGGCAAGTGAATTCTGTCTTTATTGGATGCCGCATAATGTCGGCATTGTGCCACGGCTAATCTACGCTTAGAAATGGGACTCCACGACGTGGTTTAATTGGTAGCAAGCTTCAGTTACGCTACTTCAATTACGAATGAACAGTGTGTTTCATCCCCACTGAGTGCCCCAGTGAGTTCCGTTCACACCCTTGTACCACATCTGAGCTATGCTTAGGTATTTAACATAAGGACAAGACAGAAAACTGCATTGCATTTTGGTTTTTATTTTCATTCTTTTCAAACTGATCGTCTTTCTACAATTAACGAGTTTTGCGATGAAACTAGTCCTGTATCTAGAGAAAGTACAAAAAACGTAAAAAAATACCAATTTACCACTAACCAATGTTATGTCACCTTTAACAATGTTTTCTTAGAAACAAAAATTCGGATTGCCAATGAGTTCATCTCTTAGTTCTAGCTTGTCTTTTTATTATCAAATAATTCCTTAGAGATTCTTGTATCTGGATCTTTCCAGATTAGTTTACATAAACAATCAATATATTTCCGATATACGGATTATCCTCGCAAAACATTTTGGTTGTTATTGTTTCTTATTAGCCGACATTGCAATAATAGGAATACGAACGTAACTTTACCATAGTTGATTCGGAAATCAGTGCATTTTGAATACATTTTCATTTTAAAATATTTCCTTTTTGATCAGTATTGCATTCTTTAAATTGAAGTTGTTCGGGCCCATTACGTTAAACCCTTAATTCTGAATGGAACATGTCAAAAGACATTTTTCCTTCTCGTCATTTACTTTTATTTTGATATATAATTTATGTTACAGATTTTACACACACAAATATATATATATATATATATATATATATATATATATATATATATATATATATATATATATATATATATATATATATATCTGTGTGTGTGTGTGTGTGATAGAAATTAGCAGGATTTGACATGATTATAATTAACTAATTCATCGAGTCCAGAAGAACTAATTTCTATAACTTGTATATCCTTGCTTGAACAGGCTTCTAATGCTCTGGATGGGGCGGCTAGGGGATAGTAGTCGTGGCTCGTGGATGCACAGTCCTATGGATAAAAGAGAAACTCGGATGAGTTACACTACGGAATATGTGATCGAACGGCGCTATACCGAGTCTGATTCGCTACCTCTTCGTCACCGAGGCCCGTTGGAACAGTTGCTATGACGTTTGCTTGATACCGTATCTGTGCAAGTTTCAATTCTCGGTAGTCGATGTGCACTGTTGATGAGTTCCAAATATGGGACGAAATGGCCGTCCTATGCGTTCTGTTGAGGTTTCTTCGAGACTCGATGAATTACATAATTATATATATATATTAAATTGACCGAAAATTATTTTAATATAATTCTGTTTATACGTTATTTCAGAGATAGAAATAAATATTCTGGTTATAATAAACAGTATTAAAACATTTCTCGGACGTCCAGATCTGTAAATGTCGTTAAACTGTTTCTTATGAACATATACATATACATATATATATATATATATATATATATATATATATATATATATATATATATATATATATATATATATATAGTGAGAGAGAGAGAGAGAAAGAACAGTAAGATATGTAATCCGGTGTTATTGATATTTTTTATTTTTTACAAAATAGTGCTCAATGTAAATTTACAGAGCATTAGTATTATAAATTAACTGATTAAAATATGTTTTTTCGCTACACAGTAATAACCATGTTTCAAAAAATGGAGCGAATTGGAGTTGTTCTATCAGTTATCTGTTACGTTCGAAAACGGTACGGCTGGAGATGTATTTTTCAACGAATTCTGACATCCGTTAAATTCATGTCGTCTGTTTTTTTTTGTTTTTTTTTTAATTTTATTGTAAACGGCAAAAAATTCTTACGGCATTTTTTCTATTTG
>OZ010583.1:58715476-58722976 GCA_963932145.1 Acanthosepion lycidas
GAGCTTATCACCATATCTCTCAATATATATATATATATATATATATATATATATATATATATATATATATATATATATATATATATATATATATATATATTCCTTTTAAGTTATTTGCTGGGAAAATTCATTCACTGTGTCGTTCTGAAACTTTTTTCTCTGTCACAATTTCGGAATGAAAAATTATTCGCGCCTCACTAAATTTTATGTGATAAATTTACATTTAAAATGAATAAAACGTGAGTGGGTTAAGGGGGGATAACCGCGGATTCAAAATCAGAGCAATATAGTTGATAACTCTCCTGCAATTTGCTGACCCTAGTAACTAGATTCTTAATACTTGATGTAATTAAAAACTATCACAATAATAAAATCAATCAATTATTATACTTGACTATTCATACTGGAACTCATACATGCAGTTACAAGTCATCCGTAATCATATTTTAAATTTTGAAATCATATTTATTTCTGGCAGATGAATTTTTGAAATTGTTTCTAAATCTTTGATCGTTTTTCAATAATTCCGGCTTAACTGCTATCTTCTTCTGCCTCACTGGCTATACTCTTCCGCCTCACTTGCTATCATCTTCCGCCTCACCTGCTATCATCTTCCGCCGCACACGCTATCCTTTTCCGCCGCACCCGCTATCCTTTTCCGCCGCACCTGCTATCCTCTTCCGCTGCACCTGCTATCATCTTCCGCCGCACCTGCTATCCTCTTCCACCGCACCTGCTATCATCTTCCACCGCACCTGCTATCCTCTTCCACCGCACTTGCTATCCTCTTCCACCGCACCTGCTATCCTCTTCCACCGCACCTGCTATCCTCTTCCGCCGCACCTGCTATCCTTTTCCGCCGCACCTGCTATCATCTTCCGCCGCACCTGCTATCATCTTCCGCCGCACCTGCTATCATCTTCCACCGCACCTGCTATCCTCTTCCACCGCACTTGCTATCCTCTTCCACCGCACCTGCTATCATCTTCCACCGCACCTGCTATCCTCTTCCACCGCACCTGCTATCATCTTCCGCCGCACCTGCTATCCTCTTCCACCGCACCTGCTATCCTCTTCCGCTGCACCTGCTATCATCTTCCGCCGCACCTGCTATCCTTTTCCGCCGCACTTGCTATCCTCTTCCACCGCACCTGCTATCATCTTCCACCGCACCTGCTATCATCTTCCGCCGCACCTGCTATCATCTTCCACCGCACCTGCTATCATCTTCCGCCGCACCTGCTATCCTTTTCCGCCGCACTTGCTATCCTCTTCCACCGCACCTGCTATCATCTTCCACCGCACCTGCTATCATCTTCCGCCGCACCTGCTATCATCTTCCACCGCACCTGCTATCATCTTCCGCCGCACCTGCTATCCTTTTCCGCCGCACTTGCTATCCTCTTCCACCGCACCTGCTTATCCTCTTCCGCCTCACCTGCTATCATCTTCCGTCGCACCTACGAGCCCGTTTTTCTCGACAGAATCTATCTGATATCTTTGAACAGGAGTAGAGATTTATCACGTGTTCTCTACTCAGTATTGGGTTTCCGTTTCTTTAAAATGCCTCTTTTATTCTCTTTTACTCCCAGTAGCCCCAGCGTCTTAGTGGCATTATTGAGGTATATAGATTTTTAAAAATGTATGCCATTTATTCATGCGTTGAATATTGCCGTCATCTGCTCTGGTTCTTCTGCTACGCATTTAGAGATTCTTGATAAAATTCAAAAAAAGTATCTACAAAGTTATCATTCCTGATCTGGCATCTCAGTTTCAGTCATTTTTCTACCGCTTAACTTTTCTACAAATATTTTCACCGTTATTGTTTTGATGGACTTTCCACTTTAGCAAATTGTACGTATGGGAACTAGTTAGGACATTATAGAGACTGTGAGGCATATAGCGGCTGTAGTAAGAATAGTCTACAAGAAGGTGTTGCTTTGGTGTAAAGAATACTGTGGTATGTTTGAGTCAGTAATTGTGGTTAGTTAATGATATGTCCCGGAAAGGGATATATTTGAACGAAGTAGCTAAGTGGTTTTGGCTAATATAACCAAGTAGAATACGATAGCAGTAATCGACTGGTACGCGTCGTAGTCGCAGGTAAGAAGTGAAGATCAATCGCGTAGTCCAATGGGCGTCGTTATAGAAATTCACAGACATATATTCTTGTAGACTATTCTTACTACAGCCGCTATATGCCTCACAGTCTCTATAATGTCCTAACTAGTTCCCATACGTACAATTTGCCAAAGTGGAGGGTCCATCAAAACAACTTAGAAATCCATTACACACACACATATTACGGATTGGTCGGCGAATATCTAAGGCTTTTTGACTCTGTCGTACCTACATGTCCGTCTGTATTTATGACGGACACCAGCCAATCATGTTCCAGTGAGGGGGAACACAGGTGTATGCATATTCCATTATATCAGTTAAGGTGAATTATAATACAGAATAAAACCAGTCTTCCTCATCCCCATTTTTTCCCATTAGAAAACAAATATTATTTATGTAATAGTAATGGTCTCAACATTTTACAGTTGAAATCCCTAAATGTAACTGTACGTAGTTTCAACACAGACAGTTTCTCCTCTCGCATTTCTCGCTTGTGGAACTCGCTACCAGTCTCTTGCTTTCCAGCCAACTTTGATTTCAAATGTTCTAAATTCAAGTCCTATAGTTTTCCACATCTTTTATTATCTATGCTTAATGATGTTTTTTTCTTTCACACTCAGTAACTCATTGTATCTTAGTAACTTTATTGCCTTTGCTTAGGATGAAATGAAGTCTATGTCCTGCATTTCGAACCGATGACTAGCCTATCAAAATCGAAAGTTAGAGAACCAGATAATTGTAATTCTAAAACTAAAATAAAAAAAAAAAGAAAGAAAGCAATATACATCCAAGGCTCGTCACGGGACAAAAACAGCTGCTATTTTCCATTGACATTATATTATCTTTTGATCAGATCTCTTCGTTTCATCCGGAAGGATTGGTCGGCGAATATCTACTACTGGCGCCTCGGTATTGTATTTCACATGAGCAAGATATTGTTGCGGTAACAGAATGCTAGCACGCTAAAAACTTGTCCAGACTATGGCGAAAATAATCTTTGCGATTACCTCGTGAATGTCGTCGCCAGTTTCTTAAAGAGCGTCACAAATCATTGCATTATTAACCTACATCTATCGAGTTTCACAGACATATATTCTCTAGTCAGGCTGGCTTGGTAATTTATCTTGTATTATAGGTGAGAAAATCTCGAGGGTAGGGACTGTGGGATGACACACGCCTGCAAATGAATTTCACGGACGCACGAATCTAAGAGTGAGTTTACAAACGAACATATGCAAACCCACAAACAGGAAAAAGGGAGATGCACACATGCCAATAAATACAAACACATACGAATACTTGGCGATTTTTCACTCATATGTATATATAGAGAAAGTCACTTAGACGTTGTGTAACGGTTACTAAGCTTTTCTCGCTTGACCAGTTACGATTGAAAAGTGAGTTCGGTTCTCACTAGGTGTCCCATACTTACGGCTTAGAAACCCATTACACACACACATATATACACACATATATATGTGTGATACACACACATATATATGTTTGTGTATTTTGGCAGCATGTTTTCATTGAGGCAAGTTTCATTGAATAAATCAGGCAACTTTTATCTGCTTATTTTCAATAGAATCCATTCATATATTCGTATGAACTTTTTGGTGGCGGTATTAAAAGAAGAGAAAATATTACCGTTTTAATACATACTGCTTTATTTCTAGTAATTTCGACAAGGGAAGTAACTTATTATGATGTGTAAAGAGTTTTTCTTTTTTTTTAAGTTTGACATGTCAAAAGTACTCGGAATAAAATAATATATATAAACACGGTAGTTTTATCTCTTTTTTAATACCACCAGCGAAAATCTCATCTGAGAATATGAAAGGATCCTATTGAAAATAAGCAGACAAAACTTGCCTAAATTATTCATTGAAAATTGCCTCAGTGTATATATATATATTATATATATTATATATTACCATGGAAATTTTTGATTTCAATTCTGACCATACTATTAAAACTCGTAAATTTCAGAAATAAGTCATTCCCAAAAAATTTCGCTTGAAGATGGAACAGAGCCTACTTTAACTCAAGTTAATTCAAATATTATTTTGAAGTTTTCGGCTCTTGTTTTGAAACATGAGACCGCTTATGTAGCGAGTTGGAATCATATTTTTAAATAAATAATTATATATATATATATATATATATATATATATTTATATATATATATATCTTTTATTCGAAAATTATAACATAAAAATATTATAAAATCACTAGAAAAATAGCCATTTTGTTTCAACACTTCCGGTGTCTTATCAATTGATGGTGTTGAATGTAGAATAAAGGGTTTTAAAAGGTTCAAATCAATCGAACACCCCTCGCTGGGGGAAACGTTGTTACATAATCTGGAATGACCAATCAAAACACAAGTGTACTAGAAATCAAAAATAACTTGACAACGAACTTTATTCTTCTTTCTGGCTTTCTTCCCAGCTACGATTTAAAGGAATAAGATAAATGCAGCTTGGACTTCTTGAATAAAATAAAGGTACCTTCCATCTCCTTCAAATCTATTCTTTTATTCTCCACTCAACTTAATAATTTTTTCTCAATTTCTTTTGCGTTGTATTCCCTTGAACCTGAGTTGGTCTACTGGTTGAGGTAAAATGATTATATATATATATATATATATATATATATATATATATATATATATATATATATATATATATATAAAAGTGAACATAGAAGTCAACACTTAGAGGCGACAGTCTGTTTCATGCTATATGCAATCGTCAGGCCACATCTCTGATATTGAGCACTTTATTCCATAAATATAGCACACCTTAAGACTATATTTCTTTATATATATATATATATATATATATATATATATATATATATATATATAGAGAGAGAGAGAGAGAGAGAGATAGATATGTATATATATATATATATATATATATATAGATATATAGATATATATAGATATAGATATATGTGTGTATATATATATATATATATATATATATATATATATATATATATATATATATATATATATATATAAGAGGACGCGTTAAAATTGTTTTCTCTCAGATCTACTGTCTTCTCAACTGAGTGATGGTAAAAGGATACAATCATTCAGGTTTTGAGTAATGGTACCAACATTCATACTTCCATGTTCAAAGTCCATTCAAGGACCATTAAGAGAAAGGTGAATAAGTTTAAAAAAGAGTGACCAGTAGAGAGGAAAACTGGATCAGGAGGTCACATCAGCAAGAGGAATCATCTTTTCAACTTAGAACTAAAGAGACCAATTAGAAAAGATCCAACTCACTCCATAACATGTTTAGCACGGAAGAGAGGAGTTTCACCTATGACAGTCCAAAGAGCAGTTAAAAAAGACTTGAAAATGAAATCGTATGTGAAACTTGTGAGACACCTTGTTACTCCAGGACAGGAAGTTCGAAGGTTAGAGAGAGAGTGAAGTTCATCATGAATAAATTGGAAAATGATCCTAGAATACTATATATGTATTTGAAATTTATTTCAATCCTTTATGAACTTCCGATCCTTAGCTATAATTAATTAATTACAAACATGACATTTTCGTTTATAATCGATTTCTTTTTCGATTCTTCTGTTAAAATTGGAGAATAACTATACATTTTATTACTCAAAGTAGAGGCGATTAGTTTTATAAAAAATTCTGAGAATTCCATTAAGATATCTTTCATCACTTCTAAAATGCAACGGTTTAGAGCTGAAACTAACAATTGGACAATTTTGCAGTTACATCCGATCTATCTATCTATCTATCTATCTATCTATCTATTAGGTTGGTGCAAAAATAATGCCGTTTTTGACATATATATATATCAGGTCATCCCATAAGTTCTGTCCGAATTTTGAATAAAGAAAACAAGTGACCAAATGTTACATTTAATTACAGATTCAATCAACAATGTATTTTCCCTCATTATCTATGACTTCCTTCCATCTATTAACAAGCTTACTAATTCCATTACTGTAAAATTCTTTGAGCTTTGATTCAAAGAACTCACAAATGTCAGTTTTAACCTCTTCCTGTGTTACAAAAGCTGTTTCTTCAAAATGATTCTGTAAGCTACGAAACAAATGGTAGTCTAAAAGAGCAGGATCAGAAGAATAAGGTGGATGAGGAATTTTCTCCCATCTTCTGTGATGTGATTCTTGCTGTGTGGGGTCGCGCATTGTCCTGATGAAACATCACCTCTTTTCAATTCACTAGAGCAGGTCTTTTTTTCCTCAAAACTTGGTTCAAATGCTCTAATTGCTGACAGTATATTTGAGCATTAATTGTTGCATTAGGTGGTAAGAATTCAAAGTGGATTATTCCTTAGCGATACTACCAGATTGAAAGAAGAACATTTTGCCCATGAAGTTCCCTTCTCGGCTGTGGCTGGGACCCTTCCCCTTTACCAAACCACTGTCTACGACGCTTAACCTTTCAATAAAAGATCCATTTTTCGTCGCCAGACACAAGTCTATCCAAAAAAGGTGAAACAAGTTGGCGAGAATAGAGAGAAGAGCAGATGTCAACTCGAGATTTGAGGTTGTTTTCAGACAATTCATGAGGCGCCCATTTTCCAAGTTTAGAAACTTTTCCAAGTTGTTGAAGATGACGATGAACAGTTGTATGGTTTGAACTGAGAACCACTGCCAATTCCTCAACTGATAAAGCAGGATTATCTTCAAGGGATGCTTTAAGAAGCTTTTCATCAAACTCAACTGGACGACCGTTTCGATCTTCATCTTCAAGTGTGAAATCTCCACCTCTGAATTTTGCAAACCAGCTTCTGCAAGTTCTTTCATTCACAAATTCCTTTCCATAAACCGAGTGAATGTTTCTAGCCGCTTCGGCGGCTGAGTTTCCTTTCTTGAACTCATAAAGCATTATGTGCCTCAAATGATTCTTGGGTACTTCCATATTAGCAGGGTTTGAATCAAACAAAATTTAATTTTATTGTTCTCTGAAATAAAATTTGATCAGTTTAAATCCATCTAAACATAAAAATAATGGTCAGCTCCATTAGACATTATAAAATACTCTTTAAATTTCGTTCATTTTAACAAAATGTTAAAATTCGGACAGAACTTATGAGATGACTTCATATATATATATATATATATATATATATATATATATATATATATATATATATATATATATATGGGGGGTATTGTCAGTGATAAGTATCTTTGCGGTCAAATGTTGAACCCTTTTTTCTTCAGGTAAAAAGGGATACGGAACTGAAGTGGTTTTCGTAGCTTTGAAATGTTGCATGGACTCTGTGATGGCCACAACTGCATTAACCTGCCAGTTATACTGTTTTACAGAAGTCAGAACTGTTTTCCGTCTCGACCGGTGAAGGGAAA
>OZ010583.1:58727976-58747976 GCA_963932145.1 Acanthosepion lycidas
ACCTCACCCTGTCATGAGAGTGATGAGGTGTCGATAAGTTTATTGTCTTTAACTTGTAGAATCAGATTCCTACATTTTTGTTAAATCTCAAATCTTGTGCAAGTTTAACACATAGAGGTTCGCTAACAAGTATAACAACTTATGCATTCTGATTGGTTGAAAAATATTAATTAGGTGTCGTCAACTACGTCCGAATGAACCGACCCAAATTTTGACCTCTAATTGATGCCAAAAAATATAAACATGTTCACAATCCACCCACGTGAACAAGAGAACTATTAAAAACGAAACTTCGACGCGACTTGGCCCTTAAAATATTCATCTTGTTCACTTGACTCCATTGGAGATCGACTCAACAACAAAGGAGACAAACCAAATTCTTCAACACGACAATGAAACTTGTCAATCAATTCGAGGTTTAACGTTAATTACTAAAATTAACATAAATCCAGCTTGCAAAAAAGAACGCTTACTCCCACAAAATATTCTTTTCCACAAGCATCTCCAGTAAAAGAGCGACAACTCTTTAAAAAAATCAGTTAGTCAGGAACATTTTTTCTATTTAATATAAAAAAATAACTGTTTAATGTTCTTATAACAACAAATATACTTAACTACACCTTCTCATTTTCTAACATACAGTTCAGCAACTTACATTCTTTCAGTATCACACACGAAAGAACTCTAACGTGTTTTAACAACTTTAGCACAATATATTATGTATTTGTTGTGTTTATAAAAAAATATTTATTGTTGAACAATTTCTTCTACTTGATTATTTCTCCTGTTGTTGTCTTTGTTACATTTGATATAGTAAAAATAATAGAGGGTACGTTTTATTTGTATTTCTAACTAATACAGATTGGCTAACCCACTATAACCTAATAACTAAATCCGTATTCAGGCGTTAGGTTATTTAAATACTGGTTTCTGATTTTTTTTTTCTGTATTACCTTGCTCTCAAACATACACGCACGCGCGCGCACACACACACACACATATATATATATATATATATATATATATATATATATATATATATATATATTAGGTTGGTGCAAAAATAATGACGTAATAATGTCGTTTTTTGAGGTATTTTTTAACGTCAAAAAACGACATTATTACGTCATTATTTTTGCACCAACCTAATATATATATGGGTTCAGGACAACTCAAAACCGCCGACTCAACATCGCCGACTGAGCGCCATGACAACTCATGACTGCAACAACTCAGGACCATGACAAGTCTTCACAAGAAAAAAAGTAAAATTTTTATAACCGAATAAAAGTAATTTGTCGAGGATTAAAAATTTAATAAGTGAATATTTTTGTTCAATTAAGGTATCTGAAAAATATAAACATCTTTTTTGTTTTCAATTATTTTTAATCAATTAAATTGTAAAGAGATTTATTTTTAATGACATATAAAATAATTCCCTAAATGCATTTGTCTTTAATTAACTTTAATAAAATAAATCGAAAAATGCAAAACAAAATGAAGCAGTTTTTTTAATTATATTTAATAAAGCAAATTTTAATTTATTTAAAAAAAAAAATAAATCGAAATTCTAAAATAATTTTATGAAAATAATTTACTAAAACAAAAATATCAGAAAAAACAAAAAAAAATTTATTTCTATTATACAAAAATTGTTTTAGATATTAAAAATTTAATCAAGATTATATGCAATTCCTCTTCCTCTGCTTTTATATACTTTTTCAATATAGAGGAAGGGGTGACCACCCAATAAGTTTTCGTCGACTTTTTAAAAACAAATGAAAGTAATTTAATAACGATCATGTTAAAACATAACTTTTAAAAACCGTATAAATGTAATTTATTAAGGATTAAAACTGAATAAAAGTTTAATTTAAATTTAATTCGAAATTTTACTGAAAATTGTATGAAATTCCTCTCAAATAAGTGTGAAATTATTGTGAAAAATAAGAAACAATTTGTAAAATACTGTCATTTGCCCTCATATACTTCTTGAATTTAGAAGAAGGGTGAGGCCACCCCACACCCCATTCTATCTTGGTTTCTTTATGCCCTTTTCAACCCCATCCTGGTTCTGATTGCTGTCTTCTGTTTGCTCCTTCCGTATGGCTATTTATCTAATCTTGCTCGATGTCTCGTTAATATCTGTCTTTTTTACAAATACTTTTATGGTAATTGCTCCGAGGAGCTGCATTCGCTGGTTCCCAGACTTCATGAGTTCAAGCGCCCTACGAGGCTGGCATCCCGCTCTCACGCCTTCACTGTCGAAACCCTTAAATGTAGCCGTCTCTTCTACTCCAATAGCTTCATGTCTCGCACCTCTCGCCTGTGGAACTCCTTTCCCTACTCCAATTTCCCTGAGAGCTATAATCTCAAGCTATTCAAATGTAATGTCAATCGACATCTCCAGTTGATCTATCCACTACCCTTCTCCTCATCCTTTCTTCTATCACTACTATCTGATCTTGCTCCAAATTTGCTGTAACTCCTTGCGTCCTAGTGGCTTCCCGCCTTGCTTGGGGTGAAACGCTTAAAAAAAAAAATAGCAGGGAAGAGAGGTCTTCAACTGGTTCCAACAACTTCTGGAAATTCTTCTTTCATAGATATTGGGTTCAGTGTAGGCTGAACGTCTTTGAGCATTTCAAATAACTTTGTATATGTTGATGGCTGCTTGTCTGGCAAAAGAACATAGATAATCGGAATAACTCCATCGAATTTCTTTGCAAGAATAATCTAAACCTGCGTAAATAATCTTGGTGCTATTTTAAAGTTCCTTAGACACACCAAGATGATCACGTGATTGTAAATGTTGCAACAAACTTTTCCCTCCAAAAAGCAAATTTCCCTGTAATCCAGGGTCACTAATATCGATCAGGAAATTTTCTTCCTTTTTCTGGAATGTAAATTTTGTACTGGTGCGTCAACTCTAACTCTTGAAGATATACAGCATTTGGGAGGGTTAGGGTTAACGGATTTACTTTTGCGTTTAATTGTTTTCATCTTGGCTGAATCATCTGGCAATCAACACGATGTTAATTTCAGATATATGTGTTAAAACTTCACTTATTACTTGGTATTACAACCGTGTCTTCGGAAAGCCCTTTCAATACTGTCTACACTTTAGCCAATTCTACATTGCCTGCTGACGAATAGTTGGAACGCTTCTTTCTTTCCTTGATAACTACTCTGAGCATTGCATGAATCCAGAGCCTTGGTCATAACGCCAAAATTTTATGTTGTTTTCTCGTTTTGTAAACTTCTCAAATACAAATAAATGATCTTCGTGTGATTTTTTGTTTCCTCTTTGATTAAGAATTTACTTTAAATTTATTTTGGATGTGATGAAAAGTTTGAAAGTTATTTCATAATCTCTAAAGCTTTGAGCCAATCTAAGAGATGCGCACACTATGACAGGCAGTTCCATTATGAAACTATGAATTCGTGGTATTTCACCAAAACAGTTTGCCGAAAACAAATTAATACCTCATAAACATTATTTAAATAAATAGATTATTAACGAAAAGAAAACACAATACAATCTAATTTATATTTTGTTATTAATTTGCTGATAGATGCTGTAGTATCTTCATATATTTCTATTATTAGGTTGGTGCAAAAATAATGACGTAATAATGTCGTTTTTTGACGTTAAAAAATACGTCAAAAAACGACAATATTACGTCATTATTTTTGCACCAACCTAATATTTTTCTTTTTTCGGGGAATAAAATTAACATTTTTTTTTGTTTTTGCTTTTGATTTTATTTTTTTTAATAAAGCAAGTCGATATAATAAAATATTTTTTATAAAAAACATTTTTAAAAAACATAATTTAATAAAACAAAAATTAATAAAATGCCAAAAAAAATGGTTTAGTTAAAATAATTGGTTTATATGTCACTTTTTAAGAAAAATATACGAATTAATTTTGATTATAAAAATGTTATTTTTTTTAATTGATATGGTTGCCAGCCAAATAATTTCAATTATTCACATTATATGTCATAATATTTTTTTGAAAATATTTTAGAATTACGATTTGCTATATTAAAGAATAAATTACATTACGATTTACTAAAAAAAAAAAAAAAACGGCTGCATTTTGTTTTGCATTTGCGATTTATTGTATTAAAAATAAATAATTACAAAACAATTATGTTTTATTGAACTATTTTTACATGTCAATTTACTTTATTCAAAAATAGATTTCTCTAAGATCTACTTTATTAAAATTAATTCGAATAATATTCACTAATTACGGTTTTAATCCTTAATAAATTACTTTTATTCTTAAAAAAAAAAGATATGCTTATCTGGTGCTGAGTTGATGCAGGGTTGAATGTCCCGGCGCTCAGTCAGCGGTGTTGAGTTGATGGGGTTGAATTCTCCCTTCCCGTCCGCAGAAGTCAGTTCGTGAATAATAAATATGAGTAAAAAATCATTTTTCATGGGGACTTGATCTTATTGTGTCAAATATCAGCGTCGCGTGGGAGATTCAATAAAGACGCTTCAGAAAAGAAAAAATGGTTTCTTTCTAGTGGAGGATAAATCAAGTATGCCTTATAAGCACGTTATTTTTAGATGGTACGATCGGAAAAAAAAGGCAGAGTGCTTTGTAAGGAAATTCTTTTCGAATTCCACACTCGACTCATCTGGAGTACCTCTACCTGAATTCCACACCTAGAACGGAAACTCTCCTGTGTCATATGCATATACACCTTCACTGCTTCCAGGTATCGATTCAAAATTAGATTGCCACAAGGGAAGAAGATGTGGCGGGATCTAAGCCGTTGTCCTAAAAAATGCGTTCCTAAGCTTACTTCTGTTATTCCAAACATTGCAACAAATATCTGCAATTACCTCCTTTCCAATTTTTTGGAAGCCCTTCTCTGTAGTAACTATTTTTAAAGTACACTGGGCAACCCTCATGTTATCACCTTATTAGTTTCTTCCCTCTTATCCGCAAAGTACATGGGGATCTAACTAATATCGAAACTGTTTCATACTCTTTCCTCATAGAATTAGGACATAAGAGAAAGCAACCAACTAGACCAAAATTCGAATTAGCCTCTCTAATTATTCAATGCGAACAGCTATCCATTACGCCAACGTGTCTTTTAGAGTTTCGCATAGTTTCATTAAACGTTACATCTATATGGCGTGCTCCTTCAGGACCTGATAAATCGATGCTTTCCACAAGCTTTTTCCACTTTGGCAGTGTTTGTCTTTTTACTATACTTCCCAGTCCCTATTCTGACATTCAGGATAATCAGCTTTTCGTTGGATAAAGAAATCATCGTACCAGAAAAAGAAACGAAAGAACACTATTTTCCTTCAATGTTACGCTTCATTAAACACACTATTTGGATTAAAAGACGAGTATATATTTCAACGAAAAATCGGATAAAATCTTATTTCAAATTATTTTCCTTGAAAGTAAGAAGTTATTGTGAGACCGTAACATACCTACAACATGGACTCTTCCAGGACTATATACAGTATGCGACATAACAAGAGTGAGAGAGAAAGAGAGAGAGAGAGTATTTTTAAAAATGGCGATACTCTCATTTTCATTGAGATAATCACGAGAATCACGTGTCGGCCGGTGAATGACGTCCGGAGGGAAACTGATGAGACGAAACACATCACTAGGCCAAAACGGTAGGTCTTACAGGGAAAAGCACATGGCCTAACCCAGTTCGTAACTAGTTATTCCTTCGGGAAATATAATAAATAAAGTCCCCGCTTCATACACACTGTTGAGATGAATGCTATAATTTCTTTTCGTGGGACTGTTATACAAATATATATATATAATTTTATGTACGATGTAGCATTATAAATCTCTCTGTAAACTAAGCATGTGTGTTATTCTTTTCTACATTCAGCTATTACGTTCTGTCCGTGAAATATCGGTGTCTTTATATCATGGATATAACAGTGTCCATAACGAGACGATTTCTATTTCCCACGCTATCGTTACAAAAAAATATACGTGGTCTGCTTAAATAATAGGAAACAAGTGACACAAAACTAAATAAAAATTTCATATATATATATATATATATATATATATATATATATATATATATATATATGTTTGTGTGTGTGTTTATAATTTAACATTAGGTCTCATTCACATACACATGGAATTATACGAAACACAATCCGCAACATGCTCATTCATAATCCAAATATAATAGTCACGTCCACTTATAAAAGAAGTTTAAATATAATGGAAACATTATTAACAAAAAGGAAAAAAGCTAACATGCTTATAACTCTAGATATATACATAAGAATTCTATACAATCAGTTAAAAATGAAAATAAAATCATGCTTGGTAATGGTTAAAAGTATAGTTGAAAGCGCTCGGACATACAGAACATTCGAACAAATTCTGCATTATTTATAAACAGAAAAAAAGAAATTTTTTTAAGAACACAAGAGATTAAAAAAAAAACAAAAATACGAACTTAGCCGCACTAAATTGTAAGTCGTTTTAATGAAACTTGCAAAAAAGATTGCTGCCCAAATACACACTACACACACACATATATATATATATACACACACAAGCAGGTTTCGTTAAATAATTTACACATATCATGTCGATTAGTTATATATATATATATATATATATATATATATGTCTATAGCTATCTATCTAACTCTCTCCCTCTCTCTCTCTTTCTATATATATATATATATATATATATATATATATATATATATATACAGTGTAACCCAGATATAAGAGAGTTGTCCGGACCGGAGAATAAGTCTCTTATATCAGGGTTTCTCTTATATCCGGGGTTTGGTCTATTTTGTTTAGGTAAGTATGGCTCTAATTTGGGACCAGAGAAAATCTCTCTTATGTCCGAGTTTCTCTTATATCCGGGTCTCTTATATCCGGGTTACACTGTATATGCAATAACATGTAAGTAGAAAGATTACTCATGTGTTATGTAATATCAGTCTGTCAACATGGAGATGAATCCTGGACTATCTTCTCACAGACTGGAAAGAAAGAAGAAGAAAGAGAAGTGTGATTCTACAGAAGGATGCTGAGAATACCATGTGAGCAACGACGAAGTTTTAAATAATTGAAAACAAAAATAACACTTATGCGTAGCATCAAGTAGAGGCAGTTGAAATTTCTTGAGTACATAATGAGGAAAGAGGGCTTAGAAATTTTGGTACTCACATGGCATATTGATGGCCAAAGGAAAGCAGTGCATAACTTACTAAAAGAGTTTCTGTGAAGGTTTGGCAAAACAAGGATTAGTCGATACTGAAAAAGGTAAAATTTACTAAGGACATGAAATGGTGGGAAGCCATGGTCGCCCTCGTTTTGGGCGGGGCAGTGTAGACATAGACAGTGAAAACGGGTCGATTAATAATGGGTATAGTAATATTAATGGTTTCCTTACAAAGGAACATTCAGCATTCTTTGACAGAGCAGCAAATACTATTTATGGATGAAATTTATCAAATGTTTTTCTTATTTATCGGGTAAACAGGTATCTCAAGTCTAGTAGCGGTTGTCACGCTTTCAAAGATTAATGCGGGTTTCCTTCCTAACCTTTTGTTTTAAGTGGTCTGGAATATCAACATATGATGCCATTATTTTATCTTCGTACTCCAGGTGATATCCATTTTAGTTGTTAGCACTGTTGACAATACTCAAATGATATGGTCTCCACCATCTGGTACAGTTCTTTGTTTGTTTTTTGTTTTTTTTATGTAAACGAGTACTCGTTGACACTTCGTAATACTCGTTAAAGTAAAGACTTTATAATCACAGATACATCTATAGTACGCTGCTGAACAAACATGGTTCCTGGGGAGTATATAACTGTAATATTAGCTTTCTGCAACCTTTGCATTTTTTTCACAGACGAGACTTGTGGCAGGACGAATTGGGGTTGCTTGACCACGACATGCACCTTATCACACCGTCCTGAGTATCTGGTAATTCCTGGCCGAGAAGAACATCCGTATTCGCCTGATTTTTTTCTTTCCTGAAGCTCAAGTAGATCATCAAAGAGACCCGTTTTGATGGCGTGGAGGTTATCACGATCGTTGTAACGGTGGAGTTGAGTGGCATCCAATAAGAAATCTTCCAGCGTGGCAGAGAAGGATGGAAAACTGCATTAGACCCGAAGGGGGATTACTTTGAAGGGGGAAGCCACATAATTTGTTTTTCGAATTAAAATAAATTATTTATGACACCAGTGACGGTAACTTTTCTGACAAACCTCGTATATATATATATATATATATATATATATATATATATATATATATATATATATATTATAAGTGATTATAATAAAATGTTGGAATCGCTACACAAAAGCTCTCATGTTTCAATACTATGATTATACTTCTTCAGGCGATGGTAAGTATCAGGTGAATAAATGATTCTTAAGGAAATTTGAAAACAAAGTGTTAACTCTTTTCCAGAATTTAAGGTCAGAATTAAGATGTAAGATCTACATAGGGAAGTGTACTTGGGGCAGTCGCCCGTTTTTGTTTCTTTGTTGACGCTGATTTACAATAACTGGATGAAGCAGAGGTCTATACTTCAACGCTTCAACAGAGGGATGATAAAGTTGCTACGCAAGGACAAGTAAGTTCGGGATGGATTAGGTAACTTTTGCCCTTTAACTATGCTAAATACATGTTTAAGTATTTGACTAATGTCTTACCGAACCGTTTGCAGGTTGTTCTCTCTAGTCTGATTGACTCCGAATAGACTTGTGCTGTGAAGGGCAGGAATATTCAGGACAACCTTCATATGGTACGCTTGATCATCAAGCAAATCAACAGTGAAGCCGCACTGATCAAATTAGATCAGTCCAACGCCTTTGATAGGCTACCTCATTAAATTTTCAGGATGACGAGATGTCATGATTTTTTAATCATTTAAACACGAGCGTTTTGACCAAAAGAGAAAAAAAGAGTAATAGAGCGACTATTCGAGGGCTCAGAAGGTTCACCAGAGTTCTTAAAGACAGGAATTATAGAGAAGGATTTCCGACAAGCTGGAAAGCAAGAAACAACGAGATATTTTTTAACGTTATTATCAAATCTGGAAAGCCAGAAACAACGAAGCATCTTCATCAGAGCGTTTCGATTTAAACTGCTTAATTCTCATTGGCCTGCTGCTGAGGCCATTACGGCAAGGGCAGTCTCAGAAGTAGGCAAATTCAGAGTAAGGCTTCACATTTTATAATCAGGATTTTCCTACAAGCTTTAGTTTGTGAATTGAGTTCAATCCCTGGGCCAGGCAGAGTAGATATAGACGAAACCAGTCAACTAATAACTGAATAAGATTTAAACGAGATATCTCTGGACATGATCAGGATAACGAGAACAATCTACCCGAGAATTTTAAATGAAAGGATTTTGTTCGAAATTCTCTAAGCGTCGCTTGGATCGACAGATACGGGAATAAAGCCTGGAATAACAAACAGTACGAAGAAAAAATAGTTCGCGTGTAAAGAATCTAAATAACAATGATGGTCTCCACGATTAGCCGGCCTATTGTAATAGTCTTGAAAGAACTAAAAAAGCAGTCAGAAGACATGCGCTCATGGAAGTCTCTGCCTTGTCGAGTAACACATAGCTATCCAATTGAGATTTGCTCGCTTCTTTTAAAAAAAGTATTAAGAATAGAATAATAAAGAAACTGATCTGAGATTTTCGTGTTGGAAGAGATTCTTTTTCACCACAAAAAAACTAGTTAACATAATTATAATTGAAAAAAAAAACTCTTACACACCCCTTGAGATCAGGTGTGGCCAAAATGAACAGAGAATTAAAAAACGAAAAACAAAATCAGACACTGAGAGATATATTTGGAGATAATTGTTGTCTCACCTAAAATTATCCTCACAGGAGTGGAGTAGACGGAAATTCTTCAATATTAGTTTTATGGTCCAGGTTAGGACCAAGGAAGAACAACACGAACATAAGAATAGGAATAACGAAGGTATATTACGCGAAATAATAAAAAAAGATGTGGAAGGTGTTAGTATGATTGTCAGTCTGATTTGGAGTGAACTACTATCGGCTCGACTCGATTCGACCCTCTCTCTTGAGAGGCGTAGTATACATATTCATTCTGTAGTTATAGGTAAGGGCACATGACAATTAGTTTGATTCGTTACTCTAAAACATCTATCTCCGTTCAGAATTTTAGCTGGAAGAAATAACTTGATAGATTGCTTCTTTTTTTTACAACTTATCAATCCATTGCAAGTTATTTAAAGCCAGAAAATATTTTTTGATTTTAAGAATTTTTTTTAGATGATAATTGTTTCAGCACCAATCAAAACATAGACATATTGGGATCTGGGGCTGAAATACGTTGGTGATACGATTTTTTTACAAAAGAGAAAACAAATTTCACCAAACATGTGAATATACATATTTGGTCACTGTGAATGCGCCACACAAAACATTTTCTCAGTTACATTTCACTACAGACTGAGTAAGCGCAATAAAAAGCATCCAGTTGATTCACAAAATTTTGTAATCAGTTTCTGATATACAAATTATACTCGAGAGCAGTGTGGGATTTAATATCAGTATTTTGGAAAAATATGGTGTCGCACTATGCACAAGTATTCTTTTTGAAGAAATTAAAACTGCTGCATTTTCGCTGGCCGGTGACAGTAAACACGGATAACTGTCTAGAGGAATTATAATTGCGGCAATTTCAGTGAAAGGTTCCACTATACACAGAAAACATTTTTTCTGGAGGAATTAAAATTGTTGCATTTCAGAAGCCGGTTGCATTATACTCTGATAACTGTTTTCGGGAGGAATTAAAATTGTTACATTTTCTGTGAACGGTTGCTCTATACACAGATAATATTTTCTTTTGATAAATTACAATGGCTGCATCTTCAGTAGCCGGTTTCATTATACTCAGATATCTATTTTTCCATAGGAATTAAAATTGTTGAATTTTCTGTGACCGGTTGCTCTATACACAGATAACATTTTCTTTTGAGGAATTAAAATTGCTGCATTTTCAGTAGCCGGTTGCAATATACTTAGATAACGTTTTTTTTCTGGAGGAATTAAATTGTTGCATTTTCAGTAGCTGGTTGCATTATACTCAGATATCTTTTTTCTGGAGGAATTAAAATTGTTGCAATTTCTGTGACCAGTTGCACTATACACAGATAAGATTTTTTTTTTTTTTGAAGAATTAAAATGGCTTCATTTTCAGTAGCCGGTTGAAATATACTCAGATAACGTTTTTTCTGGAGGAATTAAAATTGTTCCATTTTCTGAGAACGGTTGCTCTATAAAGAGATAACATATTCTTTTGAGGAATTAAAATTGCTGAATTTTAAGTAGCCGGTTGGATTATACTCAGATAACTTTTTTCTGGACGGATTAAAATTGTTGCATTCTGTGACCGCTTGCTCTATACACAGATAACATTTTCTTTTAAGAAACTAAAATTGTTGCATTTTCAGTAGCCGGTTGCATTATACGCAGATAACTTTTTTCTGGAGAAGTTAAAATTGACAGGTTACTCTATACACAGATAACATTTTTTTTTTTTTTTGAGGAATTAAAATTGCTTCATTTTCAGTAGCCGGTTGAATTATAATCAGAAAACTTATTTTTCAGAAGGAATTAAAATTGTTGCATTTTCTGTGACCGGTTACTCTATACACAGATAACATTTTCTTTAGAGAATTAAAATTGCTGCATTTTCAGTAGCCGGTTGCATTCTACGCAGATAACCTTTTTCCGGAGAAATTAAATTTTTTCCATTTTCAGTAGTCGATTGCATTATACTCTGATAACTTTTTTTCTGGAGGAAATAAAATGGTTTCATTTTCTGTGACAGGTTGCTCTATACACAGATAAAATGTTCTTTTCAGGAATTAAAATAGCTTCATTTTCAGTAGCCGTTTGCATTATACTCAGATAACTTTTTCTCTGGAGCAATTAAAATTGCTGCATCTTCTATGACCGGTTGCTCTATACACAGATAACATATTCTTTTGAGGAATTAAAATTGCTGCATTTTCAGTAGCCGGTTGGATTATACTTAGATAACGTTTGTTCTGGAGGAATTAAAATTGTTGCATTTTCTGTGACCGGTTGCTCTATACACAGATAACACTTTCTTTGGAGAAATTAAAATTGCTGCATTTTCAGTGGCCCGTTGCAATATGCTCAGATAACTTTTCTTTCTGGAGGAATTAAAATAGTTGCATGTTCAGTAGACGGTTGCATTATTCTCAGATAATTTTTTTTTCTGGAGGAATTAAAATTGTAGCAATTTCTATGACCGGTTGCTCTATACAAAGATAACATTTCCTTTTGAGGAATTAAAATTGCTGCATTTTCAGTAGCCGGTTGAATTATAATCAGAAACCTTTTTTTCAGGAGAAATTAAAATTGTTGCATTTTCTGTGACGGGTTGACTATACACATAACATTTTCTTTGGAGGAATTAAAATTGCTGCGTTTTCTGTGACCGGTTGCACTATACACAGATAGAATTTTTTTTTTTTTTTTTTTTGCGGAATTAAAATTGTTGCATTTTCAGTAGCCGGTTTCATTATACTCAGATAACTATTTTTCTGTAGGAATTAAAATTGTTGCATTTTCTTTGACCGATTGCTCTATACACAGATAACTTTTTTTTTCTGAGGATTTATAATTGTTGCATTTTTAGTAGCCGGTTGCATTATACTCTGATAACTTTTTTTAGGAAGGAATTAAAATTGTTGCATTTTCTGTGACTCTTTTCTCTATACAGCTGATAACATTTTCTTTTGATGAATTAAAATTGCTGCATTTTCTGTAGCCGGTTTCATTATACTCAGATATCTATTTTTCTGTAGGAATTAAAATTGTTGCATTTTCTGTGACCGGTTGCTCTATACACAGATAACATTTTCTTTGGAGAAATTAAAATTGCTGCATTTTCAAAGGGCTGTTGCATTATACTCAGATACATTTTTTTCTGGAGGAATTAAAATTGTTGCATTTTCTGTGACCGATTGTCCTATACACATAATTTTTCTTTGGAGAACTTAAAATTGCTGCATTTTCAGTGGCCCGTTGCATTAGACTCAGATAACTTTTTTTTTTTTGGATGAATTAAAATTGCTGCATTTTCTTTGACCGGTTGCTCTATATACATAACTTTTTCTTTGGAGAAATTATAATTGCTTCATTTTCAGTAGCCCGTTGCATTATACCCAGATAACTTTTTTTCTGGAGGAATTAAAATTGTTGCATTTTTTCTGACCGGTTGCTCTTTACACATAACATTTTTTCTGGAGGAATTAAAATTGTTGCATTTTCTGTTACCGGTGGCTCTATACACAGGTTTGTTTTTTTTTTTTTTTTTCTTGTGGAATTAAAATTGTTGCATTTTCTGTGACCGATTGCTCTATACACAGGTTATTTTTTGTTGGGGAATTAAAATTGTTGCATTTTCGGTTCCCGTAACCTATATAGAAAGCCTACATACTCACGGTACCATTGGCTAACATTAACAGTACAGGCAAGCCTAGATGCAAAGAGCAGAGAGAGATACAAAGAACGTCAGCTCCTAGGGGACATCACCAACTGGCTAAGTCTATGCAATTGACATGTTCATCACTGATACTAAACATCTGTAAAAACAAGACAAACATATACATGTTAAAAACCGACAAGCAAAAATTAATTATTATTATTATTATTATTATTATTATTATTATTATTATTATTATTATTATTATTATTATTATTATTTCCTTTGGTTTCTGCTGTATGTTCATTTCCATTTGGGTCTCAACCAGAGACCGAAGGTCAGAAATGACATTGTCATTTTCACTGAATATTTTTTAACCAAAAAAGCACACCCATGTTTCATTGATAAACCCCTTCGCAAGATGTGTGCTGTACTTGTGAGAAAAATGTGTTGTATTTTGTTAAGGCACTGTCTTCTAGGTATCAATTCAATGAGTCTATCGGAACCGTTTCCAATCAGGCCGAGGCCTTTATCTGCAACTGGAATTATTGACGTCTTCATGCGCCATGTTCTTTTAGTTTTCCACTTCAAGATACTTGTATTTTGATATTTTTTTTTGTTCTTTTTATGATCTGTAGAGGTACATTACAGTATATGGGAACTGACATGTCAATAAGAAATTATTATTATTATTATTATTATTATTATTATTATTATTATTATTATTAGTTCCTTTGATTTCTTTTGTATACACATTTCCTTTCGGGTCCCAATCAGAGACCTAAGGTCAGAAATTGATCATTTTTGTAAAAAAAGAATAACCTAAGATCACACACACATTTTACATAGATAAAGCTCTTCTTAATATGTTAGGTGTACTTGTGAGGACAATTTTTGTATTTCTTTAAGGAATGATCTACCAGGAATCCCCTCAGTGAGTCTATAGGAACATTTTGCATTCGATCCAATGGCCCAAGCCATAATTAGAATTATTAATGATAATAGCAATAATAATAATAATAATGAGTAATACCGTTTGTGCTAATACCTTGCCACCTGATACAAGATGATCAATTGTTTCTGGATATTTATCACAGAATCTGCATTTTGGGTTAACACAATATTTTAGTATGTGTGCTTGATAATTTCTAGTTAACAAGCGTTGGTCCTGTGCAACATGGATAAAACCTTCGGTTACAGTTTTTAACTCTATTTATTATTATTATTATTATTATTATTATTATTATTATTATTATTATTATTATTATTATTATTATTATTTCGACTAGTATAAAAACCATCGTCAGTCAGAACTAAGATTATCCAATATATTATGTCTCTAACCATTTTGTTTGTATCTTCACATTATTACCCCAATCTTTTGCAATCCTTCTTGCACAACCCTGTCTTTATCTTACTCTCCTTTTCGAAGAGAAATGGGAGATAAATTTATAATGATGAGAAGAGATATATGGATGAATTGTTTGCCTTCTTTTATATCTTAACATTTATTTGCTTCTTTTAGCTGAAACAATTTTAATGTACTCGAATTTCTTTGTCTTTAAGATACAGGCAGATAATGAACGAGGTGTTGAAACCCCATCGTTCCTTATCTCTTCATGTATCTAACTAGCGTGTATTTCCATGCTCTCTTGATTTTTTATTAAAATATTTTCTTTCCTATTCGTGTAGGGTCCCAAAGTTATAACATCGTCGTTATCCTCGTGGGGGGACAGACATTTACTGAGATATTGTGGATGACATCAACAACTAGAATTTTGATGCATTGCTTATAAGTTATATACAGTCACTAAAGTTGAGCGAGAAAATGTAAAAAAGCAGCCGCATAGATGAACGTCGAGTAAATATATTTTAACGATTGCATTTTTTCTGTACACCAATACAGCATGCATATAAAATCTCCTACCCGTCGTACAAGTTCAAAAGTTCGTATTTACAATAATACAAATAACAAAATAACTTAAAATCAGATCTTCCCTAACAAGTAAAAGAAAGAAAAGTACAAATATTTTTAAATAAAAAAAGAAAGTAAAAAAATCGATCTCATCTGTTTGAATGACGCATAGTTGAAGGTATAGTTCTTGTCAACATTCTCTCTCTATCTCTCTCTTTCTCTCTCTCTCTCTCTCTCTCTCTCTATATATATATATATATATATATATATGAGTGTGTATGTATGTGTATGTGTTTGTGTGTATGGGTGTGTAATTTTTTTTTTTTAAATTCACAACAGGATTCGGTCACAAACTTGGAACAACAAAAACAACATAAAATTCGTGTATTTTTTTTCTCCCAATATAAAAAAAAAAGAAGATATTACATGACAGGTCAGAAAAAAGGAGCTCTTCAACTCAAATAAAACGAACGAGATGAAAAAAAAATATGAGGTAAATCGTGGTTTTGCCTTTCTGCAAAAAAAATACCTATGTCGCAAGGACTCGACTTGCTCAGAGAGGAAAAAATATTTCCAGTATTCTATACGACTAAACTCTGTATGTAAACATCTCTCTCTCTCTTTTTCTCTCTCTCTCTCTCTATCTATCTATATATATATATATATATATATATATATATATATGTATGTATGTATACACATTCATATGTATATATATATATATATATATATATATATATATATATATATATATATATATATATATATATGTATGTATGCATATATATATGTGTGTGTATATATATATATATATATATATGTATGTATACACATTCATATATATATGTGTGTATATGTATGTATACACATTCATATATATATATATATATATATATATATGTATGCATATATGTGTGTGTGTCTATATATATATATATACACATTCATATATATATATATGTATGTATGCATATATATGTTTGTGTGTATATATATATATATATATATATATATATATATATATATATGTATGTATACACATTCATATATATATATGTATGTATGCATATATGTGTGTGTGTGTATATATATATATAAAGATCTCTCTCTATATATACACATTCATATATATATATATATGTATAAACATTCATATATATATATGTATGTATATATATATGTGTGTATATATATATATATATATATATATATATATATATGTATATATATAAAGATCTCGCTATATATATACACATTCATATATATATATATATATATATATATATATATATATATATATGGGAAGAGCTTGTGGCAGTAATAAAACCGTGTTCGATGTAAAATTCAGAACTAAAATTTATGCTAAGAATAAATATACATTTGTTCCTCACCGTTCGATAAAGTTCCGAGTTTCATTCACGTACCATTTGTTAGGCACTAATTCTAACGTGGCCGTTTTAATTTACCCAATTCGAAAACCTACTGGTATAAAAAACAAGTGGAGATCAAAAAAACAATTACGAAAATATTTATATATGGGAATTCGGCACAATTATTGATAAAATACGGATAGAAATCCGACAGAATGATAAGATAAGTAACAAAGATGACACAGTATTTACATTATTCGGACTATTGTCTTCATCTTTGTCGGCATATTTATCACAACGTTTCGGCCGTTGTACGCTCCGGTCTTCTTCAGATGGTTGGAATTTCGAACTGAACCCTTTATTTCGCTCACTGAGGTAGGCTGTTCTAGTTCCACGTGCCGTGTTTGATGGATGTCAGTTATCAGTTATCTCCTGCTAATTTCCCTCTGAAAGTTCTCCACTGCCTTAACCGGGTATTGAACTCACACTCTTTGGGTCCTGTCACTGGATCTAACCATCTAACTGTGTCATGTGTCCTTGAGGTTGCGATAAATATGGCGACAAAGATGAGGACAATTATCCAAATAATGACAATAATGTAAATAATACCTCATCTCAGAAATATAGACAAAGAGGACACGTTTATAATTCTAACACGTCTCGCTTTTAATAAAGCTTATATTAAAGAATTAAATATTATTCTTTGACGAAGCTTTAAGTGCCTTATATAAGATATATAAACGCTTCGTATTTGTTCTTTATCCCATCATCAATATCTGCTTCTAGGAAAGTTTGTTCACTTTGTCATGCTAGACATTTTTTCTCGCCCAAATATATCTTACAAATATATAAGTCGACCATTAGTGCATTCTTTGACTATTTCTGTTACATGTGGTCTGGGTCTCCTGCTATAAATTCAGAGATTCTTAATAAAAGAAGAATCTGTTATGTCATTTATCCAGACTTGGCATCACGTCTTCAGTAAATTCCCACCGTCTGTGATTTATCTATAAATCCTTTCGTGGTAATTGTTCTGATGATCTTTCCTCTGTGCTACTTAAAACCTAATTTCTATGCAAACAATCATTCTATCTATCTATCTATCTATCTATCTATCTATTTATCTATCTATCTATTCCAGTCTGTTTATATCTATCTGAGTCTATCTATGTCTGTGTCATTCTGTCCGTACGTATCATTATAGATATCTATCTTAGCCTGTTCAAATCTATCTATCTATCTATCTATCTATCTATCTATCTATCTATCTATCTATCTATCTATCTATCTATCTATTCCAGTCTGTTTATATCTGAGTCTATCTATGTCTGTCTCATTCTGACCGTACGTATCATTATAGATATCTATATGAGCCTGTTCAAATCTATCTATCTATCTATCTATCTATCTATCTATCTATCTATCTATCTATCTATCTATCTATCTATCTATCTATCTATCTATTCCAGTCTGTTTATATCTATCTGAGTCTATCTATGTCTGTCTCATTCTGTCCGTACGTATAATTATAGATATCTGTCTTAGCCTGTTCAAATCTATCTATCTATCTATCTATCTATCTATCTATCTATCTATCTATCTATCTATCTATCTATTCCAGTCTGTTTATATCTATCTGAGTCTATCTATGTCTGTCTCATTCTGTCCGTAAGTATCATTATAGATATCTATCTTAGCCTGTTCAAATTTATCTATCTATCTATCTATCTATCTATCTATCTATCTATCTATCTATCTATCTATTCCAGTCTGTTTATATCTATCTGAGTCTATCTATGTCTCTCTCATTCTGTCCGTACGTATCATTATAGATATCTATCTTAGCCTGTTCAAATCTATCTATCTATCTATCTATCTATCTATCTATCTATCTATCTATCTATCTATCTATCTATCTATCTATTCCAGTCTGTTTATATCAATCTGAGTCTATCTATGTCTGTCTCATTCTGTCCGTACGTATCATTATAGATATCTATCTTAGCCTGTTCAAATCTATCTATCTATCTATCTATCTATCTATCTATCTATCTATCTATCTATCTATCTATCTATCCATCTATCTATCTATCTATCTATCTATATACACAATATTGAGAATAAACAGAAATTTGTCCACACCGTCTGATGAACTTTGACTTTTATGCATGTAGCAATCGTCAAGTTCAAATTTATTATTGTTTATTATTAATTTTATTTATACTCTACTTTTAAAAGACCTGTCCATTTACTTATTATAAAAATCAACAAATATTGATTAACAAAAAAAAAACATAAGATATATATAAACATCACTTTCAAGTGATATATAATTGTCTATTTGGCCATCAGGCTCTTATTTATACAAGTCTCATTAAAAACGCCTGGCAAGTTATTTTGGTTAAGTTTTTAATTAATTTTTCACATTATTATTATTTTTTTCTTTTCTGGGCATACATTATGTAGAAATTATCCAAATGTTCCGTATGTCCGAGCGCTTTGGGGTATAGTTGTAATCATTATCGAGGATGATTTTATTTTAACTTTTATCGATTCGTTTAAAAAAAAAAAAAAGAATATCATCTTTGATAATGGCATATTACACTTTCTTATGAGTTCCGTCAATGATAACAGCGATTAATCTTTTTGTGTGTGTGTACACGTATAATTTTTCCAAATTCAGGACTTAAAATGTGTAAAAAGCGTTCGAATATATATATATGTATATATATATATATATATATATATATATATATATATATATATATATATATATATATATATAACCGTGCGCTTCATTGTATTCTACGAGCCATTATCAAAGATGACTTTTATTTTATTTATTTATTTATTTTTTTTTTGTTATTTCAACTCAATATATAGACTTTTTATATGTGCACGTTTATAGTGATAGGAAACCTTTTTTTTTTTAATTTTCAAAACACGGTGAAAATATTATGGCCGTATTCACAGCTGATTTTATTCATTGTTTTTTTTTTGTTTTTTTTTTTCATTTTTAACCCAGTTTTACAATTGAAGGAAGCTATTATAGTTTTATTTTCTACATGCATATTATGTATTTCTCGAGTATTCCGGTCAGTAGACGAAAATAAATAAATATAGTGTTTAATAAACAAACAGAGCGTTAACTCAAATATGAGTATCCCCTAAAAATAACGCTTAAATTCATAAAAAAAAATCTGTCGGA
>OZ010583.1:58752976-58790476 GCA_963932145.1 Acanthosepion lycidas
GTTCGACACTGAGATCCGTAGACGTATTGGGACTGCTTAGGGCGTGTTCCAAAAGCTGAGCAGAGTATTGCGAGACAGGAGGATTTCTTTGGTAACGAAGAAAAGAATACTGAGCTGTTACATGACATCTGTCCTTCTTTACGGCAGCGAATGTTGGACTATTTCCTCAAAGATGAAGAAGAGACTCGAGGTGATAGAGATATAGTTCCACAGAAGAATGCTAATGATAACAGGGACCGAGTCTGTGGGCACTGACAAGGTCTTAGAGAGTATGCCAACAAAGGAACACCAGGAAGATGCAGCTGATGTTTCTGGGATACATAATAAGGAAGGAAGGCCTGGAGAATATGATACTCACGGGTCAAATAGTGGGAAATAGAGACAAGGGAAATCAGCCCCTGACATACCTAGAGGCCTTAAGCAAGTGGATGTCAGCACTTGGTCTGGAGAGGTGGCAGAGGGAAGGAACTTGTTGAGAGCTGTAAGGGATAGAGGAAGGTGGAGAGCCATGATCGCTTACGTCATGAAAGGACGCGGCACATAGGAAGGAATGTATCTTATCAGCTCGCCCACGTTGCAACCCGGATGTGACACAAGGTTAAAGGTTAAAGTGCGTCTATCGGCCTAACCGAACAAAAATTCCCAAGCCACCTCACCACTTCCCTATTGGAAACGTTTCAGGCGCCGGCCAATATTGGTAGCTCCTCTCCTGGGAGAGTTAATGCCTGGTGGGAATAACCGCTGTGGTTTGAGATAATAGACGAACAATACTAATAGCAAGCAAAGGTTAGGTTTAGTGATTTTCCATGTCTAGTTCAGATGTCGCACAATGTCAAAAGTATAGGGCACGCAGTGAGGATCGAACTCACTATTCAGTCGTAATTGCTCTAGTGAGACAAGCTTGCTAACTATTACATCAACTCGAGGTGCCCAAGGTTAGGATTAGATTAGCCTATGGCTATATCAACTGCTACTTATAAGCTGTCGATTTGCATATGGATAAAACACTGTTTTTTCCATTCTTAAGAAAGTGTTAAAAAGCATTCTACCTCCGCGTTTGCTTAAACTTGATTATATTAAACAAGTATTAATAAATATCAAAATGTGTGTATGAAGACAACTTACTTAATCACTTCTGGATACCATCAAAGAAACATTGAGAGTATATAGTTTTTCGGGAATTGTCGTCGAAAGTTCGAACTTCACGTATAAATACCTTCTTTTTCGCATTTATACAACTTCCTGCAATCCGGTCCAATTTTGCTATGTATGACCGAAGTTCGACTGGATTGAGGTTTACGGCTATACCACGGAAAAAAAAAACACACTGGATCTCTGAAGTTAAGCAACGCCAAGCTTGATCACTACCTAGATAGGTGAATGCTTGAGAATAACAGGTGCTTTTCCATTGGGTGTACGGAATTGTTCATCGCGGAGCCGAGTTCCAATTCCAGTCGGGTACTTATATTTATTTACCCTCAAATACCTTTGGGAAATGTATGAACCCACCTCTACTCCTTCAAGCTATGGGTTAATTAGTAAGATTTATATCAGTAAATCATTATTATTCCCAAATAAATTCTTACACTCTAAAAACATTTTCTGCAAAAGTTGATAAATCGTAAAAAGCAACCAATCAATGAAATAGAATATTTTCTTATGATAATGACATAGGTAGGGAAGCAGTGATGTTGTCCCGAAAGCTGCAATCTTCATAGATTGTTCGATATAAATATCTAAGAATCGATACCAAAATTGGAGCTGATTAGTCGAGGTTTAGTCTGCATCTTTTGCATCTGAAATTTTTAAAAATATATGTGTCGGTGCAGTATAATGTACATTGTACAAACAATGTTTATATTTAATTATGTTCATTCACTAATCCTTTCTTTTCTTATCAGGTTAACTGATCAATTTGCTATTGAGATGGTTACTCTGTTAACAAAGTCAGCTACTGATTATACATTGTTTAGCCCTGCAAGTGTTCTTCCGGTGGACAAACTTGCCTCGAAAGGCGAGTTGTTAAAGAAATTCTGGCAGTATAAATGTGATGAAAGAAAGTCTGGAGATGTCTCAATGATTACCAAGATGTCCGCCTAGGATTGTTCAGAAATATGGGAAACATCAAATGGAGATAGACAGACTGTCCTCTCTTCTTGACCAGAAAACTACTGAGGAAAGTTTGAGAAAAAATGTACAGTAGAGGAATTGAACTTAATAAGAACAAGAGTGTGGACAAAAAACTGCATTTCAGGACGAAATTATGTAATTGTTTGATATTTGTTATGTGTTCCCTTGTCTCCTGCCAGGTGAAGTGAAAAGTTAAGAAGTGTGATGGATATCGCCTGGCTTGTAATTGTGATATAAAGTTCCCAAAAGTGTGGTGTAGTTCCTCCTTCACCATCGAGATGATACGAAGAAGAAAATTACAAGGATTGACATGTAACGATGATATGTAACAGAATTGGCATGGTACCATTGGAAAGCAGATCAATGAGCCTTTTATCTCAGCTGTCAGTTGTTGCCTTCCAACCAGCCAGGTTCACTGATTTCCCTGTCCTGAATGAAGAAGTGAAAAAAGATCTGTCCTGGCATTAGAAATACCTATATAAGGTTTGTAAATAAGTTATTACAGGTGTCATTGATTATGAAAAGACTGCTATTGAGCCAGCTTAACCCTACGTGTCAAGGTGGCATACTTTATGGGGTAGAATATTCAGGCTGTATGTAGCAACATCAAGACGTCAGCCACGAGCTGAAAAGAATCGTTATTACTATTATAAAGGTCAGTGCTCCAATGTTGTTCTACATCAAAATGCACCCTTACATAACACACGGCTCAAGGAACGTATTCTAATCCCTTCTATATATGAAAAACCAGAACAGTAAGGAAAAGACTATAGTAAAGAAGACTGTCCAGAGAATTGCATATTTCACCAGCACAGATCAACTTCTTGTGTGCAGATTAGGACGTGACTGTTAGAAGAAAATAGTTTGAATGCGAGGAAAAATTAAAGAGGAGAATCAGTAGAGTGAAGAATGCACTGACAGATTTGATGAGGAGGACGAGCATTTCTAAATCTACACTGATGAGGAGGAGGAGGACAGTGAAGATGGAGATAGGAATGAGGACGTGCCTCCTGTATTCAGCATGAAGATATTGATGACCCCCCACAAACTAAAGCGGGAAACAAATATTATAATTCCATGATTACCTGTATGAATAAGCTCAAGATTGAACTTCCTTACATTTTTTCTCTATCAGAACAACAGGTTAATGTCATTCTTGAAACGCCATCCGTAGCGCCAATGTGGCCAAATATTACTCGGTTGAAAGGTAAAAATAGTGACTGAAGCTTGCACTGAAGTGACAGGATACAAACGAGAGATGGTTATATTGTGCAAAATTTATTGTCTAGGAAAATGATGCCCAGGTACCCCACAAAAAAGATTTCACTATTAACTTGTAATATTTTAATATGATGTACCACTTAAATAATTTTGGAGTTAAATTGATGTCAGCGATTTACAATTTATTATTATCCTGGCAAACAATAAATGACCTATTATGAGGTGTACGGCAAAAGTTGAGAAAATGATGCTGCAAGGAAAGTTGGCTTGAAATTGCCTGAAATTTTTCACAGTTGTTTGTTACAATTAAACAATTAAAGAAACGTTGCCTGAGAAGTGCAGTTTCCAACTCAAAAAATGTGTTTTTTCACTGCTACCTAACATAGGTATTCATATTTGCGATAAGAATAAAAAAATCAAAACTTTCCACGAAATAGGACTCAAGATAAATCCTCATAAATATCTTCCTGTAATTTATTATCTATTTCTTGTTAATATAACCTTAGGATGTGGGCTGTGGAGTAAGTACGTGCGTTGTCAGGTAATGAGTATCGGCTCTGAATGAGAGATCAGAGAGTCCGGATTCCAGCTGGGTTCGTCACATTCACTTAAGCGCAAGATATAAATCCGTTCCTCTCCTCCAGCTGTAGATTCCATAGCATGACAAATTGGGTCCTATAGTATTGGGTAACAACCAGTCTAACACTGAAAGAAATGCCAAGCTACTAAGGGAAAAATTTCTGCCTAGTCAGTCATGAATTTAAAGAGATATGATCGCCCAACTGTGTATCAATGATGGCACTAAACCTTACAAGGCAGCGTAACATTATCGGCACGTTATGGGAAGTCTAAAATGTGTATGTAACGTCAAATTTTCAGCTGGGACGGTTGCTGACGACGAGCTTACTATAGGTCAACTACAAGCGGCAGATGACGTAGTAAGTCTCACTCGCTAACCCCTGGAACCCGATCGTACGCACAGTAACTTGTACAGTAGTATGTAGAATCTCGCAAACCTGTCCGAATATTTGATAATTGATTTGGAACTAGAATGAAAGCACTAATGGCGCTTACCCTGAATTCATCATAAAAAAAATAATTAAGTAAATATTAGTAAATATTGAACACTTCAAATTCCTTGGTTTAGTTTGTTTTACAACATATCAACCTCAAAGTGTTATTTAATGCCAACAAAATTTTTATTGCTGGTAATATTTTTTCAGAAATGTATTTCTGGTAATATTTTTTCTTCAAGAAATCTATTTCTGGTAATATTTTTTATTCAAAAAATCTATTTCTGGTAATATTTTTTCTTCAAGAAATCTATTTCTGGTAATATTTTTTCTTCAAGAAATCTATTTCTGGTAATATTTTTTATTCAAAAAATCTATTTCTGGTAATATTTTTTCTTCAAGAAATCTATTTCTGGTAATATTTTTTATTCAAAAAATCTATTTCTGGTAATATTTTTTCTTCAAGAAATCTATTTCTGGTAATATTTTTTCTTCAAGAAATCTATTTCTGGTAATATTTTTTATTCAAAAAATCTATTTCTGGTAATATATTTTCTTCAAAAATGTAAAGCTGGCAATATTTATTTTTTCCCAAAAAAACGTATTGCTGGTAATAATTTATTTTACAAAGAATTTTTTGTATTAATTTTTTTTTTACATTTTAATTAGTGTTTTGGCTCCAGTTTGTGGGTTAACTATTTGAGCTGAGACTCTAAGAGGTGCTACCACCCCGGGTGAGTGTGTGTCTGGGAACACTAGCAATTAAGAAGTGGTTCCATGCTCCTTAAAAGCTGATCAGAGGCCTTGCTGTTGAACGTAGTTTATCGTCTTACCCAGAACGATCAAATTCCTTGATCAGTTTTAACAAATTTATGAGGGGAGATACGGAAATTGAACATAAACTCTCTTACGCTAGAGACTTATTTATTTAGTAGCATATTAACTCTTTTATGAATATTTTAATGTCGAAATTTAACTTTCTGCATTCTGTTGGGGATTATTCTAGGCTTGACGAATTACTTCATGATTAGCCTAGATCCTCAAAATAATCACTTTTATATCCTCGCTAGACCCAGCTAATGATCTGCGATGGAACAAAAAGCAGTCGTGGTTCTTGGTGCACTGTTCCAAGATTATCTGAATACTTGGATGAGTATCGCTGCCGAACTGACTGAGTAGCAGCGCTATATTGAGTCTAGCTTGTGTCTTCTTCGCAACCGAGGAACGCGGTACAATTAATATGACGTTTCTGTTGTAGCGGAACGGTCCAGGTTCAATTCTCGGTAGTGGATTTACACTGGAGATGAGTCCTAGATAGGACGAAACGGTCGTCCAGTGCTTTCTGTTGAGGATTATTCTAGGCTTGACAAAATTTCTATAAAATTAGAACTTTCTAGGAAGAATTAATAATTACTTTTTCCCAAATTGCTTATAATAATCTTCCCTTACCGATATGTATTGCAATTTTTAATTATTTTTTAGCTTGTTTTTATATATATATATATATATATATATATATATATATATATATATATATATATATATATATATATATATATATATATATATATATATATATACAAAGATATATAGCTGTTAATTATCTTACGCTGTTAATGTAGTGCTTGTATTTTACTATGAAATGCCTATACTTTCATCGTGTTCTGATCCTAGTTTGAGGGTTAGGGATAGTTATTTGTACAGAGCTGGAAGCCTAACGCGTGGTACCACTCCGGGTCTAGGTGGACCTGGACACAACATCAATTAAGCGGGTCGTTCTCACGCTCCTCAAAGCATCGCGATCAGTGACTTTGCTACTGGATCAAGTTTATTGTCATATCCAGAACGGGTGCTTGAGATAGTTTCACCCAACACAACACATTGCTACAAAACATTAACATATAAACACGCGTCATGTTCTTCAGTATCATCGTCAGATTAAGATTTTCATAGGGTTTCTATCCCTGGTGCCAAAATCGTTCAGAAGTATATAAACAGTCAGCTGCATAAAATTGCATTCACGGATCAACGATTTGAATGAATGCAGCATGCAGGGCCATCTTTCTTCGAAAACGCTCGGGCTAGTGTCATAAAAACACAAAGTTCTTTACCAGGTAATAGAAACCGTATCACCTGAGGACATTCAACTACAAACAACTTAAATTGATAGCTTATGTAACTCGAAGTGAAAATAATGATATAATCAAGATGCTGATGCACCATTCTACTTCAAATCAAAGGTTAGGAATTCCTCATAAGTACTGAAAAAAAGCGATGACCGTCAGCAGACTTGAGAATCATATTTTTTATGCGAAAGATTTTTTGAAAATTTCAACTAAAACGCAGCACTGTCTGACCGTTCAGTGTATTCTGAATGGTTCCATATAAGACGATGGACTGGCTTCACGCTGCTTTCTCTTACGCTGGCTGCAACAAATGGCTAGAGAACCCATTCTACCTAGCAATTTAACCCATACATGGTAGAGAAGAGATAGATTCATACCGTTTACAAGGGCACTTGCGCAAGATTTAACGCAGCCGGATAGGTCGAAATTTGAACTTGGATAGACAATTTTACTTTTATTTTGTCGTTATGTCGGCTGGGGCTTCAGACTACTCCGAATGCACCATTGCAGAGGGGTAACATCCCACCAAATGAAGAGCACTGTGTATGACGACAAACTAAATCCAGCAGTAATGCATTTAATCAGGATGTTCTGAGGATCGCGGAACCTCCTTTTAATTGCTATTGTTCCTAGGTCTACCTTGATCTGGAGTGGTAGAAACTTTTAGGGTGCCAGCTATACAAAAAAAAGTTAACCTATAAAAATGTAAAAATAGGTTTTAATGCCAAGAATATATTTTTGGAAAAATATTACCAGCAATTCATTTGAAAAAAAATATTACCAGCAACAACATTTCGGAAAAGAAATCAGTAATAACAGTAATATATTTTTAAAAAATTATTACCGGCAATAAAAATCTTGTTGCCATTAAATAACCTATTGAGGTTGATATGCGATAAAACAAAACAAACAAAAGCTCTTTATTTTCGGTATTTCGGTATTTGCAATAACAGTCTTCCCTGATATCTCCGAAAGCGAAAAGTGAAAAGAATACCTTTTTTGATAAGCAGGGTGCAAATGTAAGAATTAGAAATATATAAACTTCTAGACATATTTTAAAACTAGTAAGCATTTAACAAAGTATACCTTCATTATAAGATCATGTGCAAAACGAAATGGTCTTGTAGAGTTATTTCCCTGAACAAAAAGTGCCTATCGGCCCCCAAATCATCAATGTTGATCATTTGGTCAATTGTTTGGTAATGGTTTGTTCTGAGAATGTTTCAGTAACCCCTCGTCTTTATAATTAGAATGCGTGACTCGATCTTTCAAGATGATGGAATTTTAATTTTCAGTAAATAATAAAATAATAATAATAATAATAATAATAATAATAATAATAAGAAGAAGAAGAAGAAGAAGAAGAAGAAGAAGAAGAAGTACAGTTATAACGTCTGTCAGAAGTCGTGTATTTCATTAGATAAAAAAAAAATAATTCCAATAATCCCTGGAGATAAGAAAAAATTTGTTAAGGAGGATGAGTAAGGAAAATAAATATTTAAAAATGATATCAGAAATAAGTGGCGATACGAACATTATAATGATGTTGATTAGGATGTTCTGCCTAAGATAGAGAAACGGAAAATTTGACGATAATGACCTGGAGCAGAAAATAATGATATCAACGACCGAAAAAGATAAAAAAAAAAACAACAACAAACAAACAAACAAAAAGCCTGCGGAAAGATGTGCAGCTTAATAAGTGGGGCTCAGTCAGGAAACAGAATCCCATAGAAATTCTTATCATGTCAGGGATACACGAACTCAAGCCATTTGTTCAATTAGAGCTTTTTTTTAGGTATGTCAGATTGTGGACCTTCCAGACTCATTTTAATTAATTCCTACACAGTTTGGAAATGTCACATCGGTGGTGATTTGATTTTGGAAATAGTAGTTAAAAAAGATCAGCTTCTGGACGGCGACATCGTACAAACGCATTAATAGATTGAGACATTTCAAGTGCATTTTTGCCAATTCTTAAGCATCAACAGCACAGCTAAATGCAAATATGTCCCCCATGAGTTTCTCACTCAGAATCGCTTACTTGTAGAACTGTTGTCACCTGCGAATCTAGCAAGGCATTCACTTATGTCAACACACCGCTGTGCGCATCACTAGCGCCGCATGAATGTCACATGATGAGTTAAATAGCGTCGTATATATAGTTTCCATCCTTTAGAGCAGGTTTCGACTTCATTTGAGAGATATTGTTTGTGTATGCAACGTAAGCAGGGAAAGTGACATCTTCGAAAATTTATTCTTCCACAGCACACAGTCCTTACCCTTGGCATCATGGTGTGTAGAGTATCACTTCGTATGGAGCAATTGTTATATGCATGCTCAGTAAGACAAAGGTGAGTCTTCTCACCAGATTATTTAAAACTCAAGAACGAGATTCCTCTGGAAAGCGGCATCTATATTTATTAAATTTACTACAGCATACTGGAACAAGACATGCTATTTCTATTTGAACTGATTTATTAGGGAAAGATATTAGAATAGTACCGAATTTACGAGGTTTGTTTGAAAAGCAACGGGACATCCATTCTTTGATGTGAGAGGTATCGGCCATAGTGGTTTATTGCCATACAGCCAGATGATCAATCAACAATTCTACAGACAGATCCTGTGGTCTTTGCTTCGATCAGTGCACGAGAAGAGACGAGAGTTGTGACAGGACAAATTGTAGTTGCTTCACCATAATGCACCTGCTCACAATATCCTGAGCATTCGACAGTCCTTAGCCGTTAAGAAAATCACCGTACTGGAATAACATCCTTATTCGCCTGATCTTGTTCTGTGTGATTTTTTTTCTCCAAGCTCAAGAGCATCATCAAAGGGATCCGTTTTGAAGGCGTGAAGGGGTGAGTGACGTAACGACGGAGCTAAGGGGTATCCAAGAAGAAACCGTCCAGCAGTGTATAGATGACTGGCAGAGAAGAATGGAAAAGTGCATTAGACTCGAAGGAGGTTACTTTGAAAGGTTAGCCATATAATTTGTTTGGAAATATATACGACGCTATTTAACCCATCATGTGACACATGCGGCGCTATTGATGCTCACAGCGGTGTGTTGACATAAGTGGATGCCTTGCTAGATTCGTAGGTGGCAATAGTTCAACAAGTAATTGTTTGTGACATAAGTCTCGTTACTTTTTAGATAGACCTCGTATACTGGGAGTAAAAAGACTGCATAGGGATGGAAAATTTATTGGACAAACACACTCAAATAAAAGGGGGTAAGACATGTTTCTTCGAGGAGTAATTAATTCAACTTCTACAGCGAAGTTATCCTAGGAGAGTCCCTGCCATCATTTATTATTGGTTGACACTATCTAGACAATAGGAAATACGAAGATTTCAACACTGTATCGATGTCAGTTACAGAAACAAAACTGTAGACAAGAGATGAAAGGAAAGCGGGAAGAAAGGACTACTCATCCCGTAGTAGACAGAATGCATGGTTCTCAGCAAGACTAAAAAGCCTAAGATGCTAACTCTAGATAAGAATTGTCAAAATTAAACAAATACAGAAATTTAAATATATGGAAGTTGTTTTATCAGAGGATAAATGTAACTCTAAAATCTGAAGACTCATTTGAATATCAAGTTATCTTCCAAAAGATAAACGAACTATTAACAGAAAAATACATTTTCTTAGAAATGTACAAAGGAGAACTATTATGTAATATAAATCCGGGCACCCCGAGGCGGTGTAATGGTAAACGAGCTAGAACAATTACGACTGAGTAGTGTGTTCGATCATCACACCAATGCACCTGCTGACAATACCCTGAGCATCCGACAGTCCTTAACCGTTAAGAGAATCACCGTATTGGAACAACCTTGCAATGTGCCACATCTAAGCTACGCTTGGAAAATCACTATGTGATATAAATCCGTCTATATGGCAGTGAATTGCGACCAATTCCTTCAGAGATGAAAAGGAGATTTGAAACAACTGAAGGATGCTGCGAGTCTAATCGATGGAAAAATGTGAATAACGATGCAGTTTTTAAAGAAAATAGAATATAGAATTACAGTTCTATTTAGAATAAAAAAGCGACCATTGAAATTCATAAGGGGCCATTGAAATTAATAAGGGGCCATTGAAATTAATAAGTTAAATAGATCTTAAAAGTTAGACACGTACAGAACATATTGAAGGCAAAAGAGATAATGAGAGAAATAATTAACAAACGACCTCACAAGCTTGTGTAAATTGATAGTAGAACAAGAAGTAGTAAGGATGTTAAAAATGTAAATGATAGTAAGAGCTAAAACGGATAAGAAATCGTGGAGATATGTTATCGCTCATTTTCTGAAAGGACATGGAACATATATAGGAAATACTGCACAAGCCACTGTTTTTAGCACAAAATGAAATATCTGTGACGTGTTCTGCTCACATTTGTGTTATATAAACAACGTTTCGTTGGGCACTTCTTGTTATGGTCTAATGGTTAGCAAGCTTGTCTCGCTAGATCAATTACGACTGAGTACTGAGTTTGATACTTACTGGGCGCTCAACCCTTTCGGCTTTGTACCACGCGAAAGCTACGCTTAGGAAATCGATTTGGCACTTCCACGCAGCTTAATACTTAGCAAGCTTGTCTTGCTAGATGGCTTATGACTGTGTAGTGAATTCGAACCTCATTGCGTGCTCCATAGATTCGGCATTGTACCACATCTAATCTACGCTCAGAAAATCTCCATCAGACACTTCGACTTGGTGTAATGGTCAGCAAGCTTCTCTCGTTCGAACAATTACCACTGAATTAGTGAGTAGTTTATCGTCATACCCAGGACTCTCGGCTACAATAGTTGGTACGTTGTTGTAACAGTCACAGAGATGATGACATTAGTCCGACTGAAATAATTTAAATAAATTTGGTATTTATTACACTTGTTGATTAATCCGTGTAAACTCACATTCATAAATTATTTAAAACTATTTTTATGATATATAAACGTGTATGTGGGTAGGAGCTAAAAAAAATACTTACCAGTCAAGTCTCACTGATCAGAAAAATAATGAAGAAAGGAATATCTCAATGACGATGAAATAAGACAAAACCCGAATTTGCAAAAAAAAAAAAAAAATAGAGAAATATATTTATTAATTATTAGGTTGGTGCAAAAATAATGACGCAATAATGTCGTTTTTTGACGTTAAACGTCAAAAAACGACATTATTACGTCATTATTTTTGCACCAACCTAATAGTTTGACTGACGTTTCGACTCAAATAACTTTCTTTTGCGTTTAGGTTTGCGACTTGCATTACTTTAGTAATTAAATAAGATTTCTTGCGAGATATTTGTAGATGGCTTCTTGAAATTAAAGGTACCATGTTCTAAATGTTATTACCTTACCTAAAAAATAAAAGACGGGCAAGTACGATTGAAACAATAATTCTTTGTCTATACATGTTCTCCAAAAGCGGGACGGAACGGTTGCCTTGAGGGAAAGGGTGGGGGCACCTCCTCGTCTAGCTCATCATAGTTAACAATGCTAGCTAGCAAAACACATTATTTTTATAGAGCTATCCTCTAATTAGCTTAATTAGGAAACGTCATGAATCAGAGCTCCCAGCCCACACTCGTCTCAAACTAAAACATCTTGATCAAGACTGATCGAAGACATACGGTGTTCAGTACACCGTCAGCGTTTTTACGTGCCATGTCATTTTAAAGAGTCACTCTTCTCTTCTCAGAACATCGCATATCACTTACCTGGGCAAGAATGTCGACCGTTGATTTAGCTGTAAGATGACGCTTGTCCTCCAGTTATGGATGAATCAGTGTAATCTACCAGAGATTTTGATTGCTACCCAAGTGTTACATAATAGTTTAGCAAACTGTTACCTTTTAGAGAGGTTTATCTCTGCCCGGACTTTTCGTGTTTGACCTTTAAGATCAGACACAAGACAAAACAAAGGAAGTCGATTTTGATTGACTGAACGAGCGTGGGAAGAATAGAGATATAGAAAGTGTTTTCACTCAGTTGAGTCTAAACAGTAAAACAATGTAGACGTGTAACTTTTGCGTCTGCTTACGCGCTCCCCAGTGGGGTGAGAGAACGACCCCCCGGCTAGTTAGAAATGTACACGTCGCCGTGTTTAATAAAATTGTTAAGATTAAAATTACCTTTGTTGAGGTCTTCTCTGTCCAAACCGAATAGAGATCACCAGCCGGGAGAAGACCAGAGAAAGGAGAGATGATACAACGTGGGCGCAGTGACCAAAACGACTCCTACCAAGAGGGGGCTATAAAAGACATGTCTGGAGAGAAGAATCTACTTTCTATTCATTGGCTAGTATTGTTATGAATATTAGATTCATTCTGATCCGTATTTGTGAAAAAAAGAACGTAACAGGCTGGACCGAAATTTGAAACCCGCACTCGATTTTTACTTTATGCACAGATAAACGCTACCTAACCCGTTGTTATTAGGTTGGTGCAAAAATAATTTCGTTTTCTCACATAGTAACATATGTTAGAAAACGAAATTATTTTTGCACCAACCTAATATTTTACTAAACAAATTAGCATGTATCTGGATCTACTCGGAATGTGTATCAAGTGTAATTAGATTTTGTTGTTCAGCGCATAGTACTTGCATCAGTTTAAAGTTTGTATTTCTCCGTCGTTACCTTTTGCTTAGAATTTCATTATATGATTTTCTTTTCTTTTAACTGATTGTGTTTTTGTTCTTATTTTTTTCTCTTTCAGTATTTTCTTTTTTCTTCATTCTATTTTTCTCACTTATTTCCTCTATATTTCATTTTCATTCTTCATTAGGCTTCACACGGCCTCAATGTTTTCCTTTTTTTTTTTTTTTCCATTTCTGCACCACTTTCCTCCTTCTTACGCCTTTATCTTCTACTGCTGTTCTCTTTTCTAGATATGAGTGATATAAGTGACTTTTCCCGCTCTTTCTTGTTCATGTTCTTCTTGCGATATTTCTCCTCCGCCTTTTACCCTTTCTTCTCGTCTTCTCACACTTACATCTCGTCGTGCTTCTCCTTCAGTCACGCGCCATTTTTACTCACTGTTCTTTCCTATTTAATATTTTCTCTTTTCTATTCGGTCTTCTTCCCGCATTTTTCATTCGCTTTCTAGTCCTTCTACGCGTTTTAACACAGTCGATAATATTCGTTATTTTTTTCTTTATTTTTCTTCCCTATCCTATCTTATTTCAGCCTCCATTATTTTCTTTTTCTATTTTCTCCATTATTTTTTCTTTCCTTTTCACGGCTTTCTTGTTTTTACAGCTTATCTATTCTATATCTTTCATTTTGCTTTTATAACATTCTCGTTTTCCTTTCTGTTTTTGTTTTTTCGACGTCATTCATTCTTGTTCTTATTCCTTCGTCTTCCCACAGCTATTTTCGCCTCTTTCTTCATTAAACGATTTTTCTCTATCCTTGCCTCCAGCTAATGCATATTATTACCTCTTTTTTTTTTTTTTTTTTTTTTTTTTTTACTTAGTTTTAAAAGTCCTGAAACTTAATCATTATGCTTTTTTTCTACAATGAAATTTAATTTCTGTTTTTTTGAGTTTTGTCAATTTTATACACCTTTGTTTAGATTATCTACGTCCATTTTTTTATTACTTTTTTTGTTCATACTTTGGATTCACATGATTCTTTTTGCTTGATTTTTTTTTTTTGATATCTTTCTACCTCTTCTTTCTTTTTCTCCTTTCTTTTCTACCTCAGCTTTTAACGGAAATATGTAACATCATTTTCGCTTCTCGCAGCCTGCACTGTGCCGTGTGCTAACAATGGTCTCTAATTAACTTCATATCAGATGGATCCTGCAGTGAAATGCCGGATTCTATAAACTTTTCTTCGGGTTGATATGAGGTCGCCATAATCACGCAATACAACGTAGCCTATATCGCGCGCAGAAAATACGATACAGCACGACAGAGAAAAGAAAAAAGCCCCGCGTTCAAAGTCGAGTTTGAATTTCAACCCAGGGTCTTTGGGAACTAATGTCCTTTCCTACATACCCCGTGGACATCGTAGATTTTAGAGACGAGTAGTAAGAGCAAATCTGATATTTATCTTCAGGTTTTCTCAACAATTAAATGAATAAGGTTACAATTTGCTGCTTGAGTTATTTCAGGCTTATGTTCGTTTAAAAATCATGTCGTCGTGATCAGTTCACTTTTAGGCAGAAAAAAAAAACACTAAAATTATTAATTGCTAACATGATCTCTATTAATATTTATCATCCTTCTTTAGAACTGGTAACCTGGCACTGCAGTATCACAAAGAACTTTGATGGTTTCTTTTATTTGGTTAAGGGAAACCACATCATGTGAAAATGTTTAACAACAGCAATATCTAAAACAGATGTTACTCGAAGAGAAAATAATGGCATAAAGAAGATATTTACGTTTAACAAATTTTTACAATAATGTTCACACTGTACAAGGCTCAAGAGCCACTCGCGGTAGAGGATTACAGAATAAAAGGTAAGAGGCATATTTTATGTAGATTTGTGTGAAAGATAAAGGAAGATTCTAGTAATTGGGGAAGCATCCTCTTGGGTGCTTTCCAGATCACTTCATAGTTATAGACGGAAATCAGAGTCTGTCCGGTGATGATAGAAAAATACTAGCTTGGTTTTTCTATCACTGAATGTGACCAACCAGTTTTTTTTTTCACTGAACAGTTAAAGCTAGTAGGAGAAATCAGCAGTCAGCCTTTTTCTTCTAGCATTTTGCTGGTGCACGCATACACTGTTGAATCATCAGAATAATTATTCTCAAAAGATCGGCATATACTCTTAGGCAAATCATTTAGGTAAAGTAAAAAGTGCGTTGAACCGAGAAGCGATCCTTGCCGGACGCCTTCATATCGGCATCAGTGGACCTGCCATTAAAAACAACCTTCAGAAACCTAGCCATTAGAATAGATCAAACAAAAGGTAAGTAAGAAAACTATCATCCTAAATGGAATGAGAAATAATAATTAGCGAACTTTAGAAACCTAATTTCCCGAAAAATTGTTTTATGAGTATTGTGGATTCCGAGATGAAATCTGGTCTCAAATGAATGACAAACGCAGGAATGAAATATAGCAAACAAATGTATTGACGTAATAATACAATTGGTAATATGGTTAGTAGATCCAGAAATGCGGTTAGTAGCAATAATAATATATATATAGTCTGGGAAATTCAGTATCGAAGTAGGAGTTCCTTCTGAGTCTACGTGCTCGCAACTGTGACTCTTACAAAACGGTTACCTCAGACTCTTACTGTTCACTGTATCAGTGTATCTCGGTTACTCTTACACTCCCGGGTATTCACCGGCAGCAGTACAAGTACACACTGGGCGAGTCCACTTGTATGAAAAAGGGGTGGACCCCTTAATAATGAGGACAAAAATAGTAAATTTCAACGGAAATTATCACCGGCTGCTTGGTCAATGAATGCCGAACGTTTCGGGACATTGGCTGCCATTTTGAACTAATAGAATATTTCTTCTCTTCGAGTTTTCCTCCTAACAACTCTCTGCCGATCTCAAAATCATGACGTGTGGCTGGCAGCACGAACGAGCGATATCGGTAATAACCGAAAGTCAGTGGAAAACGTCTAATATTACCGTTACTATTAATGTAATTTTAATTCTCAGTGGGTACTTCAAACCCACAACCTTGTGCATGACTAGCATAAGTTTAGTAAATATCTTCGATCCACCTTGTGTTCACAACTAATGTGGTCATGCGTAAGATTTCGTTAAACTTAATACAATATTTCGCCATTCCCTGACATTGTCTTGTATAAGATATGAACATAGTATCTTCAATCGTCCTTCGCATCTCCACTGCTATGGAAACTAACGCTTAACCCTTTGTGCTCTTTGGTAGAGAAAAATGTCGTAATGTCCAGCCACCTTTTGAAAGGTGGGTAAACACTTGCGTCGTCTTTTACTATTGGTTGTTTTATTTTGAAGAGCCAATCAGAAAGGCCATAATATTCTGATGTCACCGAACATTATACCAACATGTCCATGATTTTTCATTGTTTTGTGTAAGGTGTTTTGGATGAAAAAAAAAGATCGTTTTTACCATGAAGACTCTCACCTGGACCGTCAGGAAAAACAATCAGGAAGTTATATTTTTTGTACTATTTTTATATCTACCGTGAAATACCAATTATTCGCGAATTTTGACTCAGGACCTCAGGCAGAAGGATTTAAATTGTCCAAGAACACAGGGATCAACGGGTTAGAGTCATAAAATGCTTTCAATTCTCATTGGGTTCTCTGCTGTTGTTGTTTGAACAAGGCTAATTTATCTAAATAATCCTCATTTGGCTTTCCATTGACGTGGTCTTGTAGCAAATAAACCCTAATAAACTGCACCGAGACTACTTTGCGGCTAGTGTAGTTGCATATTGCTTACTGGCACCAGTAGTCGGTATGCAAGCACAGATTAAAATCACGATTTGGACGCTGATTTTCAGATGTGTAAAACTGGCGCAGCACACTTATGGCCCAATGATAGTGACACCCTCATAGAGGTATAATTTTGTGCATTTTTATCTCGGTTTCACGTTCAGTGTTTTATTGCCAGTCGATGGAGTATTTAGATACGGGTCTTATCAGCGGTACCAACTTGACTGAAGAGGAGACAAAATGAATAAATAAATGATATCTTTTATGATGGACATCGATAACAAAGCGGGGCATTGATAATCTCTGATTGTTGGTCTATTTTAACAGTCATAGTTGTCAGCTCTGGTTCTTCTTGGCGGAGAACAGGCTGTCCATCGGTTATTTCCACTGTCGCCTGTTTGTGTTGCCAGCCACATGTTGAGATTTCGAGATGAACAGAGGGTTGTTAAGAGTTACATCCGAAGGGAATAATTGCATTGTTAGACCAACATGGTAGACGTTGTCCGGAGTGTCACCTACATAACCACACAAAGCTCGCAAGTGAAGCCATCAAATAAAACACCTAAATACATTGGGAACAAGCTTCTCGCCTCGCCGTTATTTTCTGTCCGTGCATGTTTGCGGTGGGATCTTACCGCTTATTGATACATGCTGATGTGAACGAGAATAGAAACGTAAAGTGGGATAGTCATTAGTAATTTGGGTGAGTGTTTCGATTAATGTTTATACAATCCAGAAATTTTCGTTTTCATTCATTTAGACTTTTCTCGTGTAAACATCAACAATGTATATGCTTATTCAGTTGTTATTGATTCAGAATAGAGGTACATTATTCTTTCAGATTCCTTTACCAACATCATTTCAAAAGATTTTTGCAGAATTACAGGAATCTACTATTTCGGTCACCATCCAGAAAACATCGCGATTGACTTTTCTCAAGTGCAATCTTTGGTGACAATCATTGGTGACTAAATGACAGTAACTATTCAATGTCCCACTTATGGCTTTGGAATTTATGTTAATTTCAGTAATACTATTGTCACGTCGGTTTTAATTCTTCCTCCATTAATAATAATAATAATGTATGAACACCACCCAGACTGGTTACGGAGATAGGACCTGTTACAATTCTATGGGACTACACAATACACACAGACAGAACAATCAAAGCCAACCGACCAGACATTGTTATTAAAGACCAAAAACAAAAAAGTGCCTCCTTATTGATATGACAGTCCCTGCTGACTGCAATGTATCTTTGAAGATATTCAAAAAGCTGTCAAAATACAAGGACCTTGAAATAGAAATTTCAAAAATGTGGCATATGGGAACTTCAGCAATCCCTGTTGTATTTGGAGCCCTAGGACTGGTTGGAAAAGATTGCAGTAGACTAATTGAAGAAATTTCTGGAAGTCCATGTCTCAAGGAGATACAAAAAATGTTCTGACTAGTACAGCCCTTACTTTACGAACTTTATGGGTTTGAGGCACCCACTGAGATTGTTATATGTAATGTTTTGTTTGTTTTTTTTTGTCAGTGGAAAGTGTCATGATGGCATTTCTAAACTTAGATCCTGGGCGGGACCCGGAAAGAAATGTGTAAACGCCAGAAATCAAAGAAAATAAAAATGATAATAATAATAATAATAATACTGCTACTACTACTAATAATAATGACTCTTCTTTAATTGAATTGTCAGCTCGTGAAAGATGGTCGTAATAGGAATAATTGTTACAGATTAACATACATTAGACATTGCTCAAGCTACGTCATTTGTAATAATCCAAAATATTGATATAATTGTATAAGGGGACACTTCTTTCTGATGTAAATCCATTGTCAAATCAATCCTCGATATGCCTCCAGATTTCCAGCCTGTTGGAAGTCATCGTCTATTGTTCCAGTTTTTAAGAACTCTGGTGAACCGTCCGACTCATATAACTATAGGCCTATTTGACTTCTACAACTTTTTGTGAAACTCCCAGAAGCCTTAATCAATGCTGAATTAGTTAATCATCTCTCATCAGAGGGCCTTTTCTCGGACAAGCAATGCGGCTTTCGATTCTCCAGGTCAACTGATGATGTACTAACGATAACTGTGGAAAGAGTCTAGCGGCTAATCTCCAGTTATAGCTTTGGACATCTCGAAATATACTGCCTTTCTGCGGTTACACTGATTAAAAAATAAAGTGTTACATGTATTTTTCAAATGTCAAGGTTGCAACTGTGCTTATGACCATGATGAAGGCTATGACTGATAATGCATTATTTCCTTAATGAATAACAGTGTGCAGTTATCAATGACGTATTTGTAATTCTTCCCTATTTTGTACGTATAGACCATTCAATTTTATTTTTATTATTATTATTATTATTATTATTATTATTATTATTATTAATAATAATAATAATAATATTCACACAGGATAGTCTACGTCCTAAAACTGATCGATCGATTTGTATTTTAAGTTTATCAACATTTTGCGGGTTATTTAAAACCAGAAAAATATTATTAGATTGTAAGAATTATTTGAATATAATATTGATTTTCTGGTACAATTCCTACTATTTAATCCATATCTGGGGAAGAGCGTTCTCAAGGGTATATGCGCGTAAGTGTATTACACGAACCCGTCTGGAAAAAGAAACACGCCTCTTCGATTTCCTGTTCCAAGCCGTAATTCATTACAACACAAACACACGCTCCAAGCTTACGGCACCTGATATTACCACGCGGTCACCCTTATAGGAGCAGACCAGGTCAGACGTTGCTTAACTTCGACGATCGTGCAAGAAGCAGTGTTTCAACATGATATGGCCGTAAACCACGTCCGAACATAGCATGCCACATGAGTAGAAGGAATGACTTCAAGGATAAATATCATAATCGCAATACCTTTTTTTTTTCTTCACATTATTCTTTCCTGTAGACATTAGTGTGAACGACTTACTACTTGGTTCAATTCTATGTTTCACCCTCAGGGGTAATTGTTGGAAGGTTGCTTGGGTTGTGATACATCAACTTTGGCTTTCATATATATATTTTTTTAATCTCTTGTTAGAAGTCAATATTAATCTTCATCCTCGTCGGCGACAAGTAGTAACACTTTCCGCTAAAAACCAAACAGCAACATCCTCCAGTAGAGGTCGTCGTATTACATTTGCTACAATCCCGTTGCTTGCGAACATTAAACTTGTTCAAAAGAGTTATCAGCATCAATGTGTTCCTCCATTATCAACAACAATTCGAACGTTAGCCATAGCAGCTGTGGCGACAATAGATAAATCAGATTTTTTTTTTAGTCTTCCTTCTCTTTCCATTTGAACAATTTTCGATACATATTTCTGACTGTATGTACCTTTAAGGAGACAGTGACTACATCTCGCCAGTCTTGGTTGATATGTAGATATCGCGCTATCTCGATAATTCGCGCCAAGAATTGCCGATGATTCACTCTCTCTACTTATCTACTTTTCCTCTCGTGATTCAGTTCTAATTCCGGTTTTTGATACTACAGTTGATAAGGCTTCCATTAAATCTTGGAAGATTCATATCGTTTTCCTCTCATGAAAACACTCAGGTACGCCTTTGAAATACGGAGATTTCTAGTGAAAAAAACTATTCTAGTGAAAAAAAACTATCTATATATTTTTTAGAAGTCATTTTTTTTTTATCTGTTCAACGAAGGAGAATACTCCTTCGTTGAACAGATAAAAAAAAATGACTTATAAAAAACACTAGCTTTTAAAAACGTCTAACTTCGTCGAAATTATTTCTGAGAACAATGAAAAACGAGTTCGATTCTTAATGGTCCCTCATCATCACCATCAGTAACCGGATTGGATGTAATCATCGGGGGGAGCTTCGCAGCTGAATTCCTTACCAGCTCCCTTCATTTGTTCCAGGTGCGTGTCAATGTCTGAGTCTCTTTGAATGACCTTCCAGTACACTTGGTGATGTTGTCCCCTCATTTTTCTTTTGTTCGCCTCTTATCCTTCAAGGAGCTAACTGGTAGGATGGCTTTTAAAAGATCTTTGACTCTAATAAGGTTGACGTAACACTTTAAATTACTCTTCCTAAAGTTGATTAGAAGCTCTTGAAAAAACAGTCATTTGCGATGCCATATTCGTAACAGAAGAATGATTCCCTAGAATGCAATTTCTATTGCTTAGATTTCCTCGCTGACATTCTGCTGTTAATGTCCAAGATTCATAGAAATATCGGGAGGTCGATGAATGTAACAGTCTGATCTTTGATTTTAAGCAGTTGTTCTTGCCTTTGGAGATGTTAGTGGTCACCATGCTAAATTTCAGAACGTAAAAGGATGCACGAGTTTTTGTTTTTTTGCGTAGATCTTACTGAAGACAGGGCTTAGAAGCGACTCGAATGGACAATAATAAAGGCAAATGAGTGATATGAAAGGAGAAGGCGATAGTGAAGGTCATGATAATAGATAATGATTGCTTTTTTTGTCAGGAAGAAGTCCAGGTTAATTTGTTCAGGGAAGTTTCCACGAAGTTTTGATGTTCTTAGAATGAAGCTCTTTTGGAACACATGGAAAATATGACTCCGTGGAAGTAGCATGACGTCTGTTCTTTCTTTCTTTTTATGTGCAGTGTCCTTTCAGGATGTAGGCGATCATAGCTCTCCACTTCCCCTTATCCCTTGTAGCTCTCAATAAGTTTCGTGCCTCTGATCACGTTCTTCCATCCACGTAGTCCGCCATGTATGTCATCCGTTGCTTTTCATAGTCTTTTTCCCTCTATTCGACCTGTGAGTATTACATTCTCCAGGCCTTCCTATCTCATTACATGTCCCAGAAATTCCATCTGCCTCTTCATTATGTTAAGTATCAGCTTCCTCCTTGTTTGCGTCCTCTTCAAGACCTCGTGGTTACTCATACGCTCGCTCCATGATATCCTTAGCATCCTTCTGTAGAGGCACATCTCTGATGCCTCGAGTCTCTTCTTTATCTTTGAGTAGAGCATCCAACATTCACTGCCGTACAGGTGGACAGATGTCACGTAGCAGCTTAATCTCTTTTCGCTGTCACCAAAGAACTCCTGTATCGCAGTACTAAGCCCAGCTTTTAGAGTGCATCCTTGGCCATCCCAATCTGTCTTCGCGTCTTAGCGTGGAACTAGAAAATGGAATTCGTCTGAATATTTGTCATGGAAATAAATATAGAGTGAGGAAAAGTTTGCGATATATCACCTGTGAGGAAAGTTTTTATAAAGTTGAGAATATGTTTTCCCACACGAGATTATGTAAACGATTTAAAAAAAAAAAATCAAATTATATATGGCAGTAATAGAATACTTCAGCGTGCTGTAGTGTTTGGCAAATTTGTCTCGCTGGACTAATTAAGACTGAATAGTGATTTCGATCTTCACTGGGTGTCCCATACTTACGGCCTTGTGCCACATCTAAGCTACGCTTAGAAAAATCACCAGGTCACTTCGACATGGTTATCAAACTTGTCTCTTGAACCACTTACGTCTGAAAAATGATTTCGATCCTCACTAGTTGTCCGATACTTTTGGCCTTGTGACACATCTAATCTACGCTTAGAAAATCACCATCATTTTTACGTGGTGTAATGTTTAGCAAATTGGTCTTGCTGCTTCAATTATGGCTGAGTAGTGAGCTCGATCTTCACTGGGTGCTCCCCACTTTCGGCCCTGTGCCACAACTAAACTATGCTTGCTAAATCATTATTTAAAGCAGTAATACTGAATTTTCTTCCAATCTGACTCTCGCTTTCCACGGAGGAAAGAATTACACACTTTCTGGAACGAAATAATATGGCGAACATTTTTCCAGTAGATTTATCAATGGATTGTATTTATAAGTTGAGTTGATGTTTCTATCACGCCAAACATCGGTTTGTTGAAATTATATCTTGGAATACACTTTCATTTAAGAAATTGCAGGATGTTATTATTTTTTTTCTAAGCGTTTCACCCCAAGCAAGGCGGGAAGCCACTAGGACGCAAGGGGTTACAGAAAATTTGGAGCAAGATCAGATAGGAGTGATAGAGGAAAGGATGAGGAGAAGGGTAGCAGATAGATCGAGGCAACTGGAAATGTCGATTGACATTACATTTGAATAGCTGTATATTGTCGCTCTCAGGGAAACAGGAATAGGGAGTTCCACAGGTGAGAGGTGCGAGACATAAAGCTATTGGAGTAGAAGAGACGGCTACATTTAGGAGTTTCGACAGTGAAGGGGTGAGAGTGGATGTCAGCCTCGTAGGGCGCTTGAACTCATGAAGTCTATGAACCAGCGAATGCAGCTCCTCGGAGCAATTGCCAGGAAAGTATTGGTAAAACAGACAGAGAGGCGACGGCGCGTCTGTGAGAGAGCGACTGTAGACGAGATGCCTGAACAGGACCAATTATATTGCATATCTGCCTCTGGAGCTTATCAAGAACCCCGAGGTAAAAAGAAGGGTCTCCAGACCATATATGGCAGCAATACTCCTTGCAAGGGCGAATGGTTGATTTGTAGACCTGAAGGGGAGAAAAATTTCCTGGCGCGGCACAGGGAGCCAACTTTCCTTGCGGTGGACGAAGCAATTGACTCAATTTATTTGTTCCATCTCAGGTCAGCAGTCAACGTGAGACCCAGCAGCCGTAGAGAGGTGCTATCGAGAAGTTGTCTGTCAGATATTCTAATGGAGGGCAGGGAAGGATCTCTGTGGTGATTAATAGAGAGCAGTTTTGATTTGGAAGCATTAAAGTTGACCAGCCAATTCCTGCCCCAGTTCACAACCGATTGGAGGTCCTTTTCGAGACGCACGGTCAGGTTATGGCCTAATGCCATGAAAGAGTTACTTCATGTTGGTTGTTTCGTAATATTTTAAACAGATTTAGGTGAAGCCACTATAATTTGTTAGCATGTGCGCATTGTTGATAATTTATGTAAAAAATGTATTGCTTGTATTTTTCTACTTTCATAGTGTTTTGTTTTTGATTGGTGGTTTCATTATATCTTCATAGCTGGGAGTCTCCCAAATGACACCCCAACGCGTTCAGGTGGACATAGGAGCAACAGCAATAAAGAGGTTGTTCCACACACCTAAAAACCTCCAATCTCCCGATCGGAAGGCTTGGGTGTAGTTTATCGTCATGCCAAGGACTAAGCGGCAATGGAGGTTTAAATCCCGATGTGTCACAAAAAAACGCTCTAGGTATAAATGACTACTGCCGCGGCAATTTTTCCTCGTTTTAGTCATTGAGGAGATAATCTAAGCACCCAAATAATATATCTTTTATCGTTTAATCTTGATATATGTGAAATCTTTTTATTCTTACTTTTTTTTTTTGTTTTTGTTTTTTGTTTTTTTTGCTTGATTTCTGTCAAGCTCGATATGATGGAACGAGGATTGGTGGAGAACTAAAATTCCCAAAATGTTACGCCCGTCCTTCTCCACGCCTTTTCTCTAGAAATAGAGACAGCGACAAAGTACACTTCAACGTCGTTGATTTTAAAATAAACCTGATAGGCGAGTTACAATTCTATCGGTACATGACGATAGTCTTAATCTGTCAGGCCACGTTAACATCGGGTTTTATAAGTATATAGCGTAGTCAGATACGCGGATTAGTCTAACCTAGTACTCACTCACTCTATCTCTATCTCTCTCTGTTCCTCCCCCCTCTCTCTCTCCTTATCTCCCGACTCCCTCTCTCTTTATATATCCATCCGTTTCATTTTACCGGCTTTTCTTCTTCTTACGCGCATATACAGACACAAGTTCGGAAAAGCATGCAACCGTCTGCGCGTATATACACACAAAAAAATACATTCGCTTGCGCAAACCAATATTCTTGCATACGTCAACCTGTTCGTATGAACATACGCACTGTGCATAATTACGCAACGTGTACACAATCAAATACACACTTATACACGTACGTTCCCTTCAAACTCACATTTAGATAGATAAAAAGTTGTGAATATACTGAGATAGATATGAATAACCTGTGATAGATAGATTGGTAAATAGATAATACTGAATATCCTGATATAGACAGATAAATATGAATAGCCGGAGATAGATAGATAGATAGATAGATAGATAGATAGATAGATAGATAGATAGATAGATAGATAGATCTGAATAGACTCCGATAAATAATCAACAGATTAAGAGGTAAATAGACTGCTATAGACAATCAACAAAGATAGATAGATAGATAGATAGATAGATAGATAATGAACAGACTATGACAGATATATGCAATGTATATCTCGAAAGTAGGCAATCATTATAGTTTAAAGGAAAATAGCTGATCTAGTTTAATAGCTTCTTAATTCTACTTAATGTTGTCGTCGTAATTTTAACCATTTGCCTCAATGGCGTCAAACAGGGAAAAGTTTATGGAAGTAAATCCAGAAATAAACCACTTAGTGGAACCCTGAATTCAACATTCTAGGCAGCGCTCGGCCTCCATATACCATTGCTAAGGTTTGTCACCATCGAAGGACAGAATTTTTAACAGATAGGTCGCTACAATTATCTCGCCAAAATTATATATATATATATATATATATGTGTGTGTGTGTGTGTGTGTGTGTGTGTGTGTGTGTGTGTGTGTGTGTGTGTGTGTGTGTGTGTGCTGTTAACAAAGAAGTGTCTGGTTAGCAAAGTCCGAATTTCTGTTTGTAAACACACACCTTCGACGAGTTTTCTCGATCGATCATACCTGAAGGTGTGTATTTATAAATACAAATTCGGACTTTGCTAAGTAGACGCTTCTTAGTGGCTGAATGGTTAACAGCACATCAGATGGAATGATGATGCCCATTAAGGGTTACAGGTTTGATTCCTGTTGGAGAAGCACATATTTTCTACGCAATTACTCGAACATTCAGGCCGGTAAATGTAATTAAAACTGTTTATTTAAAAAAGCAGAGCATTTACTTAAATTATATCTATAAAAAAGCGTATAAACGAAATATATGTTAAAATAATTGTAGGAATTAATACATTTCATAATATATATATATATATATCATAAAATATGTATTTAATAAAAAATTTATATATATATAATAAAATATATATATATGCGTATTTTGCTTATTTAGCCGTATTCACGCATATATCTTTTGAAAATGATACTTTCAAGGTACAAAGCTGTAGTGTGTTCGACTTTGTGTTCTATGACACGTTTATTGAGACACTAATGTTTACTTTTCTTTCAATAAAATGATACACAAGCGTAAGAATCGTCATTTTAAGGAAAGAAAAACTTTGCCAACGATATTTTTCGGTTCTAGTATTCTAAATCTACATGACTGCAGACCTGCTTAACAGAAAAGCCTAAAAAATATTACAGACAGAACTGCATATACATCAATTGATTTCTTAGACATGTGCAATGCTATACAAAGAACACTCGCAAATCACTGTCAGTGGAGTTAATTCTTGTCTTAACGCACGACTCACGTAGTCTAGTGTTAGACTAAAAGATGGCAGTAGGTTGAGAAAAAAATATCAACAATTCTGTAGATTAAGAAAGAATTAGCATAATAATGGAAGTGGTATTGAAATTAAGTAATTTTATTATATTGCAAAATTTCAAGTATATATATATATGTATATATATATATATATATATATATATATATATATATATATATATATATATATATATATACACATATATACATATATATATATATATACATATATATATATGTATATATATACATATATATATATATACATATATATACATATATATATATATCTACATATATATATATATATATATATATATATATATATATATATATATATAAAGATATATGGTCTTAAGATGTGCTATATTTATGGGATAAAGTGCTCAACATAAGAGATAGAGCGTGTGTAAATATAAAAGTGAACATAGAAGTCAACCCTTAGAGGCGTCAGTCTGTTTCATGCCACATGCAATCGTCAGGCCACGAATGCTCTCATATATATATATATATATATATATATATATATATATATATATATATATATATATATACACACATATATATATATATATACATATATATATATATATATATATACATATACATATATATATATATAAATATATATATATATATATATATATATATATATATATAGATGAGCAAAATAACAGCACTCGTGGCCTGAAGATTGCATCTAGCATGAAACAGACTGTCGCCTCTAAGTGTAATGACGTAATAATGCCGTTTTTTGACGTATTTTTAACGTCAAAAAACGTCACTATTGCGTCATTATTTTTGCACCAACCTAATATGTTCACTTTTACATATATATCATCACCATTTACTGCGAAATATTTTCCAAACATTCTATATACATTTTCAATTAGTCTCTGAAAGATGTTTCTGTTTTGTATTTGATTTATTTTTTAATTTCACCCCAACAGTGACGTGTGGATGTCTGGTGTTGTTTAGTGATGCCCTGGGGACTCAAGTAGTTGGGGGAGGGCTATAGTATAGGGCCTAGTACTGAGAAATGTGAGAAAGAAAGACATTTAAAATATGTCATAATCACTTTATTCAAATTAAATATAAACTAAATTTTAATTCACGTTTTGATTGGATACCCTCCCGATATGGATGCCCGGGGTCGGCGCACATTCAGCTGCACTTCTGCTCGCTACTCCACCCCAAGCAAGCAAGGCGGTAATGTCACTAGAACGAAAAGGGTTGCATGGAATTAAAGTGAAAGAAAAACCTGAGAACAGCGAGAATTGAAGAAAATATGAACAGGATTCAAGGATACAGAATATAATGATTGACGTTGTGTTTAAATTTTTGCAGATCGTAGTTATCAGGGAAGCAAGAGAACTAAAGGAAGATGATAGAAGTTCGAGAAAAGAAATTGTTGGAGTAGAAGTGGTAATTGCATTTAAGTTTGTCCAGAATAAAATGGTGGGATGTAGATGCCAATCGGGTAGCAAGATTGAATTCATGTAGTTAGGACACAAGGGAAAATAGCTCGTCGAAGCAGTTACCATAAAATTATTTCTTGAAAAGACAGATGGAAGTCAAGTCACGTTGGTGAGAACGTGACTGAAGTCGAGATGCCCGGTCAGTGACGATTACATTAGAGATCTTAGTCTGGATCTTTTCAAACATCTATAGATTTAAAAAAAAAAAAAAAAGGCGCACCAGATCAGATATGGCAACAGTATTCAATGCACGGACGAACGGTAGATTTTTAAATGTGCACGATGGTTTTTGACGAGAAAAATATTCTGAAACAACACTGTAACCCATCTTTCCTTGCAATACGTGCAACTATTGATTCGATATAGTCGCCCCACTTTATACCATCTGATCTGTAGCATAGCTGACTGTAGACTCCAGGAGAGCAACACTCTATGACTTCGTGTACTCACGTTTTCAGTGGCGTAACTAGGGTGGGGGCAATGTCACCCCCAACAAAATTTTTCACCCAGCTTAAGGTACCAAAAATAGTCTGAAAACAGTGGTGGAGACACAGGGTTTCGCAGGCGGGCATATGACCCCCCAGAAATAATTTATGACCCCCCCAGTTTTGTCCAGTTTCTAATAAATTGTCGAGAAATTTGTGAGTAGGAAAAATAGCAATGTTTTCAGCTTTCATGTGTTTCAGTTGCAACAATCTTGGTTACTAACAAGAGACATTGTTGTAACATTTTATCGGATGATATGGTGTTTTAACTCTGCATCATTAATAACAACAAAGCGAAATACGAAGCCAAAAGTGCAACAATTTCAGTCTTGCCTGTGTATCAATTCGCTGAGATACAATTTTCCATTGAATGAGCGATATACTTTTGTATATATCTACTAGTGTTGGAACGATTAATCGGAATCGAGAATCGGAAAAATCAGAACTTTTGTGGGTATCGGAAACGGTATCGGAAAAATGTGTGCCTATTTTCCGATTCCAAAAACGATTCTTTTAAATTTTTAACTTAATTTTTTTTTCCATTAATGGTACTAATGATAAATATTTATTGTTTTTAAATTATCACTAAAACTAAAATCATAATAACATCAAAATACGATGTAAATTTATTTTAATTGTATAAAGAAAAACAAAAAAATAAACTTAAATTCTGTAGGTAACCTTTAAAAGAATGCATTTGATTTACAATGTTCCGAAAAATGCTTAAAAATTAAATAGAACATTTTTGTCAAGAAAAATACTTTCCAACATCATTGATAATTAAATGGTACCCAGAAAATGATGCAACGGAAAATTTGGACACCGGAAAATTAGCAACAGAAAATTACGTCAACCATGAGCCAGTCGAGACTGTCGGATCTGGCTGTGCTGTCCATTGAAAACGAGCTTACCAGACAAACAGATTTTGATAATGTCATTGACCAGTTTGCCACAATGAAAACAAGAAAACATTCATTCTAAGACCATTCTAAGAATGTCATTCTTTTGTGTACTGTCGTGTTTTGTATTTAGTTGTTCTGAAAGTGAACATTTGCATTTTAAAAATCTTTTGATTTGAACTGATTATTTTGTGGCATTGGATTTTGTCTTCGATCATACATGTAAACAGTAACGTACAGGTCAGTAGAGTAAAGTAGAGGTAGAGCATGTATGAAAATTTAGCTACAGCTAACCATTCAGTATAGGGTGAATCGGGATCATTGGGGTAACATTTGAGCCGACCGCCCCAGGTGATGTTTACTCGAGCTACGCCACTGCTGTACATGGCAACTTTAAATTTAGTATTGCAACTCCTCTATCAATTTCGATTTGTAAGGGGAGTTAGGTGCAACAATTGTGAACTTCAAGCCTCAGATGGTTTGCGCTGTTTACTGACGCCAATGCGGGCTTGATCGTCAATAGTTCTGTGGGTACGTTTTGTCTGTGGATACGTTGCGTAAATAGTAAGTGGTTTTTCACAATGGCTTAGCAAATTAATCGTCATTCACTTCATCAGAATTCTATCAAAATTTGATATTCTGTGCAGAAGTGCCTATTTAGACTTATTTTTTAATTTAAGAGACTTACAGCTGCATCAGGTTGAAACACCGCTTCACGTACGATCACCGAAGTTAATCAACGTCGAGCCTGGCCAATATGTAGATGTGTAGACGCTTGGTAATACCACATACTGTAAACTTAGATATTCGGGTTTTGTTCTCGGAACGATTAATTGGAGACCCGTGTTCTAGTTCCAGTTGGGTTCATTACATTCACTTTCGCGCAAATACCTCTGGGAAAGAAATAACTCCACCATTTCTCTCCCAGTTATGGTTTAATTAGTAAATCTTGTATTATTAAATCATTAATATCTCTAAAAATAATAAAAATTGTGTGCAAAACATTTAGATTTTGGCATTAAATAACCAGTAGGGAGTGATATTTCGCTAAATAAATCCAATCAACCAACGAAGTGTGTCCATGGATTAAGGCTCAAAATTGCTCAGTCCCCACAACCGATGTAGTGTGCCCAAAGGCAGATTTTATTTACTTGCTGCTCCACGTTAGCAGGATGTGACACTTCCAGTTTAATGTGAGAGTCCGTGCGCCTGCATCCGGGACAGGTCTAAAAATAGCCCAGCCACCTCAAAAATTATTTTCTGACTATAAATAGCCTGAAAAGTGTTGATAAGCTGTAGAAAATCGAACGTAATTTAGGACGATTGTATTCAGTAACTTGCCTTTTGTTTTTAGGTTCATCATGACTTTGTTCCTTTTGAAAATAACCATGAGAAAAACTTCCTAACATCTTGATATTAGTTGAGAATTTCTTGACAAATATTTTCTGCAGTTCGTTCATAGTATAAACAAATTGTCGCAGTATCTATCTGGCACAGGCTTATATATAATTATGCGTCTCAGTCATATGCTGCAATGTTTTGACTGATCTATCACTCTAGAGAAATCATTTTATTCGCTGATTTTCATAAATCATTTTGGCGTCATTGAAATCGGTCGTCTTAGACTTTGCTAACAAAATGGATTCCTCATCTTGTTTCTAACTCAGAATATTGGTTGTCGAAAGAACTGGAGGAAAAATCATTGCCCAGAAATATATTTCATACGTCTAGGAATTTCGATGTATTTTACACATAAGTATATAGTAATTGTGACGGATAAGCACGACGATTCAATGCTGTCACACAGTGGGCCGACATTATCAGGCTTGAAAAGAACTTCTAATACAATTGATAACAAAATTAGAAAAATCTCCATATTATCGCAATCACGCAATAGGAGACCTAAATCACTCAGCCTGTTTTTAATATTTTTAATATTCCTAACGTTGTCTTCCTCAATGTTCTTGAAGGATAAATTAATTTAATTCCACGAGTATATTTTTATATGTTAAATGTATTTTTTTGATCTTGAGACAGTTTAAAAAAAAAAAAAATTAAATTTTACATATATATATGTATATGTGCGTATATGTGTGTGTATGTGTGTATATGTGTATAAATATATGTATATATGTAAATATATATATATATATATACATACATATATCTACGTATATGGATATATGTATATGTAGGTAGATGTGTATCTAGATGTGTTTATATATGTTTTTATATGTGTGTTTGTGTATGTTTAGGTATCTATGTATACATATATATCTGTATATGGATGTATATGTATGTATATATGTATGTATGTATAGTTAGACTGATAGAGGGATACATTGTTTATTTGTTTACATGGTTGTCTGTATGTAATTCTTTGGAGATGTGTAAGGTTTTATGTATATATGTTTATGTGCACATATTTGTATGTACGTATGTATACATGTGTGTGCAAATCTATATATATGTAGGAGTGGATGTGTATGGATGTATGTGTATATGTATGTAATCGTGTATATATATATATATGTATATATATGTGTGGGGGGTATGTGTGTACACGCCTATATGTATGTATGTATGCACGTGTAAATATAAATGTGTTGCTGTGCATGTATGTATTCGCATGTGTTCTTGAACATAGAAATATAGGTCCTTGCTAGATTAGATAATCGTTATATTTTTATATATTAGATTTGAAACCTGTTACTTTTGTCAAATTTTCTTGATTAAACAGCGGCCCTTTTATAAATGCATTTCGCTTTTAGTTCCTCCCCCCACCTCTCCCCCCCAACATCTTTTTCTTTTCTTTTCCTCTCCCTCTCTCATCTTCTGATCTTTAAGATTATATCGTCTATTGTGTGTGTATGTCATCACAAAATGTATACTCTTTTCCGGTAAATCTTTAACGTATTAGACATCCGAGAACATTCATATTTGTCTCACTTAAACAGTCTTTAACTCCCCTCTTTAAAACTTCTCGCTGTTAAATTTTAACCCCCCACCACTTCATCTTTAGACCTTCCTGTTCTTCTCTCGTCTGTTACCCCCCCGCCCCTTATAGCTTTCATTTACTCTCACATTCGTCCCACACTCTCATACAGACACTCTTACTAAATTTTATTTTTTATTCCCGGAGTTGTTTTTTTTTTCTGATTTCTTTTTAATTTGTAGGTCTGATGAATTGAATCTTATTTACGATTCCAATGGAATAAATCATGACTATGGAATATTAGTGTTTAAATTTTCTTATTAACAATTAAAATTTTAAATATTTCTTTATGTCCTAGATAAATATGTTTATTACAATAATAGTTATATTTAGTCCTGAAACTATTTACTTAAAAAATTAAACATTTAAGTTAATAAATTTTTTTTCAGACATCGAATTTTCTATCAAACATTGTAAACTACCTTTTACATAATTTTGTTAAAACAAAATTATAACAACTCCATCTCTCTTTCCCCCTCCCCCTATCTCTCTCTTTACCGTAAGACTCACTTGTATACATTTTCTACAATTCATTTCCGTTTTATTAACCATCTAAAGAGGTCAGGTTTCTGTCACTCCTCCTACTCCAATATAAAACATACTTAAGAGAGATATAAAATTAACCCCTCCCTATACTTTATATTGTCTGTTTAACTACCACTCTCAATCCCCTCTATTAAATTACAAAAATTACACTACCCACCAATTTCTAATCCCATTTTTTTTTCTCAATTCGTTGTTGGAAGTTTTACCTGATGATCCTGAATCCTTAAAAAAGGATTTAGGTGAAATAAATTATCGTAATGGTACATTAAAGTGGTTTGTTTTTCATTACATATTTATATATATATATATATATATATATATATATATATATATATATATATATATATATATATATATATATGATTATTTATTTAAAAATATGATTCCAACGCTACATATAAACAAAGTCAGTGTGTTGTCTGAGTTTTAAATGACAAACATTTTTAGCTTTTTATTTATCTACTCAATACATATGTTTATACACAAAATCTTAGAAAAAGAAATGAATATTAAGAAACATAATGCTAATATCTTGAATAAACGATTATATCAAAATCGAAAAAATATAAATATTAAATAATAACATGTATATGTTAGAATTTATATATATATATATATATATATATATATATATATATATATATATATATATATATGTGTGTGTGTGTGTGTGTGTATGTATCTGTGTGGGCCCCCCCCCCGTCGTGTATATATATATATATATATATGTATATATATATTTGTATATATATATATATTTGTATATATATATATATTATATATACGTATATAATACCTTATATGTAAAAAAAATCACACACACACAAATACACACACACACACACACACACATATATATATATATATATATATATATATATATATATATATATATATATACTCTGAGAGAGTGAGAGAGAGACTGAATTTTGGCCTAACTATATTTCATAGGTTGAACCGAAATGTCATTCCTTCCTAAAATATTCATGGAAAAATCATCCAATCCTTGTGACCATATTGGTCGAGAAGTTCTTGACAAATATTTTCCTTTGTTCCTTCATGGTACATGCGAATTTTTATATCTGGTGCATATATTTCGGTGAATCCATGTTTTAATGAGATGCTGCCAATTTCGGACTAATCTCTCGTAAAAGAGAAATATCTCTTTGCTTAATTCAATCCAATTTTCCTGAATCATTTTATCCAATCATCTTTGATTCTCCCCAAGCTTCATTCAGATAGGTCAGATAGATCTTTACTCATGAAAGACATTCGTCACTAAAGTCTTGCTGTTGAAAACCTTTGCTAGAAAATCAACACCAGACATATATTTCATACGTCGCTGAATTTCGATTTGCTTTTATGCATAACACGAATGCCGTACTAATAAACAGTAGTAGACCATTCACTTTTATAGCGAACCGACATTATGACACCTGAATAGAACTTTATAATAGTAGTAACAACTTGGTCAGAAAAAGCCCCACATAGTAGGTCTAAACCAATCAATCATCTCCTTCAATTTATTCAATAATATAAATGCATACTTACCTTTATAGGATGCATACGCAAGTAGATTTCTAATACATACACACACACACACACACACATATATATATATATATATATATATATACATATACACCCCTCCACACACACACATATATATACGATTCGTAGCATAAACGTGTTTTATAAAAACACAAATTAAAATGCTACAATAAAAAATCTTTAAATTTTTAAAAATATTTTCAGTTGTTTTATATATATATATATATATATATATATATATATATATATATATATATATATATATATATACATTTTCACACATAAATACATGCACATAAGCATATATACATAAAACCTTACACATCTCCAAACAATTACATACACACAACCATCTAAACAAATAAACAATGTATCCCTCTGTCTATCCGTCTAACTATATATACATACTTACATATACACCCATATGAAGATATATATGTATACGTACATATCTAAACATACACATACACATATATGAACACATCTACATGCACATCTAACTACATATACATACATCCACATACGTATATATATATATATATAGATAGATAGATAGATAGATAGATAGATAGATAGATAGATAGATAGATAGATAGATATAGATATATGTATATATTTAGAGAGTGAGAGAGATACAACAATAATTCTAAACTTCAACAAACGATAGTTTCTTTGAATTCGGTTGCCCACTTTAAGAGTGTTTTCTCTAACAATAATGTTTTAAAGAACACAAATTCATTACAGAAACACTACATTATCGCGTCGATTATCATGGCATAGACACGAATAGTTTAAATCGAATATCACTAAGCAACAATATACAAAAAGTAATTCCCATATCCTTATCAAAGGTACGAAATTACGAAAAAGTAAATTAAAAACCACAAAGGCTGCAAACATTATCCGTAAATAAAAAACAAACAACCGATCAATCTATATATATATATATATATATATATATATATATAGAGAGAGAGAGAGAGAGAGAGAGAGAGTGTGTGTGTGTATCCATCATATTAGTCTGTTCAAATCTTTCTTTCTTTCTATCCATCTATCTCTGTCTGTCTGCCACTCTCTCCCTCCCTCACTCCCTCACTTCCCCCTCTCTTTGTCTCTCTCTCTCTCTCACAATATATATATATATGTATATTCATCTTAATCTGTACACATATATGTTTGTCTCTGTCTCTCTCTCTCTCTCTCTCTCTCTCTATATATATATATATATATATATATATATATATATATATATATATTATATTATATTATTTTATATATATATATACATCTAAGACTGTTCACATCTATCTATTTATCTATGTCTGTCTGTCTGTCAGTCTCTCTCTCTCTCTCTATATATATATATATATATATATATATATATATATATATATAAATCTTATAATATATTATATTATAATATATATATATATATATATATATAAATCTTATAATATATTATATTATAATATATATATATATATATATATATATATATATATATATATATATCTTAGTCTGTTCAAATTTATCTATTTATCCATGTAAGTCCGTCTGTCTGTCTCTCTGTCTGTCTCTCTGTCTCTCTGTCTCTCTCTCTCTCTCTCTATATATATATATATATATATATATATATATATATATATATATATATATATATATTCATCCATCTTAGTTTGTTCACATCTATCTATCTATCTATCTATCTATCTACGTTTATATGTACTCTTATATGTACGTGCGTTTGTACGCACTATTCCCACATTGACGCCCTTCATTTGAAGCCAATCTTAATCCCAATATGGCGAAACTCCAAAATACCTTCACTTTCATAAATCCGTGTAAAGACGCTTAAGCACGCGTGCCGTTAAAAATACTCTTCGGCCAGCAATCGACGCTCGGCCCACTTTTTCTATAACCTCATTTCGATCTCGATCTTAAGTCACTTGTTATTAACAAAAAAGTATCGACGCGGCTATCTCTTCACATAAACACGCCAGTTGCGGGATTAGTACCATGGTTTTTGATTTTTTTTCCCCCTTCATCTCTCTTCACTGGATTTTTTTATTTTATATGCTGGTTATTTTCGAACGACCATCACGCAATTGAATACTTAGCAGTTGTATAAAGAAAGAAGTCCTTCGTAATCTGAAGCCAGCTGATTAGATTTAACGTAATGTGGATCCAGTGTCTAACCGCAAGAATACAAGATGATGGAGATATTTCTTTTGAACTAATCTCGGTTGATTGCCCCAAGAAAGATTGATGGAAGAGCAGAAGACACGTTTATACCTGGCGAGTGTTGATGATTTTATAAGAATATCGATGTAGCTCCAAGCAATGTCCAATTGATGAGCTGTTTGAACAGATTGCCTGGAAGGGAACAGAAATAGTCCCCAATAATTGTGTGTTATTATAGCAAGTAAGAAATTACATAAAAAATTGTTATGCCAATTTTAAATGTCGTTCGAGTTAATTCGATTTCTTCCTGGCAAGTAATTCATATATAGTTGAGGCATTGAGACTACACAGCTTGCCAGTTCAGTTGTGGAGTTAAATGAAACGCTCAAATCAACACGGTAATTGTGTATAATGATAATGGAAAACGCCATTGTCTATATGAACAGGTACAAAAAATAGGACACTTAAATGGCATTAGTTTTCCTTTATTCATGAAATGCGTGTTCTCATATACCTGGTGCATATATATATATATATATATATATATATATATATATATATATATATATATATATATATATATATATATAGTGTGCGTGTGTGTGTATTTAGGCAGCATTTTTTCATTGATGCACGTTTCATTAAATGACATAGACAAGTCTTGTCTATTTTAGGTAAATTCTTTTCATATCGTCTGATAAGCTTAATAACATTATTATTAAAAGATGAAAGAAAATCATATATATATATATATATATATATATATATATATATATATATATATATATATATATATATATATATATATATATATATATATATATATATATATATATATATATATATAACGAAATGGACAAAGTCCGACAATTTATTTCGAACCTGCATCCTATACGGAACCTGCATCCTATACGGAACCGTCATTTACGGTAAGGCACGTCAGCGTAAATGACGGTTCCGTATAGGATGCAGGTTCGAATCCTGTC
>OZ010583.1:58792976-58797976 GCA_963932145.1 Acanthosepion lycidas
AGGAGAACCGATATTACATAAGAGTCCAGTACTGTTTTCTTTGTTTCTATCGATTCTTTTCACATTTGCCTGACTTTTGGAAGGTATTGTTCGCTATTTCTATGGGCCTTCGGATTTCTGTGTCACATTTTTCCGTCAGCTGTTCCCAGATATTTATTTATTTATTTGTATTGGCATGATTTTCGTGTCTCGAATCCGAAGTTCGTATCTTTGGTAGTTCCTTTGGCTGAATTCTGTACTTTCTTTTTTCTTCCAATTGATAATTAATCGTTTCCCGCTTTCCTTTTACTGTTTTTTTATTGGAGTATCTGTAGTTTACTTTTTGTTTCTGCTATCAAAACTGTGTTCTTTGCGGATCTTATAAGATTGTGGCCGCCAATTATAAATCTGTTTAGAAATTCCAATTCTCTCAGAATTGTCTCACTGAATCGCTTGAACCCGTTCGGTGAGTAGACGAATAATAATAATAATAATAATAATAATAATAATAATAATAATAATAATAATATCTATTCTAAGCAGGATGTTCTCTATTGATTGGAAAGGTGACATTTCATAGAGAGCATAACATACCGTTTCAAAATTCTTCACAAAATCATTAATTACAAGAATATTTTCAGTTTTCAATGTTTTAAATTTTGAGCAGGAGGAACGGCGGAGTAATTGGCTTGAGGAATCCGTAAGCCGAGGTCGAATTTCAGTCGAATCCATTACATTCACTCACTTGGGAAAGGTATAAATCCTCTTCTCCATCAGCTATGGGTAAATAGCAGGCCTGGTTCTATATCCTTTGATGGCAACTGGTCTCCTGCAGAAAGAAATGGCAACCTACTTCGTCAGTCATGTATCGAAAGATACATGATCGCCTAAGCGTGTATCACGCATAGCACATAACTGAATGTCTGAATAGTTGAGCGCAAAATTACGTTGATTGTGTAAGCGGCAGTATCAACCCTGGAGACGCTATCTCGCTCTTTGTAGCCTTGACAGAGTTCAAATGCGTCTACTCATTTTCCACCCGACCATCCCTCTCCCACAGATGCAACCTTGCTATCCGATCGCTATTCTATTACTGTTTCCGTTGAAAATCTTCTGGCGGGGTACATTCCCTAATTCCACCAGGTCAGACCTGTTATGCCATCTGTTATCCTCATCCCTTTCATATTCCACTGGAAAGAAAGGAGTTTAATTCGCACAGCTGTCTGAGAGTCGGTTACTTATGGAACTGTCTCTTGAGAGAATGCTTCTCCAAACGCTAAAATCTAAAATTATTCAAGTCTAGATCAACCCAAATCTATTGTATGTATCTTAATAATTTGCACTAAATTTAATGGCTCTTAGGGCTTGTATTATTTAACACTTATGGAAAAAACACCGAAAACACTAAATAAGTTAATTGTCCCTGACTTAAATATATTAACAACAACAGAAAGAACAACGAAAAGAATAGCAATAATAGTTATTTAGAACAAGCCAATAGAAGCACACAAAATGAATTCAGTAAAGCGTTTACAGATTTTTGAAAAGGACAAACAACTCCTATCTCTGCTATAGCACCATTTGATATTGAAATAAATGTATCTGTATTTCCAGTGACCTCCAGCAGGAAATACAGGGAGCCGACACGATTTTTCAGACACTTTATTTTTTCAAGTTTTAGGTAGCACAGGCAGTCTGTACTGTTTTAGCGTAATGGCAATAATATTTAAAAACTGTTTCAATACTACAAATGGAAAAGCAGAATTCAAATTAGAATTATTTTTATTTTTTTACAAATTTTCACATCCCACAGGCGACAGTATTTTTCGGACATTCCAGAAACAATGCTAATAGTTTATGGCAGCACCCTTTTTTCAATGACTTCTATCAGTCTATCTTCATAATGTTCGTACATATTGATAATAACGTCTCTTCGTATTTCTAGCGGTCTATTTTTAGCATCTTGTATGCACTGCCACAGTTCAGCCTCTCCGGTTATTTCTGGCCCGCCGTAAACAAGCTCTGCAAGCATTTCCCATATGTTTTCAAATAAATTTAAGTCTAGACTTCAGTTCAGAGTAGTTATATTTGCTTCACACATCCAATTTTTCACTGATTTGACCACATGGATGCTGCAGTTATCTTGCTGCAAAATAAAATTTCTTCTCATTTCTTTTTCTATGAGTGGTAGGGCTCTCTTTTCCAAAAGTTCTCTGTAGCTCAAGCTATTTTGACGTCCTTGTAACCACTCGAACCACAAGTTTCCATTCGGAAATACCATACCCCAAACCATGACTCTTCCTCCGCCCATCTGTCTCTTGTTGAGAATAACAGGTTCATCTTTTCTCGACCATGTACACCACCCGTCAGGTCCATCGAACTTAAAACGTTTTCATCAGTAAATATCACTTTCTTGAAGTCGACATGGTTTGTTATTCATCGTTCGGTGCTTCCCAGTCTTACCTCCTTGTGTTTTCTCGTTAGTATAATTCTTTTCTTGATTTTAGCATACTTAAGTCCAATTTCGTGTAGCTTTCTTTGTACAGTTCGAACACTGACGTCAAGTTCACACTTCTCCTTTACTTTCTTCGCTGTCACCTTTTCTCCAGATAATAACAACCTCGTAACACTCCTCTTCATTCTTCTTTCTGTTCTCTTGGAAATTGTATTTTTTCCGTCTTCTCTTCTTCTTCCGCTTATAGTCTGTGCTTAGCATGTATTCAACTGTTGACTTCGGTAGCTTCATCTCAGCGGCCCGTCTTCTCTCTTCTTTTGGACCAAACTGATGACTTCTTTTGAATGCATTCTTCTTAAGGATTTTAATACATTTTCGCAGTGAATGGTAAAGATACTCAAATTTAATGGTCAAGGTACAATTTACCTGCAGAAAATTTGCATATTGTAGACGTTCGACGACTAAATCATTAAAAAACCCGGAATTTGTGTCATGTCCGAAAAATAGTGTCGCCTAAGTTGAAGTAAAAAAAAAAAAAAGAAAACATGAAACCAAAGACAAACCCATCAATCAATGTTTATACCATTAATGGACAGTTACTGCTGAACTTACCTACTCATCAACACAAAAGCTCTCGGCAGCAAAAAACACCATTAAGCACATTTTTTAAAGTGTCCTCAAAATAGTGTCGGCCCCCTGTAGCATATAAAACAGCAATAGAATTGTGGGTATAAACATTAGAAAAAATATACGAATTATAAACTTTGTTGCAATAACTTGGACCGATTTTAAATATGAATTAAGTTTAAGCGTCTAATGATTTGTTTCTTTTTCTTTCAGATTTAACTACTTAATTCTTTGGCATTTTCAACTATCTTCTACTTTCTTCTTCTCCTTTCTTCGTCTTTCTTCTTATTATTATTTCTTGTTCTTCTTTCTTCTTTCGTCTTTCTTCTTTCGTCTTTCTTCTTCTTCTTTCTTCATCTCCTTTCTTCGTCTTTTGTCTTTTCTTATTCTTCTTCTTATTATTATTATTCTTCTTCGTCTTTTTCTTCTTATTATTTCTTGTTCTCCTTTCTTCTTCTTTCTTGTTATCTTTCTTCTTTCTTCTTTTTCTTCTCCTTCTTCTTCTTTCTTCATCTCCTTTCTTCATCTTTTTTCTTGTTATTTCTTGTTCTCCTTTCTTCTTCTTTCTTGTTATCTTTTCTTCTTCTTCTTCTTCTACTTCTTCTTTCTTCATCTCCTTTCTTCGTCTTTTGTCTTTTCTTCTTCTTGTTTCTTGGTCTTTTTCTTCTTATTATTTCTTGTTATCTTTTCTTCTTTCGTCTTTCTTCTTCTTCTTCTTCTTCTTATTTTATTATTATTATTATTAAAGTGCCGATATTTTAACACCATCATCCACGATCCACCATGTTCAATGTCTCTTAATACTTAAATCCATAAAAGAGGAAATTTAACATTTTTTTAATTAATATCAATTAGAGTTCGCAAAATTAAGCAAGTATAAAAAAATGAAATGCTAACAGAGGACCGAAAATGTGACACCAAAATTAGAAAAAACATTGCAATAGAAAAAGACGCCTTCTAAACAATGTATTAATAAACAGGAAATTTTCCTAAGCAACAAAGAGAAAAGTGTTGAAATGTTATTTAATATCGTTTATTTAATATGACAGTGAATATTATACAATCTCCTTACATATGAAGAAGAGACTTGAGAGAACAGATATGTGGTCCTGCCACGGATATGTGGTCCTGCCATGGAGTGAGCATGTGTCTAACGAATAAGTTTTAAGGAATATAGACTCACAAACGACAGATTTACTTAGAAATACATAAAGAGAGTTGAAATTTCTGTAGCGCATAATAAGGAAAGGGTACTTGGAGAATATGAAACGCACAGTAGATATTGAAGGCTGGAAGGTCATAGAAAATTAACAAGTCACTTACTTAAGGAGCTTGCGTAAATTAATGGGAGAACGAGGATTGGGAAGGATAGCGAAAAGACAAAAATGGGAAGTTGTGGAGAACCGTGATTGACTACGTACTAAAGGAACACGTCTCATAGAAAAAGAAGAAGAAGATTTATAATTTGTAATATTCCATCGGATGAAATTGAATAGAAAAATAACTTTATTTGGTAAAACGGGTTGAAAGAGGTTGTAGATGTATATAAAAGTCATGGTACCTGTTTGCGGGGGGTTAATGGGCGTCGCGTAAAATGCATTACCGCCGATAAAAGCTAAATCAATTTCTTCATGTATGTATTTTTGTTCATAAAAAAATGATGAGAGGCTCTGATAGGCTGGATTGCTATTATTATTTTTGTGTGTTTTAAATTTTGTGCTAAAATTGGGTCTTCAGTGTTTAAAACGTTCTTGGCTTTTGGTCTATCAGAAGCTGGCCTCAAATGCATGTAGCTCCGATATGTTTATTTGTGTTTGTGCTGAGATAGTTAGCTAGAGAGATATATAGATACATATGACAGATGGATAAATAGATAGATAAAATTGAACAGACTGAGTAATTTGAACAGACTGTAACACACACACAGACATATACACAC
>OZ010583.1:58800476-58815476 GCA_963932145.1 Acanthosepion lycidas
ATATACATATTGATGTACGTTTGTAATATTTTGGCAATACAGATTTTCTAGCAGAAATCGTTATAAGCATTAATAGGCATAATGAACACTTGTGCTATATTTTAATGTTGTATTTGATATTAAGTGTTTACGTACGGAGGTTATTAAGTAAGATTTGAATTTTTAATATCTTGAGATTTTAAGTCGAGAAATTAAGCAGGGAATTACAAGAACATACGCCTTAATGGACATATATTTCCTCAAATAAAAAGATATAATTCGTATTTAAAAGGTGCTCTAAGGAGATCTTAAGTGGCTTCTTGTTTGTATGTATAATTATTGTAGTTTTTATATATATATACATAGACATACCACCACATACGCATACACATGCGCATGCACCCACTCAAATATATATATATATATATATATATATATATATATATATATATATATATATTTATATATATATCTATATATATATATATATATATATATATATATATATGATACCGGGGACTGAATGAGAGGAAAAAAGAAGAAAAAAGAAAAGGGAAAGGTTATAATGAGATAAGAAAATAAAAATAAGAATAATAATGATGATATCCGATACATACGTAAACGTGTGCACTCGCACACACGGCCACACATATTCACAATGAGAATAAATTGATGCTCGCACAAAGAACTAGCGCATTTTTAAGTTAATATAAAAATAAGAAAAATGAAAAACTTTGCTGAAGACTCCAGATGGTTCAGAACGATTACTAAACGCTTCGTCTACAAAACTGCAAGATCTATATTATGAAATGGTCAAAGTCCGACAATTATTTTAAGACATTTTTGTGTTTATATTAGGTTGGTGCAAAAATAATGACGTAATAATCTCGTTTTTTGACGTCAAAAAACAACATTATTTTTGCACCAACCTAATACATTCATTTCATAGATACAAATATTTAAGAAAATGCTCTTTTTATAATAAATAACATTTACCGGCCTGAATGTTCGAGAAATATTCATAGAAAATATACATCCTCCGACAGGAATTGAACCTGTATCGTACACGTAACTGCCATATAGCCTGACGTGCTTCTACCGATTGAGCCACAGAGGAGCGTTTCGGTTAGTAAGGTGAGAATTAAAAACATTAAAATCGACTTTGCTAACCGAAACGCTCCTCGGTGGTTCAAATAGTGGTTCAGGGTATATGGCAGTTCCGTATTGGATACAGGTCCGATTCCTGTCGGAAGACGCATGTGTTCTATGAAAATTTATCGAACATTCAGGCCGGTAAATCTTGATAATACTGTTTATTATAAACAGATCATTTATTTAAATATTTGCATCTATAAAAAGAACGTATAAACATACAAATGTCTCCCTCTCTATATATATATGTGTGTGCGTGTGGTTGGAATTCGTTAGTTGTATATCAGCCTGTATGGGTTATTTAACGCCGAAATGTAACTTTCTACACAGCCCCATAGATTAAAATAAATATTTTGATCGCAGTTGTATGCCTTCATGGAGATTAAAATGTATTTTTGGTTATCGCGCTATAAAATGTATTTTTGCTAATTCTAATATAAATCGGTAGTGTCTGTAATTTTACTATAGAAAATCTCTTCCTATACCTTCCTAGTTTTGCCTTTGTTTTGGGTTTCACTATTTGCCCTTATCTGCGACCCTAACAGGTACTATCACCCCATTTCAGGGTAGACCTGTGAACAATAGCAATTAAGAGATGCGCGCGTGTGTGTGAATTGATTTATATATATGTATATATAAAAGATCTGTATGTAGAGACGATTTTGTAAATTCATGAGTGGAGATCTTTTAATAATCTATCATTTCAAGTAATTACTTTCCGAAACGTATACAGCTTAAGTTTTCATAAGAAAGAAAATATTCAAGAGGAAAATAACTGAAAAGTAGCCACATTCAATGTAAGCGAGAAATGCCTTTATCAAATAATAAGAATAAGAGAATTTCTTGCGAATATATCGGTTAAATTATTTAAAAAGCCTAATAAATACAAAGTCCTTGAAACTGAAATTCACTCAATGGAGTATCTTAAAGCGAAATTATGATTGGCACAACAATATTTAATTCTGTATACACTAACTTTCAGCTAGTGAAGCTTAAGTGTCATGGCATTGCTCATCATACTTTGCACATTACAAACTGACGCTACAGAATCATCAACAAAGTACTGTACGAAATAACAAAATAAAACTTCATTTGAGGTCTACAGACAGCAACAACAATTAAAATGTTTAGCACATCTAACTCGAATAGAAAATAATATCTATCTATAAAAGGCAGGATGTGTGTGTGCGTGTGTGTGTGTGTGTGTGTGTGTGTGTGTGTGTGTGTGTGTGTGTGTGTGTAACGGCCGCAATTTTCGACGGATTTGCACCAAAATTTACATGCCCATGCTCCAAGTTAGCGGGAAGGCTAATCCATAGCCAAGACCGACTTTGCATTTCCCAACTCCCATCGATAGTGGAAATAATCGACTTTTTTCATGCTTCTACGGCAGTTTTCATGTAGTTTGCGAACATTTTCTACTGGCCAGAGTTAGAGCCAATAGCTGGCTGCCACAAATAGGCAGGAAAATTCTATTGGCCAGCGTGAGAGCCAACAGCTGACTGACACGAATGTTAACTAGCATGCAAAAAAAATCGGTAGCTGCATTCGTCACAAGTGAGAAAAATTTAAATCTGCTTGGCACTTTACTCCAATTGGCTCATTCGCTTGCTTAAACTCAGCGTTGATTCTGATTCCGCAGAACTGGGTTCGGTGTGAAAAAGTATTTGTTGTTAACATTCTTTTTTCATTTGGTTTTTCCTGTAACGAGTCCTTTTTTAAAGTTGATCGTTTTGTGTTCATTTTGTTTAGTTCTTTTTTCGTAACAGATTTAATGTTTAGTATAGAGCTTAGAAGAAATTCGCAGTGTGAGATAGGCAAGAAGTAAGACATGTAGCAACATCAGCACGGCAAAGGGCACTCCTTTAAAGGCAAGGAAAGGCAACAATATTTTAAGTAAAGTGATAGCAATTGCTGTATGTGTCGTACGATTTTTGAATCAAGCACGGGCAACGCCGGGTCATGCTGCTAGATACATAATAAAAATATTAATATATCACACCCCTTTAAATAAAAGGTTTGGAAGGAAACCCCTATCAATACTAGAAAGACCAATAACAGTTACTGGTATGAGAAACCTGTTTTCCTAAAAAAAAAAATAGTGCTATAAGAGATTTTTTTTAAATGAATTTCAGCCCCAAACAAACTGGCAGCTCGGTCAAGTATTACCGAAATGTTTTCTTACAGAGAAACGGATAATATTACTTTTACCATTAAAACATGGTAGAGAAATCTTAGTTCAAATGTAATATAGTCTGGGTATAAGTGTGATTTTTTCCCATTTTTTTTTTAAAGATTCCTTCGTTTCTTACAAGCTCCGTCAAAGGATTTCCTTCCGTAGAACCACATTTTTTTACCTCAAGTCTCTTCTTGATCTATGAGAAGATTGTTCAGCATACACTAGCATATAGGAAGACTGATAATTGATAAAGATTCAGCACTTCTTTCTTTGTTTCTAAGGAAATACTGTCGTTGTCTTCGGACAAGTGATGTTTAATAATTTCTTCTCACTTTTCTTTACTGCTTCTGTAGGAATGCTTGCAGTTTCCTTTCTGTTTGGGCTATCAACACTGTCATCATCTACAAGAATATGGCCACCGATAATAAATACTGGTAGAATTTCTAATTTTCTTAGGATTAGTTTACTGAAAAGGTTAAACAATTGTCTTTAGTTCCTTGCCATTTTTCTGTATTTACTGAATTCCATTTCTACCCGTATGCAGACGCGTTGCTGCCTGTATAAATTCTAATTCATTCTAATATCTTTAGATATAAAGATAAAACAATTCAAGAGTCCTCGACAGTTCAAACAGTTCTTTGTAATGAATCTTAAACAAATACACCTGTTCTGGGGCAAAGAGTGTTGCTTAGTCCCTATAAATGTTTAGATATGACTTGTGGTTAAGAGGTATGAGCCAAGGTTTGGATCTCTGTTGTGGCTAAGAGAGTTGTGCAATTTTTATAAAGTTTGGGATTTATCTTCTGGCTAAGAGTGTTGCGCAATTTCTGTAATATTCTTATCTATATTGTGGGTAAGTGTATTGATTTTCTTCTGCAAAGTTTGGGACCTACCTCGTGTCTTTATTTCCTACAAAGATTGGTATCTCTCTTGCGGCCCATGGATTTACTTGTTCTAAGAATGGTCAGCATCTATCTTGGAGCTAAGAGATTTGTGTGTTTTCTACAAAGTTTGGAATCTCTCTTGCAGCTAATGGAGATTCGTGATTTTCTTGAAACTGTTTTTTTTATACCACAAAACTTGAAGTGCTTCTTTTCAAGAGAAGAATGATGGCGCAACATTTATTTTTTAACACTGATTTGCTTTGTCCTATACTCAGATAATAACGAAATCAACTGTGGTAAATTGACCAAGGTCGCAAATAGTGACGTATTTTTATACGATTACGCACATGCATTTTTTATACTCGTATTAAAAGTTCGGCTAAACATTAAATATAAAAGCATCTTTTGAAATTTGAGACTATAAACAATGATACGACAGAGTAGGAATGGACTGTGTGCAAATGATTTTTCTTAAAAGCTATAAGCAAATATTATCAGGATAAACTAGAGGCTGACGCAAAAAAAAATTTCAAAAATGAATTTCATAATATTTGATGATAATAATTTTAAAGCCAGACAGAATAAGCAATTCAAGTGAGGTCTTGAAAGATAAGTACTTACTAAAATAAGTTGCTTTCATACCTGGGCAGGAGCTATTTAATCCTCAATTTCCAACATCTAAAGAGCTCATAAGCGTCTCCATTGTGAGTAATGAAATATTTCTCACTCCACAACTGCTTTCCAACAGAGAAGCCTCTCGGTACTCTATCGCATGGCAAATATTCAGACGACCTACATTCCATAGTCTCACAAGTTCAGAACTTTAAATCTAAAACTTTGCCACCTATACGTGGTCAAATCATCCTCATCTGCTTTGTATTCCATTCGCAAGAAGGAAATCCATTCGGAAAAAGGAACGCTGTTTTTTTTTAGAACAGACTCTTGGGAGGATGCATACCCAATTGTTACCGAAAATACCATTAGGAAATGCATGAATCTATCTCCAACCGAGCGCTATGGGTTAAATAGTAGGAAGTGTTTTTGCAAAAAAATCATTATTTTCAATGAAAAAAAATTGTTAATGTAAAACTCGTAAAAATTTTTTCTTACAGTCCAAAATATGGACAGCTACCGGTATTGAGAAACCTGTTTTTCTTAAAACAAAATAATACTCTAAGAGAAGGATTTTATGAATTTCTGCCAAAAACAAACTGGCTACTCGGTTAAGGATTAATAAAATGTTTCCTTACAGGGGAAAAAAATCATTATTTTCAATAATAAAAAAATTGTTAATATATTACTTGTAAAACATTCTTACTGTTCGAAATATTATAGGATACATAAGACCTAAAAAAAATTCTTAACCTCCACAAATCTTGGATCAGCTGTTCAACAACCTTATTCAGCAAACCTTTTATTTTGTGTGGCTCTTGATCCTTGCATTTGTTGAGTATCAGTAGAAAAAAAAAGAAACAAAAATTTACACGTAATCGTAAAACTTAGGCTGAAGACAAATGAACGCGAAAAAACAAAAAACAAAAGAAAAACAGAAAAAATCGCTAGTCGTGGAAATATAAACAACTGCAGTAATGATTTGGTTTGGTTTGGTTTGGTTTGGTTTGATTTGGTTTGATGGTATCAATGGGTTATTTAATCCTGACAAAATTTTTATTGTTGGTAATATTTTTTTTCCAAAAAATCTATTTCTGGTAATATTTTCTTCTTCAAAAATCTATTTCTGATAATAATATTTCTTTCAAATATGTATTGCTAGTAATATTTTTTTTTTCAGAAATGTATTGCCGGTAATTTTTTTTTTTTTTTTCTCAAAAATATATTGCTTGTAATAAATTTTTTTACAAAGTTTTTCGCGTATTAAAACCTATATTTACATTTTCATGGTGCTCTGACCACAGTTTAGGAGACTAAATATGTTCCCATAGTTGGGTCCCTAACAGGTGCTACCACTCCGACTCAGGGTGGACCTGTGAACACTAGCAATTAAGAGGTAGTTCGACGTTCCTCAAAACCTCTTGATCAGAGGCCTTGTTCTTGGACGTATTTGATCACCTTATCCAGGACGCGGATACAGTCTATTGTCATACGCAGGACGACAGCTGTGGAAATGGAAAGACAAGTGTACTTTGGTACAAAGGGTGACAGTTGTATCCATTATTACTGGAGAGTTGGAAATAGTCGAGATCTGCTCTGTGAACTGTTTTTGTAAGAACTGAAAACACCCGATTATTAAAGTAAGCAAGAATATCGTGTAGTTTGCTTGGATAGGAAAAATATTTCTTGGCATAGCACCCAGAACTAGAAGCTACTTGACATAAATAGTTTCTTACCAATACGCGCTCCCAGAACAAACGCAAATATATAGATAAGTGTGTCAAACAAGATGCCAATCGACCAGGTGTGAAGAAGAATGTTCCTCACTGAGAATTACTTATTTCCCACACAGAAAACCATTTTTAACCATGGATCTGAAGAAAAGGCTGCATCGAGATGACAGCTTAGATATTTCTGAACGGGTTTCAAGCCATCCATATGAAAGTTTTGATCTGAGGAGGTTAGTTAAGAAGATGACTTGAGTTTTAGATTAATGTTTTAGTTTTGTAGCTATTTGCTGTGTTGGTTGAGACTACCCTTATTGCAGACTATTTTATGTGCAATTTCTTTTTCTCCTATGCTAAATTTGCATCACCCATATACTGTGGCATCAATCTTCAAAGATGCACCCATAAACTATGGCATCTGAACCCTTTCTTCAATCTATGGGATGGATTGTTCTCATACCACTGTCTACATCTACGGATATCTCATCTTGTTCTATTTCAGCAGATGGAAGTAAAAATAACGTAAATAGCCTCTTACTCTTTAACCATCTACTTTGTGTTGCTCCACGGCTTCGTGCATGGTGAACATTATTGCAAAGTATTTCCACACAGAGAGCAGAGATAATTTGGAAAATGTGAGTGAGAGTCATGTTAGTCATTATTAGAGTACTGGAAGTGGTTCGAAGTTATTATGAAAGAGGCTGGATTGATGGATTTGTTTTTTTTACGAGTTATCAACACTTTATGAAGTATTTAAAGAAGAAAAATAGTTCGGATTGTAGACCAACCTGACTGTCATAGATAAGGAGAACAAAAAGTGTCAAATTATTGATTTTTTTTCTGTTCCTTATGAAACAAGAGTGGTCCCCAAGGGAGCCTACAATATTGTAAAAATATCACGATATTGCTAGGTAGTGGAAAAAGATATAGAACCTGTATTAATGGGTGCGCTTGGAACTGAAACCTGAAAAGGGCATATGTAGAATTGGAACTGAGACCAAGATTGTAGACCTCCAGAAAATCGTAATCATTTACGTTGCGATGATTCCCCAAAACGTTCTTGAGTTGTAAGGAGTCTTATTGATACCAGAACTCAAGGACACTATTTCTATGGATTAGGTCAATGTACGACCATTTTTTATTAGGTTGCGCGGTATTGGCACAAACTCAATATAAATCACGGTACGACCGCGTGGGTCAATATTTACACTGGAAAACCTGCAACATTTACGGAAAGGAAACTAAGAAATTGGTATGAACACCACCCAGACGCGGTTACGGAGATAGAAGCTGTTACAAATTTATGGGACTTTACAATACACACAGACAGAGCAATCAAATCTAATCGCCCTGGCATCGTGATTAGAGAAATCAAAGACAAAAGGTGCCTTCTTATCGATATGGCAGTCCTTGCAGACTGCAATGAATCTTTGAAGATATTCAAGACATTATCAAAATACAAGGATCTTCAAATCAAAATCTCGAAAATGTCGTGCATGAGGACATTAACAAAGTTACTTGTAGTTGTAGCCCTCGGATTGAATGGAAAACATTCCAGTAGATTGATTGAAGGGATCCCTTGTAGACAATCCATTGGAGAGATGCAAAAAATTGTACTCACAAGTTCAGCTCACACTTTTCGAAGGGTTTTTTCCATGTAAAATATGTGCGATTTCATTTTTTTTTTTTTTCAAAACTGCTCTGTAGAAAGTGTTATGATGCCATTCCTAACCTTAGGTCTCTGGTCGGATCGGGGAAAGAAAGGAATATACACCGGAAACCAAAGGAAATAATAACACAGAAAACAGTGGCTGAGTGACACCGGGTTGAAACCTGAGACAGAAGACCCAATTGATGCAGCTAAGGACCAATGCTTTGCAATCAGATCCTTTCATTGTCACATCAAGGATGGAACTAACCGGAAATGCAGGATCTTCAGAAAATATGATGAAAACGTCGACCATATTATCTCAGAATGTCCGCAACTAGAAAAAATGAATATGCCCACAGACATAACAAGAAAGAGACTGATGTACACTGAAAGATATGTAAGAAGCACAAAATCGAAACCACTGAGAGATGAATGAATACCAACCAGACACAATTATCGAAAATAACGATGTAACTATTCTCTGGGACATGCCAATTCAAACTGACAGGGAATGACATACCAAAAGACCTGATATTATCATAAAAGACAAGAAATTTAGGAAGTGTATGCTTGCTGACATAGCAGTACTATGAAATTATCGAGAAATTGTTCAAATAGAAAGACCTGGAGACCGAGATTAACAGCATGTGGGGAATGAAGACTGAGTCTTTATCAATAATAATCGGAGCTCTAGACCCCAAGAAAAAAAAAAGGAATGGTCATTTTTACTAACAATGTCCGCGGTAGCATCAGTTTAAAACTTACCCAGAAGATCGCCCTACTAGGAAAATCCCATATACTAAGAAAAGTGATATTTATTAAATGGCAATTCTCTTATAGGGCCTAAAGACCATAGTTTGGACCAGGCACTATGTTATGTGTCCTACAAAGTAGGACATATACAGAGATAATAATAATAATAATAATAATAATAATAATAATAATAATAATAATAATAATAGTATCGAAATCTCAAAAATGTGGCAAATGGGAACATCAACAAAACATGTTGTAGTTGGAGTCATCGGATTAGTTGAAAAAGATTCCAGTAGATAAATTGAATGCAGTCCTGGAAGCCTATGCCTTAAAGAAATACAAAAATTGTTCTCGCGAGTACAGCCTACACCTTTATATATGTAAAATATGTGTGTGCGTGTTTTTTAATTGGTCAGTGGAAAATGTCATGACGCCATTTCTGACCTTAAGTCTCTGAGCGGGATTCGGAAAGAAATGTGTACACATCAGAAATCAATGGAAATAAAATAAAAATAATAATAAGGATGAAGGAAACTGCAAGAAACTGTTATGAACATCATTCAGATCCGATTACAGACATAGAACCAGTATCAATCTTATGGGACGTAAAATACACAGAGAAACAACAAAATCTAATCGCCTAGACATCGTGATCAAAGAATGTGCTTCTTATTGGTATAGCACTCTATGCAGATCGTAATGTATCTTTAAAGATCTTCAAAAAAACTATCAAGATACAAGGAACAGGAAGTGGAATTCTCAATAATGTAGCGTATAAGGACAACGAGATTTCCAGGTTTGGCTGGAACCCTCGGATTGACTGGAAAAGGTTCTGATAGAGTCATTGTAGAAATCCCTCATAGAAGAAATACAAAAAAAATGTACTCACTAGTACAACTCACACATTACGAAAGCCCTTATCTATGTAAAATCTAAGTAGTCTTAGGTTGCTTTTTCTTTCTTTCTTTTTGCATAAATACACAGAGAAAATGTCATGAAGCTATTTCTGATCTTATATCACCGGTTGTGTCACGGAAGGAAATGAGTATTCAACAAAAATCAAAGAAAAATGATAATATAGAATTGAAAACATCCAGAAACCAGTATTTTTAGATTTACAATAATATAAAGGAAATTGTTTGCACATCGACTGGACTTTCTTATCCCTTCATTTCCAATGAAAGTCACATGACAGCTTGTAGAAAACTAATCACTATCAAAATCACGATAATATGGGACTGAAATTATAGAACTGAGAGCTTATTTTAAAAAGAGAAAATTAATGAAATAGAAAGAGAGAAGGGGTAGATTATTGAAAAAAAAACTTGTTGTCACTTAATCCCTTGCTCGAAGCAACTTCTGTGAGTAGCATAGAAGCAGAAAAATAGAAAAATAAAATAGAAAAAGAATATGAAAACGTAATATTGCTGATGGCATGCAGATGTGATTTTATGAGTTTGGGATCGCAATAAATAAGCAGTTGATTGAATTGAGCAAACCGGGGCCACATTTCCATTTAAAATGCATTTATTTAGCGAATTTGATGGAATAATGATATTTGATCACCGACCAGAAATGTGCAAAATAACAATTATACATACATACATACATACATACATACATACATACATACATACATACATATATATATATATATATATATATATATATATATATATATATATATATATATATATGCATGTATGCGAAAGAAAAACAGCATGGAACGCTCCAAAAATAAATGAATAGATTCAGAAGTATATAAGCAATATAAATAAATAAGTATATAAGTAAATATAAATATTTATAGAAACACAATAAATTGTGAAGAATTATATATATATATATATATATATATATATATATATATATATATATATATATATATATATATATAATTGTTAGACGTTATTTATAGATACACAGAGCATTTACTTAAATATTTGTATATATATATATATATATATATATATATATATATATATATATATAGATGCACAAAAGCTTTTCTTTACTCGAGTGAATTGTGTATAAAATAGGATATGTTTTAATCTCCGCTTAAATATACTTTTCTTTAGAGTGTTTAACTATTTTCATGAAGAAAGAAAAAAAAACCCGCACACATGGAGATGATGGAAATTGGACACGGGATTTCGTGAGACCGAAAAATGAGTCAAAAAAAAAAAAAAGAAAAAAGAAAAAAGAAAATCATTTATATTTTAGAGGAATTTGAATTCGCCTTGTGCATGTGTGAATAATCTTTCTTCGTTTGTATCTATGTCTAAAATATTTTACACATGGCTCCAATCCGTCTCTTATAGACTTTCTTTACCTTCACTCAGCGAACGTTCTGTTTCTCCGATTTCAATTCTTTGACTTTCTAGTACCCCACCCTAAAACTCTATATATCCCCACACACATATTCATTATGTCAAATATTATTAAGCATATCATGCAATAAATCAATGTTGTTAATGTTTTCTGAATTTACATCTGTTTTATGATAAATAAATTGTTTTGATGAGAAAAAATTACTAGAACTTACTTAAATTTTATAATGAAATGTATTGTAAAAAATTCTAATTGCTATTATATCTTTCTTCTACTTGTTCTCATTCTGCTTCTTCTTCATCTACTGCTTTTTCTGCTTGTTGTTATTGTTGTTGCTGTTTTTCTTGTGCTTTTTATGCTTCTACCTCTTTTTCTTCATCTTCTTCGTCTTTTTCTTCTTCGTCGTCTTTTTCTACTTCGTCATCTTTTTCTTTTTCCTCTTGTTCTACTACTCTTCTTCTACTTGTTGTTGTTGTTGTTGTTGTCATTGTTGTCATTGTTGTTGTCATTGTTGTTGTTCTCCTTCTGTTTTTTCTTGTGCTTCTTCTATTTCTACTTCTTCTCTTCTTGTTCATCATCTTCTTCTTCTTCTTCTTCTTCTTCTTCTTCTTCTTCTTCTTCTTCTTCTTATTATTATTATTATTATTATTATTATTATTATCCCTCTTCTTATTCTTCTTCCTCTGCTGCTTTTACTGTTGCTGCTGCTTCTTCTTCTTCCTCTTCTTCTTCTTCTTCTTCTTCTTCTTATTATTATTATTATTATTATTATTATTATTATTATTATTATTATCCCTCTTCTTCTTCTTCTTCCTCTGCTGCTTTTACTGTTGCTTCTTCTTCTTCTTCTTCTTCTTCTTCTTCTTATTATTATTATTATTATTATTATTATTATTATTATTATTATTATTATCCCTCTTCTTATTCTTCTTCCTCTGCTGCTTTTACTGTTGCTTCTTCTTCTTCTTCTTCTTCTTCTTCTTCTTCTTCTTCTTCTTCTTCTTCTTCTTCTTCTTCTTTGTACCGTTTCTTTTCACGATGTGATCGATCAAGTCTTTTCATGACGTCATAATACTTGTAGCACTTTGTAACGTTTATCTGTTTGCCCGCGTTTCCAACATCCATTCATACAAAACTGGTCAGGTAGTTGACCCACCGCCTACACCTGTCTTTTTTATCCTTCGATATAACATCTGAGTGTCAGAACATCTAATAATGCCCTCCTCATTATATGTACAAGAAATTTCAGGTGTCTCATTCAGAGTGTAAGTTGTTATAAAGTTCGCATAACGCTCATAATTCCGGTGGACAACACTGGAAGGAAAAACCAGAAACAAAAGTTTCAGTGTAGTACACGTTTAATCACATGAGAGATACGGGTTAATACAATAACAGAGACTAGTCCAGTGCAGCAATGCGTACGACTCACATGCTACACCGTGCAACCAACTTTTACGACGGCCGTTCCTATGAGCAGACGTTCTATTCTTAGCAGATAGGCGAGTCCATGTTCAGTAGTTAGTTTAAAGAATGTCGGTCGACTTTCTGCACAACAATATATATGTGTGTTATTTGTTTTTTTTCTGTTTTTCATTTCCCTAAAGAGTTCTTCGTTGTTTAAATTATTATTATCTTTTTTTTTTTTTTTTATCGAGAACGCATATCTGCTCAGTTTTGTATGCGAAACGTAAACAAAGCAATTTCTAAAGAATTAATCTATTATTAATCCAACATTTTTTAGCGATGGCCTTCGTGTCTGAGAAGGTTATTTATTAGCCCGTCCTCAAAAATTCCGACACACATTCTTTACACAGGTTTATCGTACATCCCGACCTGTAGACATCTACATCATGGAGGCTAAACGCGTTGTCTGTAAAAATTCTCCCACTTTGTCTCTCTCTCTTTCACTCTCTCTTTCTGTATATATATATATATATATATATATATATATATATATATATATATATATATATTTATATATATATATGTGTGTCTGTATGTGTATGCGTGTGCGTGTGTATGTGTGTGTCTGTCTATGTGTATGTAATATAAATTTAATAGTGGACAAAGTAGAAAAAAGCCAACGTGATGTGTTTCAAGCTGAGAAGGAACTTCATCAGAATAATATTAGTTTTATAGATACAGTCATTGTAATATGGAAATTAGAAGGTTGCTGTTTGTGTGTGTATTATATGCGGGGTGGTTATTCATTTATAAGCAAAGAAGACAGAATCATAGAAAATCGTTGGTTTCCACTACGTACTGTTTATTTTTTATGGTGAATGTAGTTCTATGGTTTTAGAGGTGGTATATGCATCGTAATAATGACCGTGCTCAAGTCAGTTTTGCGCCAAGTTTGAACAGCCAAAATCTAAGTTTATGCTTTCATTATCGTTGGAAGGATTGACCATACTTATGGGATATCTGTCTTTTTGGGGGATCAGAAGATAAGGTAAGTAAAGATGAGCATGTTATTATTGGTCGATCTGACGACAGCCTTGAGCAGTGTTGGAAAAACCAAAGAAATGTTTTTATTTTATCGTTCAAAGGATTGAAAGTGGCTATGGTATGTTCGTTTACATTTTCGTGGTCAGGGAAAGCAGGTAGGTAAATGTAAACATCGTTAAAATGGTTGCGAACAAGTCAGCATTGCGCTGAGTTGAGACAACCAAAGAGAAAGTATGAACTACTTCAATGCTGGAGGTTTTTTGGAAGACATTGGCGAGCACCTTGCGTTGGGAAGTGGGAAGAATGTTCAGTTGTCAGTGCACCGGGGAAACTAACCTTCATCGGCGGGACTGTAATTATCATGTGGTACTTCATCTTGGAAGAAGGTGGGGGAGAAAGAGAGAGAGAGGCAACGTTTGCTTTTTTTATAGTCTTCAGTAGCCCCACCTAACGACGTTTAACAAAACCAAGTGGGGTAATCATATTTCCGATTCCTATACTATTAACACCATGGGAAAATGGATGTCATTTATTATTATTATTATTTTCGATGTTCTTTCATTTTAGTACAATTACATATATAGATGGATTTGGTAGTGATGCAATAAACGTTGATTGCAATTTTATATTGAAAGCTATAAAGATATATACATACTGTAGTGTTAGCTATAAAATTTGATGCTCGGAGTATGAAGATGTTTAACCTTTTGTTTATACCATTCATCTTTGAAGTTGTTTATATCACTACACAGCAGATAACACAGTAGTGAAAATTCTTGTAACGTTGCAGACGCATTGTACCTTGGTTGGGGAATATATGATGTTGTATTAATATTGCTCTCACGTTGCAATGAACTCATTTACTGTCCCGAAATAGTTCGTCCTTAAGCTTAATGTTGTAACCTAGGGAAGGTTACTAAACAGAATAATCCCTTGAAGGTTGACAATGAACGATAATACTTAGGACACAAACAAAACATATAAGATTCGCCAGCGGCGCGTAGAAGTAGTCAACTGATAGAAGTGAGTCAAGTGAATTCTACAATAAATCTCTAACTGCAGAATATCTATCAACCGTCCCATGCTGTCAGATGTGGCACAAGGCCGAATTTAGTTCGGGTATCGGAGCCCGTAAGATCGCGCAAAAATTCTCCGTAGACCACGTATAAAACGAGGTTGGGTAGCTGCTTCCCGAAACGAGAATCTGCCCTTCGACATAGCCTCGTTTGGGGATCCTCTTTGCCCGGAGGCAGAGAGTTTGATCAGCACTGTTAGGGACTA
>OZ010583.1:58820476-58890476 GCA_963932145.1 Acanthosepion lycidas
TAAATAAAGAAAGAAAGAAAGAAAGAAAGTAAAAGAAATCACGATAATTGAATCTGTGAAGAAATAAAAAAAAATAACGAAAAAAAGAAATAAAATAATTACTAAGAGAAGTGATTTAATGCAAACCAAATATATGTGCTTAACCGTGAAGTATTAGGTTGGTGTAAAAATAATGACGTAATAATGTCGTATTTTGACGTTAAAAATACGTCAAAAAACGACATTATTACGTCATTATTTTTGCACCAACCTAATAAGTCAAGGCAAACTTGTCAACAATTACTAATGTAGTGGACTACTTCTCATTGGGTAATCTACACTTCAGACCTTGCGCAGTACTAAGCTAATCCAAGAAAGAATCAATGTCTTTGACCGTTATCGAATTCTATGAAGAATGCAAAACAATCCTTGTATAGGAATTTATCTACTTGAACAATAATATACGAAACGTTCCCCTTAGAGAAATTATTTTTCTATGTTCCATCAGGACGTAGGTTATTATGGCTCTCCACAACTTCCCATCCTTTGTAGCTCTTAATGTTTTTGTTTGATTTTTTTTACTATCATTCTCTCTCTCGCTGTTCTACGATCAATTTTCACAAGCTCGTTAGGTATCTTACTCGGTGTTTTCCCGTCGTTTTTCTTTTCCTTATACCCTGCGAATGTCCAAGCCGTCATTATGAGATCCAGAAGTTTCGGCAGTCACATCCTAATTTTATATACTTATATTTTTTTTTATTTCCATTTTATTCATGACTCCCCACTTGCTTACATGCTCCATCAATTACATTCTGAGAATCCTTTTTGCAAACTACATCTCTGTTGCCCGAAATCTTCTCTGTGTCCGTAGGGGAATCGTCAATATAGGAGGATTGGTATTACGTAGCAGTTCAGCACTTTATCCTTCGTTTATAAGAAAATTTGCCTGTTTTTTTTTTGTTTTTGTTTTGTTTTTTACTTTGCATAATTTTTGCAAGGCAACTTTAGCTATTCCAACGTAACTTTGAATTTCCGTACCATTATTCTGTCATCAGTTAAAACCACTTCCTGATAGGCAAATTCCTGTACTTACTCGAAATTGTAGCTCACATCTTAAACAATGTCTATTACTGACGACCATATATTTCACCTTTTTTACTATTGATCATTTATCCTTTCTTCTAGCTTTTCTTTATTATGTAGTATTACAAAACTTTCCTCTTTCTACTTTATGAATTTAAATGTAGAGCTAGATTGGCGGCAAAGTCTCATCATTTTACAGGTGAAATTTATTTATTCGATCGTTAGCTCGGACATTCATGAGTCTATGACGCCTATCATCACTGTCTTGCCTCAATGTCGGAAGATCATTATGGAGGCATTCTGTGCCATAAGACAGCTGGTCAATGTAGCTGGTTGCTGGGTGACCAATTCGTCTACCATGGTTAAATGTCCAGAACAGCAGATCACCCGCGACTTCTTGTTTGGCTTACTAGTAGTGTCATACAAAGGTCATTCTGCGTTCGCATAAACCTATAGAAATATCAGGGATGGCCCTATAGAGCTGTGATTTAGTTGGATGTTGTCTCTAAGAGATATAAGTATAGCTCTCAGCATCCGAGTATAGGTTTCATTAAGTTTAGACACTAGGGTTTTAGTTTTGGCCAGGCAGTGGCAACTGACATTTACACATCATTTATAGAGACACGAAAGAATATCCACTTGAGGTTGTGGATGAGATTTCAAGGCTTTAGCTATGCGAAATTAACAATTTATCTCGCTTCCTCAGTTTGTAAAAGATTCGAATCTGTCGAAACATTTGAAATAGCTAGATGGAATCGTAAGTTTCTTCTTGTCGAGAAAGAAGAAAATAAACTTAATAATAATAATAATAATAATAATAATAATAATAAGAAGAAGAAGAAGAAGAAGAAGAAGAAGAAGAATGTCTTGCTTTGAATATTGCTTCCATATCTCGTCTTGTGATACTGCTATATATTTCGAGGTCCATGATAAACTCCAAAGAAGAATCTGCAAGGTTATTAGTCCTGATCTGGCACCTCGGTTTCAGTCACTATCCCACCGCCGAAAATTCGCTTCCCTAAGCCTTTTTCTATAAATATTTTCATGTAATTGTTCTGAAGCGCAACTTAACTTAAGCGCAATACTAGATTGGCGGCAAGTTCTCATTTTTTTTCCAGTTGAATTCCCGGTTTTATGCTTATACTTTCTTTTATCGCACTTCTCACTCGTGGAACTCTCTTCCGGACTCAACAGTGATATTCAAAAATTTAAATGCAATGTCAATCTTTATCTTCTGTCTTCTTAATTCCTGTTATTTTATGGTTTAATCGGCTTGATATTGTTTTTTTTCTCCCATTCTCTTGCACTCATTAAATCCCAGGTTGTGTGTGTGTGTGTGTGTGTGTGTGTGTGTGTGTGCACGTTCCTACATTTTTCAACCGATTTCAACAAAACTTCACAGGACTATGTAAAATTACCTTGCGGTGGTTCTGACAGCGCCAAAAATGGGAAAAACACAATTGTCTTTGCACTAAATCAATTTGAAAACACGATTAAGAGGCATCGCGAGAATGAAAGGGGGACAACTTATATCGAGTTATATTTAATATAAAACCCAGGTTGTTTGTTTGTGTGGGTGTGTTCGTTTATATATGGGATCGGATTTCCTACATTTTTCAACCGATTTCAACAAAATTTCACTTTTTTGGGCTGGTAGTGTCTCTTATTGTCTTGCACACTTTTTTCTTTATTTTTACATTCAGAATGCTTTAAAAATTATGTTTACAAGACAATTGTTTATAATAAAATTCTATTCAATCGGTAGAATCATAACGATTGAAAACAATGTTTTTGTTTGAGTTTGGGTTTGACCAATTCGTAAAAAAAAAAAAAGAAATGAAACAAAACAAAAAAAAACTAATTAAGACATGCGTGTCGGTCAACCTTAAACAATAATCTTTGTCAATTTTATTTTTCAGTCTTTATGATGGTTGATACTTGATCTATCTCTTACTGTTACATCCCCGGGCAACGCCGGCTCTACTTCTAGTATTGAATAAATTCAGAGTTGACAGATTATGCGAGGTTAAATATATATATTAATATATTATACTAGCCATTATCGTTACTTTCATCGTTCAAGGGGAGTAACTCCTATTTTTTCTTTTGTAACTAAAATTGCAGTGCACGTGGAGGATTCTTGGTTTGGCCATCATCAAAATAGCTAGGGAGGAGTAGATGCGATAAGCGTCAATACACCACAGAAGTCCCCAAAATTGATTGCTGCATAATTAAATGCATCAATCAATTTTGTGGTCTTGAATTAAATTTTAAGCGTAGCTTTTAAAAGTTCAACGATAATTCTTCTGCTGCCACTTAATTTAAAGACGATTTTATGTACGTAGATCCTTATTTTCCGTACAAACAATTATTTTTATTTCATGGGTGACAGAACAGGGGACAAATGTATATAGTGGAAAGATAGGAAAATAGAAATTAGAATTAGTTATACATTCAACATTTGAAGAATTAGAGAACCATAATAGCTAATTAAGTAAAACCTGTTATTGAATGTATACGAATACATGCGAAATTGGAGCACAATTCTCCAATGAATTCTGATATTAAAAAAAAAAACAGCTCTACTTTATCGTAATTTGGTATTTACTCAGCCCCCAGACAAAGACGCGTTGTGACACAAAGTCAGTTTAATATGTAGAGCACAAACACCCGGGCAAGCAATAAAAATTGCCCGAGTCCCCGCAAACGCTGGTTACGTTTGCCTCGGTGCGCGCGACAATCCCTGTCTCTAGAGCAATAAGAGGGTGCTGCCTCGGGCAGCAGTTCAACAGGGATGGCATCTCTAAGTATAATTTTCCTTAGTTGCGACTCTGTCCTTCGAAGGAGCCGCCTCTGAGCGCCTTCTGCCTGAAGACAGAGACGCAACTGAGAGATGATATATACACGTTACAAACTAATTTAGATTAATTTGGTATTTAGTCGACCCCCCCCCACACACACACACACCGCTCCACGAATTCGCGATGTGACACAAAGTCGGTTTAATGTGGGGAGCACGAGCGTGTACACCTGAGCTAGGAACAAAAATTTTACGAGCGCTTACAACCGTCGGTTGCGCTGACCTTGTTGCACCGACACCTCTATATAGTGCAATGAGAGTATGCAGCCTCGAGCAGCTGTCCCCCAGGGGTGGCAGCACTCCGTATAATTTTCCTCAGTTGCGACTCTGTCCTTCGACGGAGCCACCCCTGTGCGCACTCTTTCCAAAGAAAGATGATAAATAAACATGTTACAAGCTACTTTAGATTAATTTGTATTTATTCAACCTAGTTTAGGTTGGTTTAATGTAGGGAAGCCGAAGGCGTACACCCGAGCTAGCAACAAAAATTGCTCGGTTGCGCTGGTATCGGCGCGAACACCGATCCCTCTCTCTGCTACAATGAGAAAGCGTGGCCTCGGGCAGCTTTCGATTGCACCGGTCTCGATGCGAGCAGCGATCCCTCTCGCTGGTGCTATGAGAGTTTATTTCATTAATTAAATGTCCTTCATTATTCTTCTTTTATTCGAGAATTTTGATTTTCTTATAAAAAATAATTCCATATAGGAATATTGTCTTATATAGTGAAGAAAAGTTTTTGAAATTTGCATTTTACTTGGTCTTCAACAAGTTGGCAACTATTTGTAAAACTTTCCTTAACTATAACAAGCCAATTTATGAAGGAAAAGCCCATTTAATTTTTTTTGTTTCAAAGATTTCAAGCAGTCAATATATCTTAATTTGCGAAACGATAGCGAGTGGGCGAAGCCTGTTAGTTATATATATATATATATATATATATATATATATATATATATATATATATATATATATATACTTTCCAAATAAATGGGGTTTTCTTGATAGTTAAAATAGATCATGACGACCTAAACTAAAAATATGGAGAACATTAATTGCCATGTGTTCGCACATGCTTAAAATTCATCTTAATGATAATTATTTTCACCTTTGCGTTTGGCAAACTTATTTCTCGTGTTTCTATCTTGCAGAAAAAAGGTGTTGTAAAGTAAAAAAAAATAAAATTCTGTTCAATGAGTTATAGTTGTTTAAACTTAGAAGAAGAATATAAATGATAAAAATTCCCCTTTTATGTGAATAGAATGTTTTTCTCCGTATTAGAATAGTCACCGATAAAGTGATTAGAGTCTCTAGTTGTCTAAAGATACATAGATAAATATAGGTAGATATAATCAAACTGATATAGATACATATGTAGAAACTGATATAGATAGATATAAAAAAACACATATAGAGAGATATTAAACTCGTAGATAGACAGATAGACAGTCGCGAGTTACAAATAATTGCGGTAATTGGAAAAAAAAAGAGGCCTGGAATTTAAATAATATATATTTTATAATATTAACTAATGAAAGAATTTGTCGTAGAATGGTGGCAACCTAAATTGATTAGTGGGAAGATAATTACTAAATACTTAATAAAAAGGGCAGTGTGATTAATGAGGCTCCAAGTGTATTTATCTACCAAAAAGAATTATCATCCTGGCCCATGTATTTGAAACTCACAAATGGATTGAAAGAAAGAAAGAAAGAAAGAAAGAATAAGATAAAATAGGTTAATTTTGGAAATCTAGTCTTAGATAGATGTGACCAAAACTAAGACAAATAGATAGATAGATAGATTTGAACAGAACTTATATATATATATATATATATATATATATATATATATATATATATATATATATGGATAGATAGATAGATAGATTTGAACAGAACTTATATATATATATATATATATATATATATATATATATATATATATATAGATAGATATATATATATATAGCTATATATATAGATAGATAGATATATAGATAGATAGATAGATATATAGATATATATATATATATATATATATATATATAGATAGATAGATAGATAGATAGATAGATAGATATATAGCTAGATATATAGATAGATAGATAGATAGATAGATAGATAGATAGATAGATATGAATCAACTGGGATAGATAGATAGATAGATAGATAGATAGATAGATAGATAGATTGATAGATAGATAGATAGATAGACAGATATATATATAGCTATATATATATATAGCTAGATATATAGATATATATATATATATATATATATATATATATATATATATATATATATAGATAGATAGATAGATATGGACAGAATTGCGATAGATACGGAAAGACAAATTTATAAATGTTTTGCGAAATGTGTTAAAATTGTGATGACGTACTTGAACTGCTGTCATTTCGAAAGGTCTACGACGAAAAATGGTTCTCAGAACAACCGTCGTAGACAAGAATTGATATATTGTGTCGGCCATGAGGAAACTTGAAAAATTCTGAATAATCACCCGTGCTCATTATCGACACCTTACTATTGATATTAGTTTGGGACCCACATACGCTTGAGAATGCTTCGAACATTATTTTTTTATGAAATTCCGAGGGGATTTCGATAATTTCTATCCCTAATCCCAGTACGCATTGGACCCCGCAGTTCATCCCAACTTTCTATTATATGCAGTCGATTCGGTCTATGACCAGATATCGAATTTGTATGAATCTCATCGAAAGATCAGTTGATGGATATAATGTAAAATGCAGAAAAAATACAATTTTTTTCATGCACAGAATCCATTCAGTTAAATATACCAGTCATTTTCTCGGGTGTTTAACTGACCCACGGGTAGAAATGGCACACTTATTTGCAGGTAGAATATTTAAATATTAGGTTGGTGCAAAAATATTGTCGTTTTCTCACATATGTTATTATGTGAGAAAACGACATTGTTTTTGCACCAACCTAATATATCTGTAGCTTGCAATATATTAGAAGTTATTTTTTTTTTTTTTACATTTTGCATAAAATGTAGTCCAGTTTTATTCGGGTTTTAGCTGCATCACATGTACTTTAGCTATAACACATGTAGTAAGTCTTGGACACTCGCCTGAGAGAACACATTTCGCTTCAGGCTGATTTTGATTCCTGAATTTTCCTAATCCTAATCCGATTGTCACTTATTGCAACTGAGGCTAGACTAAGCTTTTAGTTTACGTATAACTGACAGAAGACAGATCTTTACAATTTCCAAGGGAATTAATTCGAATGGATCAAAATACAATCGAGCAGGAATTGGAATTGCCATGCAGAATTCGCTCCCCCGCCGCAGATAACGTTGCACAATTCGCGCTTCCATGTTAATAAGACTCAGTAAATTTCGTTTAAGTAATGACAATTTCAAGATTTAACCTTTTTAAAAAGTAGCATATATAATATAGTTTCTGAAACCATTATTACTGCAGTAAGTACGATCCACACTAGCTGATCCACGTTAGTTCTTTTGTAAATATATCTATACCTATCTTTGAAGCAGTTTTTTTTTTTGTTTTGTTTTTAATCATTTTGTCCCAAGCAAGGAAAAAATGCCACAAAGACAGAAGGCGTTACTGGGAATGAAAAAATTTTAAAAGGAATCGGAAATCCAATCCTAAATAATGAACAAGAGATAAACGTATACACGTGTTTCAGGGATCGAGGGTGAATATGATCCAGAACATAGGCGAACTATCTCCTATTGAAAAGAAATAAAAATAAAATAATTAGTTATTTCAATTTCAGTGTTCATATACGGAGATGTTAGAAGTATACAGTTGAAGTAGACTTTAAAATGAACGGGAAACAGAATCTTAAACAGCAATCCTTTTCAAAAGACCGCTGAGGGAGTGTGAACCTAACCATAACATTACGAATTTTTATCCTTACTGAGTATTACGAACTTATAAACATTGTGTAAAATTTATTTTTCATTTTTACAGAGCAGTTGTTAGTTTGACTGTAATCCCTTGCAATTTACACCTTGTCCCTTCCGCTTAGTAACTAACTTTATGATATCTGACCGTAAAGCAGTGGTTATAGTTTACATTACCTTACTTTAGCTTTCAGTTGCAAGCAATCTCGGAGAATAAAAAGTTTGAATTCAAAACCTCGAGCAAGACCTTTCCAAAGACCCTGCGTCAATTCAGATTTTTGCTATTGTTCACCCAGTACAGGACTCAAGAGACACTCAAGGTAGATGTTTAGTGAATGAGTAGTGTGATATGAACATGAGAGGAAGAAGTGGGAAATTGAAATTATGAGGACCTGATAGGATATTGGCTATTTTTTATACTGTTTATCAACCTTTTGTAGATTATTTAAATCCAGAAGATATATTTTTTTTTATTCTGAGATTTTTTTTGGAGATGAAATGATTTTATGATATTAAATTAACTCATAACCTAGGGAAGAAGAGATGAATGTTTACGTTTTCTGTCGGGTATTTCCCGTAAGTGCATCTAATGAACGCGACTGGAATTTGAACTCGGCTTTCCGATCTGCAATTCCAACCCGTTAAACATTACACCACCTGCACATCCATGCTTATAAACACATTCTGTTCGCAAGCTATATGTAAGATAAATAAAGTTTGACCCAAGAATTGAAGTGGTTAAGGTTGTAGTGTTCTGGTAAGTATCCAAATGGGAGTCTCTAACACAAAGTTATAGTTCTCGGTAAAACGTTGTAAGAGTGGAATTTCCTGCTTACCAATCGAATACGTTGGGTAGGCAGCGATACAGCCCTAGTTAAAGACTGTTCTTAGCTGTTAATATTTGAATGGATGGCACTAAATAACAGAAAGTCTAGAGAGAAATAACTATGTACGTCTTGAAGTGATATTTCCTTTAAAATATCGTATCCTCGTACTGTATGCACTAACGAATGCAGAAAAAAATATTTTGTACTTGTTTCAGATAGCAATGAAACAATGCGGAATTGATTATAACTGTAATAGCAATATGAACATTTATTTTATATTCATATATTGCTTGCTTTTCAATCGAGACCAGAGGTTAGACGTTTGTCTGTATGGAGGTACGGATGTGATGGTTGGTTATTTATTTATTTTTTTTTTTTTTTGTATTGGGTACTTTTATTTGTTTTTGTTTGTTTTTTTTTTAAATTTAATCCCCCTCCTTGTAATTTATCTATAGTTTTTATTTATATATGAATTTCTAAACTAGAAAATCACCTTCCACGACTTTGATCTCATGATTTATAAAAACTATGCTTCTTTGAATTCAACCATTGTCCTCTGAACTTTTGTTCGATACATTATAAATAGTAATTTGTCTCGGCTAATAGTAATAAGTAAAAATACATTTCTCACGGGTAGACAGCTTTTAAAAACTAAATAAAAATAATGGCAAACGGCTAACATGAAAAGTAAAAACCTTGGATTTGTTCCAAATATTTTCTTCTATCTGGAAACTCAGTCAAAACGTCTGTGATCTGAAGCATAAAATGCACACCTGACAAGGAAGACCATCAAAAAGCTAATAAACTTGTATACCGCTTGTAACAGCAAAATTATTCAAATCGTATAAAAGCAAAATTTTCTATTTGTTAGATGAAGCTCGGAACAGTTGTATCATAGAAATGATTAAAGATATTTTTTTTTGGAATTTTCCGAGGTCTTCATAACACCACTAGACTCTTCTTTGGACAATAGGAATGTAAAATTACTCTCCAAGCTTAACAGAAGGATCCTGATGAAATCGATCACAAATGAAAATGATATATTCATGATTAATTAATCAGAAGCTCATAAAGGATTGAAATTAAGTTCATATATATATATATATATATATATATATATATATATATATATATATATATATATATATATATATATATATATATATATATATATGTGTGTGTGTGTGTGTGTGTGTGTGTGTGTATGTGTGTGTGTGTGTGAAAATATATAGAAAATAGGAAAGAACTGGTTAGGTAAATAATCCAAAGTTCTTTAATATTTTTGTTATTATTTTTAAAAAATAGTGCTCGATACAAAAGTAGAGCATAAATATAATTATTCATTTAAAAATATGATTCCAACGCGCTACATAAGAGTTCTCTTCGTTTGTTTGTGGAACTCTTATGTAGCGTGTTGGAATCATATTTTTAAATAAATAATTATATATATATATATATATATATATATATATATATATATATATATATATATATATATATATATATATATATATATTGCATCAGGAGCATTTTCAAATTTATTCTAAACTAACTTTCTGACCTGAGGGATCAAGGGGACTCACACGTTTCACGTACAATTTCATTTTCCAGTTTATTTTGTCACTGCTCGTTGTACTGTCATAGGTGAAACTCCTCTCTCACGTGCTGAACGTCTTGTGAATCGAGTTGGATCTTTTCTTATTGATCTCTTTCGCTCTATACTGAAATGATGATCCCTGTTCCTGATGTGACCTCCTAATTCAGTTTTCGTTTCTATTGCTTTCTTTTTATACTTATTCACCGATGGTTTTTGAATAGACTTTCAAGATGGAAGCCGGAATATGAATGTTCGTACCATTAGGGAAGCACTGAATGATCTTTTTCCTCTCAACATTGCCCATTTGAGAAGACAGTGGGGCTGACACGAGCCAATTATTTTTAAGCTGTCCTCTTTCTAGCTGAATAACTCAAAGGGTTTTCATTAAGTCTACGACAAATAGTATGAACATGGCTAAACGTCTTTTCGGAAATTCTAGAAAAAAGAAAATCAATTAGCTTAGCTTAGTGTTTTTTTTTGTTTTTGTTTTTTTTTGTTTGTTTTTCTTTTTAGATATTATATGTTTTGAGGGATGGGCAATTATTCCATGCTGGTACCGGATTTGGACAATTTTTCTGTTACACCCGGTATAGCTTGCAAACAATATTTAAGAAACGTATAATTCGAAATCTGCTTCAGCTTTTCAATTTAATCGATCTCATTAACCTTGATTAGTCTTTGAGCATTGTATTTGATGAACATTTAGCAAAAAAAAAAAAAAAGCAATCACCAATGTCCAGATCTGAGTTTATAAAGTTTACGCAGTTTTGTGGCGATTAATTATTTTCAACTCTGTATCTCCATTCTCACAAACGAAAAGTCGCAAACCTTTCACTATTCTATCAGTAGTACCATGAGGCTAACATAGATACCCACATTGGATTTATACCAGATTATAGCATTACACTTAAGACTCGACATGCCCCATCCGCGGGGTGGAATCCCCCTCGTTACCTTTGTATTCCCTTGTAAGAAGGTAATATCATTCAGGAACTTTCTTTCAGAGAATTGCTTCGTTGTGTAACAGAATAGCGAGAGGATACTTCCCCGATCGCTAAAATCTTATCTTCTTCCTGTCTAGGGTTATCTATCCTAGCTATCCTCATAATATACACTTACTTGCTATTCATACAACATCAGTAATCATTTAATTTGGGTGGCTCTTGAGTCTTGTATTTAATAAACATTAAAAAAAAAAGTAGCGTAGAATGAAAATAAGATTGGCTTATGGTCGAATCTATACTTTAATATAAACACGGACGTGATATTTTTTTTATTATTATCGCTAACCCACAAGGTCTCAGATTTTAATAATTTTGTATTCAGTTATGTTAACAGGCCAAAAAGCGAAATTGTCTCATGTTGCCATAAAAATGAAAGATCGTATTAGCAAAATTCAAGGTTGTTAATCGATGTTTTATTTTTTTTGTTTTATTTTCGAAGGCGTTAAAGCCATTAGAAAGCAATGGGTATCTTGGAGTTAAAGAAACTAAGAAATTTTTGAAGAGACGGAGGACATTAAACAAGCGGGCTTTAGAGAGGCAGAAGGTAAAGACTGGCGTGGGATTTAAAGGTTTGAGCATCGTATTTGACAGGAAAGTACAAAGCTGGATGAAAGTTCCAGAAGCGAGGAATGCGAGAGCAGAAAATATTATCATAGAACTTTACTCTTCGCAATTTCATAAGTAAAATATTGAGACTTAGCTACCATTCTGATGATCTCCCTAAATTCATCAAACCGAAGTACGAAAGAGGAAAACTAAAAAAAAAACCCAAAAAAAACAGTCACTATGAAGATATTTGTAGAACAGACATAGGGAAGCTGCTTTATGAGGATTGGGTGGGGGGCAAATTGATTAAAGACGAAATGCCAGGTCAGGACAGATGACATTGCAGATTCTTCTTACAATTATGTCAAGCACCGTTCCTTAAAATGCTTCACTTTTTTCTTCTTTCACACTCAGTGATCCCGTGTGTCTTAGTGGTTAACTGCCTTGTTGGTGTGAAATGATTAAAAAAATATCATCATGCAGTTGGCAACTGTTTTTTAGTGAAATAGACATTATATATATATATATATATATATATATATATATATATATATATATATATATATATATATATATATATATATGGGGGGGATGAGGTAATTTTTTTTTATTGTAAGAAATACATATGCTCTGTTAAAATGAAAACAGCAAGCTCTCTGTAGATCAGATTTAATAATTAATATTACTAGGATACACCCAGATTATATACCAACGGATGGATTACCTGTACGATATATATATATATATATATATATATATATATATATATACATATATATATATATATATATATATATATATATATATATATATATATATATATATATATATTCATTATAAATCAAATAGCCAATGATATTAGAAAAACCGTGCCACATCTTCAGACACTTAATCAAAAACGCAATCAGACAGATCACGTCACAGGAAAATTTGACATTGTTTGCGGCAGATCCGGCTGTTTCACTTGAACGTTTTCTAACCCAAGATGAAAACATCAAACCATATGTGACTGCAATTTTCAATGCACGGAAAGATGAGAGTCGCATGTAGGGGTAATATGTTCTCTAATTAGTCCACCACAAGCAGTGTTTTACCTAGTTCGCGTCGCTGGCGAGTATTATATTTTGTTGATGTTGTGAAGTTTAACATTTCATTTCCAACTTCCGTTTTGACTATTCCTCATGCATTAACCTTTTCTAGGTTAGAGCAGATATAACGAAATATTCTGACCTCATACATACAAAAACAGCGTGATTTGCTTGACAGAAATGGCTATGCGATGTCCGCGGAGTACGAATTTCGACAGTCTCGGGATGACACCGATGGACTCGTCCGATATTCCTTTTTATTATTCGATATGTTACGTTGTTTACTCTTGCAGTCGACGATCATATCGAGCTAGAGTGACATGATACATAGCCTCAGGAGTAAGACTGAATAAAATTAGCAAATTAATAATCATAGCGGAAATGTTTAATCTGTAAAGCAACAAAAATAAGATGGAGTAAATCTAATAACAAATTCATCTCTATCGTTACAGGGTCTGCCAAATTAGGATTACATTAGTTTCGCTATTTGTTTCACGGTTCAGATCACAGATCAGAAACGGAGCTAACTTCGCCGAACTGTTCATTCACTAAGCTGGAGTACCACCCCATCAAGCTTTGGCAGTAACGGACTACCTTAACCAAACCTTTCCACAGCGTTGATTCGAAGAAGAAGCAACATCCAATAGCCACCAGGTTCACCTGACCTAACACCAACTGATATTTTTTATGGGGTGGAGAACAAGGTTTATGAAAGAAATGTCCACACAATGAACGAATTAAAATATCTAAGATGTATTTATTGACATTGATCGCAGATCGCTGTGTTATAATTTTCTGAAGAGCTTCGAGGAATGCTGCAATGCTGAAGGAGGACATTTTGAGCACTTGAGAGATTAAACTGTACTAAAAATGTAAGATAAGTGTTAAATGTTCATGAACAGATTTGAATAAATATGATTGCAACGAGTAAATATAAATGTAATAATATGTTGGATTTTTTTAAAACTTTAAATACATACCTATATACGTTTAAGGCTAATTTGGCTCACCCTGTACAGTATTTATAGGGAAAATGTCTTATCTAAAAAGGGCCAAAACACGATACAGTATAAATGATGACAAATGAATTTCAGTGAAAAAGCTTTATGTAAACAGCAAGATAAAATAACACTAACAATACAATAATATTAAAAGATATTTAATCGGATAGGTTGGGTCATAAATGATTACCGTTTTTGAGGAACCAATTCTTATGATAGATATATCATCCTAACAATAATTATAGCTGGCAGTTATGAAAGAAATTGTAGGAAACGAACAAATTTTACGTTTTCTACACGAACAAGACCCCAAAAGCAGTGGCCTAAGAACGGCAACGTTATAAAATGTGATGGGATCGTCAGGGTTTTCTTCGTCTTTTTTTATGGGGCGTGTCCTTTTAGAAAATGGACAATCAACAACTTGCTATCCTTTGTAGCTTTTAGTAACATTTGTCTTTTAAACATCAGTCTCTTTTCTTTCATCCATTTACAATTTATTTAGAATTATTTTGCAATAACATTCTTCTTCTTCCGTATTATCTCTCTCTTCTAAACATGGGTGATCATGGCTCTCTTCAACTTCCCATCATTTGTAACCCTTAATAACCTTTGTTTTTTTAACATCAATCTTTATTCTGTCAGCCGTTTACAATTTATTCACTATTATTTTGCAATAGAATTCTTCTTCCGTATTCTATCTCTCTTCAGAATATGGATGACTATGGCTCTCCTCAACTTCCTATCATTATAGTTCTTAGTAACGTTTGTCTATTTGCCATCAAAGTTTTTTATGTCATCCGTTTACAATTTATTTCGTATTATTTTGCAATAACAATCTTTTTAGCTTCTTCTTCTTCGTTTTCCATATGCTACCTCTCTTTAAAACATGAGCGATTATGTCTCTCCTCAACTTCCTAGCCTTTGTAGCTCCTACTAACTTTTCTCATTTCACCATCAGTCTCTTATCTCTCATTCGTTTACAACTTATTTAATATTAATTTACAATAAAATTCTTCGTCTTTTTCTTCTTCCATAGGCCACGTTTCTTTAGAACATGGGCGGTCATGGCTCTCCTCGACTTCCTATCATTTAATATTTATTTAGTATTTTTTTTTGCAATAAAATTATTCTTCTTGTCGTGTTCTTTCAAGACGTGAGAGATTATGACTATCCAGAATTTCCTATGCTTTGTAGCTCTTAACGATGTTTGCCTTTTTACTATTCATGCCATTCCCAGTTCTGCCATCCATTGGCAGAATCTCGTTCTGAAGATTTCTTAGCGTTTCCCCGTTTCCCTGCAAATGTCCTTTTGTTTCTGATTTCCTGAAAACTTCTCCGGCCCTCTCATCTTCCTTCCATCGCATTCACCGCATTCGAATGTAAAAACAGAATTTTTTTGCGTCAAGTCTCCGCTTCATCTGTGGAGAAATTGTTGGCTTTCCCATCTTTGTTTCCAACGAAATTTTGTTTTTCTTAATTCTTTGTTTAGTTTTCCGAAGGCATATTTCGGTATTGTAATGCCGCATCCGAATTCTCTATCACAATTTCCGGCGTCTATTAAAACACTCCTTGCTTTGCGGACCATCAATCTTGTTAACGTCTATCTATTACGTATTCTTCTACACGGCCCATACAAAAAGACGAAGAAGAAATCCCTTCTGAAGTTAAGCAAGATGAAGCCAGGGCAGTACCGGATAACCGCTTGGGAATGCAAACTGCAGTAACATGGGATGTGCAGATGGTGTAATTGAAAGCAGATCGTAATTGGAACTCAGTCGGTTTTGTTATAATCACTTACATTCAAATACACTTGACAAAGCTATGATGGCACTCCTGAAAATTATGGGTTATATTGCAGTTTTTGTTTCAGTAAATCAGCATTATTTCCCCCAAAATTCTTACAGTCTAAAAATATTTTCCGGCTTTAAATTACATGCTAGAGGTTGATAAACCGTAAAAAAAGTAATCAATTCAATTGATTGCTAGTCGTTGCTTCCCGCTTTCCTTTAGTACTTTGTCTAGGAAATCATGTCGGTATCTCTTTTTAGTCACCTCCGAATGATGGATTCATCTGCTTATCTTATTTTCTTAAGAGTGTGTCCGCCAATGGAAAAAAGAAAAGAAAAGAAAGACTCTCATAATACTTCTACAAGTTTTGGCGTCGTTCAATTCATTTTCTATCCATATGCAATCGGGTTTTCCCAATAAGTGTTTCGGATTGTTTTAATACATTCCCCCGAATAAATCAATAATTCTTAATTATTTGTTATGGGATCTTACCCATAAAAATAATTCCATACTTAATAAATACTGCGCCTCAGGATTAGGCAGGGAGTCAGTCGTTCAAGTCCTGACCGGCTGTTCGGTTGAACACTCTGCCTTCGGGTGGGGAGGAACCCGAACGAGGCTCGGAGATCCCAAGTTAAAAAACCGGCCTTGTGCCACATGATGCCCCAGTGGGGGTGGGGTGACTGAATATCGTTAGTCGTTCAAGTCTTGACCAGTTGTTCGGTTGAACTCTCTGCCTTCGGGCGGAGAGGAACCCGAACGAATCTACGCCGAAGGGCGAATTCTCTTTCGGGGAGGTAAACCGACCCTGAACCAGTTTATAGGGGTTTAATGGGCATATTTCTGGGCGGAGCCCACGGGCTCTGAGATCCTATGTTAAAAAACCGGCCTTGTGCCACATGATGCCCTAGTGGTAATATTTTGCTGACAATTGTTCTAATGAGATCTCTTTTTTGGTACCTTGACTGAATGAATTTAAGCGGATTACTGACTTGGTCAATATGCTTCGGCCTGATCAGACATTTGTGCTGAGATGAAATGGAGTGAATATATTGAGTCAAATGTTAGATCTGCAGTTAATGAAAGTTGATTCACCGTGTCGCACCAAATAATTATTTTTCTCGTTGGAATCTTCTTGCACTTTTTTAGATCTACCTTTCTTTCGTGCACAGTTGCTATATCTGATCTGGTCTGGTGTTCGATGTTCTCGATAAAAAGTCAAAGAAGGTTCTCTAATGTTATCAGACCCGCCTTGGAATCTCGACATAAATCTCTTTCTCACAGCCGGGACTGGGTTTATATAAATATTTTCATAACAGTTGTTCTAATTAGTTCCCTTACATTAATTTAAACGCATTACTAGATTGGCAGTTAGGTCTCATGGTATTGTTGTTGAAATAGCTAGATATAAACGTAAGTTGTATTCTAATATTTTTTTTTTTTGTTTTTTTATCTCACGTTTCGCCTTTGGAACTATTTCCAGTCCCTTGCTTCCCTGCCACAGTGAGTTCTTCAAAATTTTAAATGCTATTTTAGTCGCCATGTTCTGTCTTTGGCTCTTTTATAGTTTTTTCTCCTAACAAATTTCCATTCCGGTACCCCTTTGCATTTTAGGGGTATTATTGTCTTGCTTAATGTAGAAAATATTAAAGAATAAAGCTGAGTCATTGTATAGGTAAAAAAGAAAAAAACACTTAATTCAAATTCGTAATCAAGGGATCGTGCTTGAAGGATAATAGCAAACATAGTCCCTTTTGAAATCATAAAAGAGTCGCGTACTTTCAAAGATTATAACAGATTTAATGTTGTCCATGGTGTTAATGAAGATTACAGGAGTAAGAGGAATGTGGTGTTAATGGCAGTGAGAGTAATATGAGAACGTGTTGGGAGAATCAACGAATCATAAAACTCCATTAATATAATGAAAAGTAATAGGATAAAAGACAATAGCTAAAGTGAATATGTGTTTTTACGAGTTCAAACGGGATCGAATCTCTGCGGATAGCTATTGACTCATGGTTGAAATTGAAACTGATACGTATTCAGTGTCTTTAATATTGCCAAGATTCATTAATATAGCCATCATTGATCTGACACTAATTGCTTGTCTTTTTCATAGCTACTTTAGAAAGTTTCGACTCATATTAGAGATATTTTCTAACGATTCATCACTCGTATCTATATTATCCAAAAGTGACCTCCTTTGACCGATCGATAAAGGCGGGATTCGAACGCATTTTTTTTAAGGTCAGATTTTCAAACTGTTGACTACGGGCCGCATAATATATAGTTAGGGACAGAAATGTGCCAGTGAAAGCTGGGCAATTTTCCCACAGTTTAAGATGAGGCCTGAGTCTACAGAAATAAGAGGTTCCTTTGAGAATATCATTGACGGACAATGTAAGCAACGAGCAAGTGTTAAGGATAACAAGACAGAAAATGACAGCTATGCTTAGAATCAGAAAGACTCACCCGGATTTTATAACGTACATAAGGAGGAAACAGGTCTTGGAAAATTTGATACAATGGGTACATTGTCGCCATTTTATATTTTTAATTTCACGCATGCGCATTATCTGTTTTTAATTTTGTCGACTACACAGTATAGTTGGGTCTGTTGGGCACCGTCTTTGAGAAAAAGAACATCATAAGACAATCCACTACGGAAGAAATTTGGAAACGGTTTGCTGTACTGCTTTACATTCACGCCTGAAGCTCCAATACGAACATTTCAGATTGTTTATGTATCAATCTGAGGAGAGTGCAGAACATTCAGAAAGAATCTAATGGTGATTACTAAGTTACGGCAGCTTGGAAAACTCAAGCTGATTGTTCCTATAAAAAATAACTCCCGAATCTCTTGGTGACGCACTCAAACTGAACACGAAGGCCTTCTTCAAGTGCCTTGAGGAGGTAGTGCTGCCTTGGGTCAAGAGGGTGGCTACGGTGACCCTGTGTATGGCAACAGAACTCTGCATGTTGCCACACAAGGAGGATTAGTCAGGGCTATCAGACAATTTCTGTGACCACATCACCCCTTACATCTGGCCACCTATCTCCCCAGACTGAAACACCCTTGATTATTATATGTAGAACGCAGTTCAGCGAAAGAATGATAAATTTCCTTGAAGCACCAAATATGAACTGAAGGCAAGGAATATGGCAACATTTACTAACTTAAACAAGGAAACCGTCCAAAGGAGATGCAGAAGATTAGAAAGTAGTCTGGATGTCGTGGTTGAAGCCAATGGCGATTTTATTGAATAAATTTACTCTTTAGTATTTCAAGATATTTTTATGTACTTTTGATAAATATATCTGTTAAAATTAGATGTCAGTGTTAGTTTCATTATTGCGTAATTTAGACGACTATTTATCAATCGCATCCTGTATATTAACAATTACTTTCGCTGGTCCGTTTGCCTTTTTTAAGGATTACACATGGCGAGATAATTAAGAATGTATCCCGCGAAAAGGGGTTGTTATTAATCCGGCATCAATAATAGCAACTATACAAAAAATACTTTTGTGCTGATATATTCGTGTACGAGAAGCATTTATTAAACTTAAGTCTGGCACATGGCCAAATAAGTGAGGCGCAGGTTCTTCCTCATAACTTTGGAAATAATATTGATTCATTTTGTCGAATGGTCAAATGAGTTTTAACAATGACAGGGTGATCAAAAGCCTTCACACGTAAGAGAAATGAGAAAGGGATATTAAATTAGAAGTTCGTACTTATTTTATGTTCTATGTCTTTTCAGGTTGTACGTCTAGGCAGTGTGTATACCATTATATATTCAATATGTCCTGTTAGTGTAAAATTCACTAGGCCTTCCTTCCTCATATTTTATCCAAGAAATTTCCACTAGGACTTCCTTGTTGGTCACATGTTCCGTCCATGGTATTATTACGATACTTCAGCAGATCCAGATCGCTTTTGCCTCAAGTCACTTCTCCATCTTTGAGAAAACTGTCCTGCATTAACAACGATATAAGGAGACTGAAGTTACACAACAGCGGAGAACTCTTATCTTTGCTTCCAACGAAATTTTCCTTTTCCTTAATACTTTGCTTACCTTTTAGGTTGTAATTTTCACGGTTACAATGCACTTTCGGATTTCTCTGCTATTGTTCCGTCGGCAGTTATAAAACCTCCACGATATTTACATTTATGGACTTGCTTGACCTTCGTTCTTCTAGTTCGTAGGATACATCTTGGGCTATCACTTTCTTTAACCGCCGTATATTCTATCACTTTACAATTGATAGATTCCATTTTTACTTTTCTAGATTTTCTAGAAATCTCTACAGCATTTTTTTATGTACCTTTCATCAACACAATGTCATCTGTTTATCTCATGGTGACCAAAATCTATCCACCTATAAATATACCGAATGTAACAGCAAAATTGTCCAAATCATCTAAAAGCAAAATTGTCCAATTGTTAGATTAAGCTTGTATCTTAGAAGTAATTAAAGTTATTTTTTAATGAAATTCTCCAAGGTTTTTTATAACACTATTGGACTCTGAGCAATAAAAATATGACTTCCTCCCGACCAAAGAGTAACACCCGTTATTTTGCATCCCGACAAGCTTATTCCAAACTATTCGCCGATATTATTAACCCTGTTTTTTACACTGACAATCTGTCTTGAATGTTCAAATAGCATATATATATATATATATATATATATATATATATATATATATTATAAAATGGACAAAGTCCGACAATTTATTTATTAAAGACATTTTTATGTTTAACGTTCTTTTTATAGATACAAGTATTTAAGTAAATGCTCCGTTTATAATAAACAGTATTAAATAACATTTACCGGCCTGAATGTCCGAGAAATTTTCAAAGAAAATATTCGTCCTTGGACAGGATTTCTCGGACATTCAGGCCGGTAAATGTTATTCAATACTGTTTATTATAAACGGAGCATTTACTTAAATACTTGTATCTATAAAAAGAACGTTAAACATAAAAATGTCTAATAAATATATATATATATATATATATATATATATATATATATATATATATATATATATATATATATATATATATATATATATATATATATATATATATATATATATATATGAGAAATGTGGGCACCTCGAAGCGGTGTAATGGTTAGCAAGTTTGTCTCGCTAGTGCACTTACGACTGAGTAGTGAATTCGATCCTCACTGGGTGCTTCATACTTTCGCCCTTGTGCCATATCTAAACTACGCTTGGAAAATCGCTATATCTGAGAAGTGTTCATAGCAAGATAATTCCCATTGCTATCAAAGATATAGTTACAGTAGAATATATCTATGCAATATGATTCTATACGTTATCCGAGATTTTCCATGTCACATGAAATCTAAGATTTCAAATTCTTCGCAAAATTGACGAATTCTGCTAATCCTGGTGTTGTTAATATAATGATTTTTAATCCTTTATCACGTGCAGAATTCATGAGAAGCTATATCTGTATTTCGATTTTGATGATACCATTTACATTGAAGGATTAATTTGCAGCCTCCATCTTATGGTAAAGGTCTTCAGCAGTGACTCCAGGAAGCTGAATGAATAATTAAGGACATTGTTTCAAGGAGATGCAAAAATATTTGACGCAAGTACACATTTGGAATGGCTGGTCGCTCCTATTTGTTGCGCGCTCCAATGTCGTTCGCGCAATCGCGAATCCCATGACTCAGGCACCACATGTGATGTTTTCTTCAGAGTTTCCTTCTCCTTGACCGGTTGCCACCCAAGGCTATAATCCTAGTAGGGTATATAAAACCCAGTTTTATATACCCTACTATTTACTCATAGCTAGGAAGGAGAGGATTCATACCTTTCCCAAGTGTATGAGCGGGTAAGTGGATGTAATGGATCAGACTGTAATTCGAACTCGCCTCTCCGATTCCTCAATGCGAGCCTCTATCTATTACTCCACCGTGCCTCTAACGTAAGTTAGTTATATTTATAAAAAGAAAGGAATTCCTGCTGCTATCAAATGTATATCTGTATTTTCTATGCGACATTTCCTTTCAGAGCGTGGGTGATCAGGGCTCTCCACAAACTCTTATACTCTGCAGCCATGATCAACATGTATCCCCTTGCCAAGTCCCTACATTGTTCTGCCATGTATTCACACAATATCATCAAGTAGGCCTTCTCCGTCAGTCTTACCCTTAGTATGCGTCGTGAGTGTCAAATTCTCCAACCACTCCTTCACCATTAAATTTCAGCTATCTCTTTCTTATAGGATACGTGTTTTTAATGGTTTCTATTACCCTTCAGATTTGTTCCGTTGATTAAACACTCCATCTATGAAATTCTCAGCATCTGTTTATTGTCTCTCGTAATTTTTTTTTCTCTCTCTCTTTTTTAGAAATAATTTCCATCCAATCAAGGCGATAATGACACTGTGATTGCTGCCCATGAAAGAGAATGTGTAGACTCCAGGAAAAGGAACTGGAAACCCAACCATTAACAGAAAACAAGGGATAAATCTCTACCCCTGTTCAAATCTTGGTGAGATGAGGTATTATGTATAGTATTTACATTATTCGGACTATTGTCCTCATCTTTGTCGCCATATTTATCACAACGTCGTCAAGGACACATGGCACAGTGGATAAAGGCGTTGGTTAGAGCCAGTGACAGACCCAAAGAGTGTGAGTTCAATACCCGGTTAAGGCAGTAGAGAAATTATCAGAGGGAAAATTAACAGGAGATAACTGATAACTGACATCCATCAAACATGGCACGTGGAACTAGAACAGTCTGCCCCAGTGATCGAAATAAAGGGTTCAGTTCGAAATTCCAACCACCTGAAGAAGGCCGGAGTGTACAACGGCCGAAACGTTGTGATAAATATGGCGACAAAGATGAGGACAATAGTCCGAATAATGTAAATACTGTTATCTCCTATTAAAAAATTAACTAAGTAAGAGATTATTATTTTTTTTAAATTCGTAAAAAAAATTTCGGTGTTTAGGCGGAGGTGTTTGAAGTGTAGAATTAAAATAAGCGAACGTAACATTCAAGTGCATGTATTCCGATGGGTACAGTAAATTATTTAACAGCCGTTCCCAAATGAATTGTGACTGTTTATATAGATTTTAAGATAATTTAAATGAGCTATCTCCTAAAAATGAAAAAAAAAAAATACATCGAGAGAAATTTAAACTAACTTTCCAACAATGTATTTTATTTTCAAACACAGGAGAGTGCACACTCTTCCTTGCAAAATATTTGATATTGTTACAATGGTACCATTAATATTAGTAGTAAAGCCACTCTTACAGAAGAAGAATTTGGCAAAAAAATTATATCTTTTAAAAATCATTTCACCCCAAGAAAGGCAATAAAGTCACTAATACGCAAGGGGTTACTGAGTGTTAGAGGTTATGAGAAAAAAAAAGACACTATTAAAGAGAAATAACAATATGATAACATGAATAGTTAAAACAGAAGATAACCATTGAAAATGAATTTGAATTTTTGAAGATCAAAATTGACTTGGAAGTAAAAAAAAAAAAAAAGATAGTTCCACAGGCGAGATGTGCGATGGAAGAATCTGTGAGAACATATTTACATTATTTACTGTGGTTCTCGTGTTTATTGTCTCGTTCACGATATTTCGGACGTTATACGCTCCGGCCTTCTCCAGGTGATTGGAAGTTCGAACTGAATCGTTTATTTCGTCCACCGGAGTAGAGTTTACTAGTTCAAAAAAAAAAAATAAAAATAAATAAAAACTTGATGAGTTGGGATATCCGGAAGAGGCATGGAACGTGGAACTAGAGCAACCTACCCCGGCGGACGAAATAAAGGGTTCAGTTCGAAATTCCAATCACCTGGAGAAGGCCGGAGTGTGCAACGGCCGAAATGTTGTCAACATGGCAATAAAGATAAAGACAAAGACAACAGTCCGAACAATGTAAATAATGTAAATAATTACAATACCCCATCTCAAGAATACAGGCAGAAATGTTCATATATATATATATATATATATATATATATATATATATATATATATATATATATCTTTCGCTTACTCTCTCTTTCTCTACCTCTCTCTTTCTTACACAGGCACACGCATAAACACACACACACACACACACAAACACACACACACACATATATATATATATATATATATTCACCCCCTATCAAGGCAATACAGCCACTAAGTTTGTTACTGAGTGTTAAAGAATATGAGAAAAATACTATTAAGGAGAGAGAACGATCAAAGAACAAGGCATATGAAGAAAAAAGAAAACAATTGTCATTGCTTTTGACTTTTTGAAGATGAAAGTTGACTGCAAAGAGCGGGAGGTGCGATAGGAGAAACTATCGACATAGAAGCTACGGTTGCATCTAGCCATTTCAGTTTTATATTTATATTTGAGGGAAAGGTATATATGGTAGGAAGGGCCTATCTACTTAATGCCAGACTTAAGAAATTTCTAAAAAAAATTCATATTTAATGCAGAAATATACTGGGTACACTCTTATAGCTAACCGTATTTACAGAGAAAAACAAATACATGATGCAAGCTCAATTCGAATGGCTATGTGGAGTTACTGAACACTTGTTTGGAAAGGGTTGCTGCTGGAAGACCATTTGTGTGATAGTAAGATTCATCTCCCTGACACATCCTCAGAAAGTCAGAAGTCGTTGTCAAATGATTATTACAACTTCACGGATTCGAAATTGAATAACACTAAACAGATTTCGCTAGATTTACCGTGCTTTAACCGATTCGGCCACGAAGAAAATTGCCGATCAAGGACGGATGAAGAGAGTATTTAAGCAAAATCCCTCTCATCTATATATCCTCGAAATATTCATATCTGCTTAGTTTTGCATCCAAACTTAAACATAAATTCGATTAGGCTTTAAAGGCACTATAGAGCCTTGCTTGATTGGAAAAGCGTCTTCATGACCTAATTCGTCAGACCTAACGACGGTTTCCTCGCTCCAAGGAAACACAGTTTCGATTCAAGCCAGAAAACAGATATTTTTTATTGAATATGATTTCCCGAATGTTCAGGCCGATAGCCGCAATTAAATAAGTGTACTATTTAATAAATAAATGGAGCTTCTACTCAAGTATAACGTTTAAAGCGATAATATATATATATATATATATATATATATATATATATATATATATATATATATATATATATACAAATATAGGTAACTATACTCGTTTCGAAAAACCTTCGAATTTTTGATTTGCCAATAATAAATCAATCTCGAGGGAAAAAAAGTTTTTTTTTAAAAAAAAAGGGCTAAAAACATGAAAGTCTGTCAAAAAAAATCGCACAGATACAGGTTTGAAGCCCCCCAAAAACCCCGACACGAGTAAACAACTCACTAACAAAAGAGCTCAATACAACCGTAGAGCAGACCTAGATAAACCTAGTGAGCCAGACAAACCTACCTAGGTTTCATCTAAACGGATCGTCAGGGAAAGCTTTCTCAGACGATCCGTTTAGGTGAAACCTGGGTAGGTTTGTCTGACTCACTAGTTTTATCTATCTATCTATCTATCGATATATATATATATATATATATATATATATATATATATATATATATATATATACACGCGTGCGTGTGTGTGTATAAAAATATAAATGCAGTAAAAATTGTTATCATCTGCCTTCTTAATTCCTGTTCATTTATAATTCCTATTTTTCTTCTATTAACCCATTGCTTTTGAGTGGCTTACTGCGTTACTTGTGGAGAATTTATATATATATATATATATATATATATATATATATATATATATATATATATATATATATATATATATATATATATATATTCCTTTGTGCGTGAATTATAGCAAAATGTATATTTTGTTCTACGAATTATTTTTTTTCCTAAATTACTGGACTTAGCATCTTCATTTCTATTATTTTGATCATCCCATCTCATCAAAAACTTAGTACAGTCTATATCTATATTCAGCAAAATTCGAGTACCAACTATATAATATTTCAAAGAACATATCGTGCGAAACTAACAAATCAACACAATGAAGATATTGCGCAGAATAATCCAGTGTACGTTGAAGTACCTAATTCCCGATCGAATGCAAAAGTTAAATCATCACCTCCGGAAGAGCATATCTGCTGTTTAAGACAGAATGCTAATGATGGTAGCTTCGCTAATGCAGTAAGATAAGTTGGCGTCGTACATTTTTTAGTTTTTTACCCGGACTAACAAGAGTTACGAAGAAAAGACGTGAAACAATCTTGAATACAGAATCTTAACAGAAACTAAATCTCCAACATTACCAGTGACTGTTACCTGATGAATAGCAATCAAGCCATTTAGCGACCAATCATTGATGGATTATTTTTATTTCTGTCTAAAATGCAGGCAGATGCACACGCAAACTCTTATACCGAAGCAGATAAGCGTTGTCAATGAACGCAAATGCACTCGTTCACGTATCGATCGCAATAACCACTTCAACATCTCGACGAGGTGCTTCGTTGTAAAAGCAGATTAATCCAAAAATGTAGCGAGAGAGAAAAAAGAAAGACAGAAATAACAAAGAAAAAAAAAAAGAAAAGAAGGAATATACGAAAGCTTCAACTCTCGCATCTTCATATTCCGTAAAACCAATCAAACGAGACACCATTTAACTTTGCGATCATTTTTTTCACGATAAAACCGATTTAACTAAAAGATTCTTACTTTAGTGGAAAGCGCCGAAAGATTACAGTAATATGCGGCCATAGAGAGAGGATTAAATTGTCGTTTGTCGGTCCCTTTGATTCAACACTGTATATTCACACACAGACACACACACACACACATATATATATATATATATATATATATATATATATGTATTAATCTAAATGCATATACACGCAAACTGAAAGACATACACTTAAAACACACACACACACACACACACATATATATATATATATATATATATATATATATATATTACTATGAGAAAATGCATGAATAATTGCGCAATCATACAGGTTGTTATTATTGATATTTTGTTTTAAAATTTTCACTATATATACTTTGATCGTTATGATCAATTTGTCATCATTTAAAGTTAGAATGCATCGTCTAAATACATATTATATTTGCGGGTAAATAGACATCTATAAATAAAAGTACATTACACTATTATGAGTTCATATATATATATATATATATGTTTGTGTGTGTGTGTGCGCGCGTGCGTGTGTTTGTGTGAGTGTGTTTATATATATATATATATATATATATATATATATATATTTATTTACAAATTCATGAATTATTCATACATAAAACAAATACAAAGGTTAATGATTTAAATGGCGAGAAATCCATCTTCGCGAACAATTCAAATAATATACAAAAACCCAGAACCTGTTTATGAATGAAAAGATCCTTTTGTTATAAATTTCAGTTGCAATAGGTCTTTTTTTTTTTTTTTTTTACAAGCTTTCGTCTGTTCCTACAGACATCCTCAGGTATGAAATTGATTGTGTTCTTGTTTTTACTCTCAGTAATACGTGGACAACGAAAACAGGGTTGTAATCCGAAAAATGCTATGAGAATGTGTTATTATATATATATATATATATATATATATATATATATATATATATATATATATATAGGAAATGGTTTAAATCCGGCAGAAATCATGAAATTGTCATGAGATCTGACGTGCCTAGTGTAGGCAGGTCCGAGGACGCATATTTTTCTGAAAAGATTTCTCAAATATCCAGGCCTGTAGATCTAAATAAATAAATAAATACATTGTTTAATAAAGAAATAAAAACAGTGCATCTACTCAGCTATGTGCATGCATCTAAAACTAACCTTTAAGCACATACTTTTTCATAGAAAAACATAGCCATGTACATAATATTAGACATATTTTAGTTGATAATAGAATAATACTCACGCATAGACACAGTAAATAGAACATTCAGATATTGGAGGTCATCTATGTTAAATCGAAACAATCCACACTCAACCAAATTACATTTCAAACTAGACACAACACATTATATTCATCAGTTCACTGATACCAGCAAGCAGAAATATTTCTTCTCCTGATGATGGCCATTTTGGTCGAGACTACTCGAAGAATCTAAATGAATTATAATAATAAAAACGAAAGAATATTAATCTACAACCCAGTGCCTCTGATGATTTTAATTTTTAATTTTTAATATGTTTTATTGTTCAATATATATATATATATATAAATATATATATATATATATATATATATATATATACATACATACATACATACATACATATATATATATATATATATATATATATATATATATATATATATATATATATATATGACAGAAAAGGAAAATTTAATCAAGTTTTTTATCTATTTTATCCAGCATTTTTAATTTTTCGGTAACTTCTTTAAACATTTTCAAGAAGTTGTCTAGCCCACTTAGTATATTGAAAAATAAGAACAATTTTTGCACTCCCTTACTATTGTGACGTCGTCTTCCGTTCGTCCGTCGTTCGCTTCACATTTGATAGCATCCAAGGTCGGCTGTGTCTGCATATACACCCGACTTGCTACATTTACGGATTTGTCTCCGTGATCATATTTAACAAAAATAAAGATAAATGCTTTTCAAGACCCTCTGTTTGGGAAATAGCAACAATACGAATTCTCATTTAACCCCTTTTTTTTCCTTTGGCTGAACTGCTATCTCCCTAACTGCCCGCTGGTCCCTTCTACACTGGCGCTGGGCAGCTATTCACTTACTGGTCGCCTACAAAATTGCTTATTGACTTCCTGCCTCTCTCTGCTTATATCAATACTGGTTGGGGCCGACCACCTCTATTCGTCCCTTTGTGTTACGGAACAAGAGACTACCCATTCAGCTTTTCGGGTGGTCAGCCTCTTCAAAGGACTACTTTTATGATTATCTAAAATTATTGACAAAATTTTATGTTTGCCAATTCAAAGGAAGCTGGACATTTAAGTTGACTGAAAAATTAACTGGAGATAAATTTCCTAAGAAAATCAGTTAATTAAGTGAACTTAAAGCGAAAAGGAATTTATCTACTCATTTCCTGAGGATGTGTGAGGAATCTTATTGTTACACTACCACTAAACGGAAACATGTAAGAATAGTGGAAAAAATAAATTAAAATTAATGAAATTGTCCTTTTTCTTTTATATTTAATGAAACATATCTAAAAGAAAGGTTGCTGCTCAAATATACTTTAATATATATATATATATATATATATATATATATATATATATATATATATATATATATATTAAGCATTTCACCCCTAGCAAGGCGGGAAGCCACTAGCACGCAAGGGGTTATAGAGAATTTGGAGCGAGAGCAGGTAGGAATGATAGAGGAAAGAATGAGGAGAAGGATAGTGGATAGATCAAGGCAACTGGAGATGATGTTGATTGACATTACATTTGAATAGTTGGAGATTATAGCTATCAGGGAGACAGGAATAGGGAAGGGAGCTCCACTGGTGAGAGGTGCGAGATATGAAGCTATTGGAGTAGTTTCAACAATGAAAGGGTGAGAGCGGCATGCCAGCCTCGTAGAACGCCTGAATTCGCGGAGTCTGGGAACTAGCGAAAGCAGCTCCTCGGAGCAATTACCATGCAAGTATTTGTAAAAACGACAGAGAGAGGCGACGGCGCGTCTGTGAGAGAGCGACTGCAGACGAGATGCCAGATCAGGGCCAATTATATTGCATATCCGTCTCTGGATCTTATCAAGAATCCGGAGGCAAGCAGTAGGGGCTCCAGACCATATATGGCAGTAATACTCTATGCAAGGGCGAATGGTTGATTTGTAGATTTGAAGGATCGTTTCCGGGGAGAACATTTCCTGGCACAGCACAGGGAGCCAACTTTCCTTGCGGTGGACGAAGCAATTGACTCAATGTATTTGTTCCATCTCAGGTCAGTAGACAACCTGAGGCCGGGCAGCCGCAAAGAGTAGCTCTCGGGAAACTGAGCGTCAGACATTCTAGTTGGGGGCAGGGAAGGATCTCTCTGGGGATTAATAGAGAGCAGTTTTGTTTTGGTAGCGTTAAAACTAACCAGCAAATTACGGCCCCAGTTCACAAGCAATTGGAGGTCCTTTTCGAGACGAACGGCCTGGTTAGTTTTGTCAACGTCACTAGATTTGTTTTTGAGGGAGGAGTAAATTGTGTCGTTCGCGTTTATTGACAGTTTACCTAGTAAGAAGATAGGGAAGGAAAACGATAAGAAAAAATGAAGCATCAACCACAAGAAGACAGGATATATGCTTGTTAGCAAAGGAATTAACCCAAAGTTCGAAATGCAAATTGGAGATATCAGAATCAAACCGGTGCGGGAATTTAGATATCTGGGACGGAAAGTGTGTTGCAGTTTTTTTTGTATATATTATGTAACTAGTGAGTTAGTCCAAATGACTTGACTCACTTTATAGTCCACCAATAGAAGGTTAACCAATCAGAAGACGTGGAACATTCAACCCGTCGTGTATAAAGGCGGCCATTTTTGTTTACCCTACCCGAATGACCAGTACCAACTTGTCAGGCGAAGATGAACAGAAGGAAGTACTACGCTCTGCTATTTTGCTGCGATATCCACTGCTAACCTGAACTACGCTTTCCTACTGTCTCCGAAATATTCACTGCTAACCTCTGGATTCTATACTCGAAGACGACCGTCATGATGTATAACAAAGTGCGACACTGAACACCGAATGTGAATTAGAAAAGCCAAAGATGAATTCCAAAAGCTATGCATTGTATTAAGAAACAGAAACATTTCGCTAGAAACAAGGAAAAAATACTAAACTATTACGCGATATCTCTCTTCCTATATGGCAGCGAGTGCTGGAAAATCTCCTCTCAGATCACTAAGAGAATTGAACCAACAAAAATGTAATATTTAACAAGGCTGCTGTAGACAGAACATGCGAGCAACGACGAAGTTTTAGAGAAAATGGAAACAAAAAAAGGATATTTATGTATAACATCAGAGACAGACACTTAAGGATTCTGGGACATAATGAGGACAGTGGGCTTGGAGAATCTGATACTCACAAGTCAGACTGAAAGAAAGAGAGACAGAGGAAAACAACGCATAACATAGTGAGCTTGAGTAAATGAACGGTGAAACAGGGTTTTTAACAGAAATGTAAGAAATATAGAATTTATTAAGAGCTCTAAGGGTCAGGAAGATGGAGAGAGCCATGATTGCTTACATCATTGAGGAACACGGCACATAAGAAAAGTAGGACAAAGCAAGATGGAATCAATCCATTTTCAGGCTGGTTTAAATTCAGTTTTTCTTCAAGATATGTTGTCACCTCAAGATAAAAGCGAACGTATCTGGGACGAGAAGAGCTAGCTGCATAACTTTTATAAATGTGTTTTATTTGTAACTTGTTACGGGCCGTTAATAACGTAGGTTTTTCTTGGCGAAAAACACGCGTCTCCTGTAATACTCACAACAAAAACTCATTCCACGTGAAGAAATAATAATAATAATAATAATAATAATAATAATAATAATAATAATAATAATAATAAAACAAGAACTAATATCAGGTTGGTGCAAAAATAATGAAGCAATAATGTCGTTTTTTGACGTATTTTTAACGTCAAAAAACGACATTATTACGTCATTATTTTTGCACCAAGCTAATACCTATATGAGTAAATGATAATATATTAACAAGAAAGGTATACAAATGACAAAGACAATGATGTGTCTAACAAAAAATATGAAAACCTTTTTGGTTCAAAGTATGTGAAGTGAGTGAATGTGTGTACGTACGTATATTGTGCGTGTGTTTAGTTCAAGCGTTTCTCATTGGGAAACGCGTTTTCCCGCCAGAGACATACATGATGACGCGTAAGCGGGAAAAGTAAGAAACGATTACGAAAAATTATCCCAGAGTATTTATAGTGTTGGAGAGTGTCCCCTAGTAGAAGTTTTATGAAAGCAGGTTGAGTTAACCTCACAAGCTTTGTTTATTGATTATTTTTTTTTTTTAATTTAGTTTTATTAATTTGTACCGATAATGTCTATCTCCTTCATACTTGAATATATATTTGATAATTTACAACTGTATCATCGAGCAAGTTGTTCAAATTTCCGGAGATCCAATTCACAGCTCATGACATTTTTAGGAACGTTAGATTTGGAATTTAAATATGTGTATCAGATATATGACTTCATGTGTAGAAGAGTTTCGTAGATATTTGCTAGCGTGGACAAGGATATCATTTTTGTATTTTATATGGATGTTTACCTAATTTAAGCAAATAATAAATGCTGATCCAGGCGATGAAAGTTTTATTTATTTCATATAATGATATCTTGTATTTTTAATCTTTCTTTAAGGATTGTGCTGTATAGACTTTTGCTTTATCTAATAATATGCACCTTATTTTAAGAGTTGTATTTTGTTTGTTCGTGACGCAATGATCAATATATGCATGAATTTAGCTAACTTTTGATCAGTGACAAGTTAACTTACGAGGAGATGTGGCGCTTGTGTAAGCAATATAGTTAAACATTAAACAGACAGACTTCCTCGGTTATCATGATTGATTGAATTATTTCTACCCATATACATTCATACCTATGGTAAAACTATATATAGTTTTGTATAATTTTATATCTCAACAAACAGTATTTAGAAAAATATGACAAACTGGAAACGTTTTTGTGACGTGTTTCAATCGACTGGGCTTTGCTGATGTTGGCACGTTTACACATGCGCACGAAACGAATACATATATATGTGTGTGCGTTTGCATATATATATATATATATATATATATATATATATATATATGTGTGTGTGTGTGTGTGTGTGTGTGTGTGCATATGCATGAACACTTTAAACGTCTGTAACAGGCCAGTCAGTTAAGTGCCATAGGTGATACACGCTTGGCATAATATCTCTTTTGATTCATGACTGACGTGGCAGAAGATTTTCCAGCAGTAGGTTGACGTTTCTTTCTGCGGTAGACTGGTTGCCAACAAAGAAATTGTTATCCAGTCAGCCCTGCTATTTACCCAATAGCTGGGAATGAACGTAGACAGAGAGGAATTTACAACTCTCGCTTCATTTCTCACTTCTTTATATATATATATATATATATATATATATATATATATATATATATATAAATACATTTTCTGTATATACGTTATTTTTATAGACACTATTATTTAAGTAAATGCTCTGTATTAATTACATTTACCGCACAGAATCTCATAGAAAATATGTGTTCTCCGACAGGAATCTAGCCTGTGCCCTCCACGCAACCGTCATTTGATATGACGTGCTATACAATTCAGTTCCAGTGGAAGCGTCTGATTAGCAAAGACAAATTCCCCATGATCTTTCTCGAACGATCATTCGTGCTCGAATCGTATTTTAACATAAACAAATAACAGGATACAGTGCTGTTCGATAAAAGTGACTCACCTGATTTTTTTTTTTTTACTAAATGTTCTCTTCTACAATGAAACGAAAGTTGAGCTAAATTCAAAGGATAACCGATCTAAAATCCGAAGAAGAAGCTTTGAATTTAACAGTAAGTACTGTCAAGCATCCGTTCAGTATAATGTTCTGGGGATCCTTTTCTTTGCATAGAACTGGTTTGTTAAAACCTATTGAAAAGCCCCTACGGAGCGAGCAGTATAAGAGAATTTTACAGTCTTGTCAGCCCCCTTCTGCTGAAATCGACCCCAACAAGCTAATTTTATTCAGGATAATAATCCCTGTCAAAAATCAAAATTGATGAAGGAATACTTTAATGAGAAGCAGGTGAGTGTTATGACATGGCCGCCCCAATCTCCTGACCTCAACCCCATGCAAAACTTATGGAGAATGTTGCTCAACTGCTTTCTCGAGAGCCTATACTTTATAATGCTCCATAAGCACTGTATATTATGAAATGGACTAAGTACGACAATTATTTTAATATATTTTCTGTCTATACATTATTTTTATACATAGATTTATTTAAGTATCTGCTCTATTTATAATAAACAGTATTAATTACATTAACCGTCTTGTAGAAAATTCTTCCTCCGACAGAAATCGAATCTGTGTACTACAGGGAACCATTATTTGATCAAAAAAAAAAGTCACCATTCTCCAGAGACTTAAAAATGAGTGTTCGTTTTTTGATATTTTTAATTTAATGTAACTAAAGAAGTATTTCGCTTTTAATCTTGCCTTGATAAAGTAGCATTGATGAAAAGCGTCGGCAATGACTAATAGTTTCTAATGGTCTTTTCTTTTTTATCCAAATTGTCTTAACATCAGAATTATTCTGAGGAATTTAACATATATTTGGTTGGATTGATGTGAGTTTGTGACCCTAGGTTTCACGCTTTTGCGATCGTCAGACAAACTGATAAATTAAAAAAAAAAATTGGGGTTCATGTAGATTGCGTGTATTGGGGTTATTATGGAAGTGACGGGGGGATCGTCGTCGTGATGTCATCGTGCTAACGCAAACATAAATGCATGTCCGTGCGCCCAAGGTCACAAACTCACATCAGTGCAACCAAATATGTTAGCTCTATCTCTGATATTAGCGCTTTCTAATAAGTACCGAACATATAATATATAAATAATTATATATATATATATATATATATATATATATATATATATATATATGTACACACACTTTTCACACACACACACATGTGTGTATATATATATATATATATATATATATATATATATATATATATATATATATATATATATATATATGATCGACTCTCCCGTCGAGATTCGACGTATGAGGGTCAAGCAGATCAGTTTCCAGGAAACCGACAGCCCGACACCGGCACATGAGATTTGATTATAGTGGTGAAGGCCTCGTGCAGGACCATCCACACTTTTTGGACGGACGAATACAGAGACCTGGTGCAGCGAATACCACAAGGTTCCCAAACGACCCTCCGCAGGTTTTGAATTCAGAGTTTTCCTTCTCCTAGACCAGTTGCCATCCAAGGCTATAAAACCCAGTCTGTCCTGCTATTTTACCCATAGCTGGAGGGAGAAGAAGAGGATTCATACCTTTCCCCAGGTTATTATCACGTAAGTGAATGTAATGGATTCGATATATATATATATATATATATATATATATATATATATATATATATATATATATATATATCAAACGTTCTTTCGTTAGGCCAATGATAGCCACTCAGTGTAATTAGACCGTACTCTACACCGGGGCAAGGAGTTTATTTTGGTAAACAGCTTCCAGAACGGGGAAAGCAGTGAGGACTGAATGTTCCATTAATGATTTTCTTGATTCTTGAACATCTCCTCCTTCCTGAACATCTCACCATTTTCATTCTCCCAAATAAAGCCGCTGTATCTCAGCATTGTGTTGAAAACTAAAGTTTTTTTTTTTTTTCTGAAATGAGTCAAAAGTTACTACTTCGAAGAAAATGGTGTAAAATTTGTTGTACTTTCTGAGTTAACTTCACATAATCCGCATCATATATATATATATATATATATATATATATATATATATATATATATATATATATATATATATATATATATATATTATAGGTTAACGTTGTAATAATAGAATTTAACAATTAAAATATCTCTTTTTTTCTTTTTCTTTTAAACAGAAGAAAATGTTGCGTATTATTATATATTTATACTGCAAACCTTTGACTTTTATATTCTTTATTGATGTCTTTTTTGTGTATATGTGTGCTAGACAATGTTAAGCAAAGCTAATTTCTTGACATCAGTGACCCTTATGGCGAGAAACAATAGATTACGGGATAAAATGACCAAATGTCAGCAGAGATGACCCCTTTATTGTTGATTGTATCCATCGGTCGCTTTGTGCCGGTTCCGCTTCGCTGGCCCCATCGAAATCAAAGGGCGATCTACACAAAAAAGGAGGCAAAATGCCAGACGCAATGAAAATAATGATTGAAAAGTTTCAGTATGTTATGAATTGAACATTAATAAAAATAAAATCGAAAAACCTTATTGAATTTATTGGATTTTTTTTTTCATATTTTTTTTTTATATTTACTCAGATTAGCTTCGTGAGGCGAGAGTCAAAAATACTAAATTATTGACTATTGTTCCACGGGGCAACTCAGAGATTTAATCTATAATATAAAAAAAAAAAGTTTATTCCCTGTTTGTCACACGATGTATTTGTGTGACTTTGCAAGCGTGTATCTAATGTATAGATGTATGTCTGGTTTGGTTTTGGTTTGCTTTGTTTTACGGCATATCAACCCCAATTGGTTATTTAATGCCAACAAAATATTTATAGCTGGTGATATTTTTTAAAAATGTATTGCTGATAATAATAAAGTGCTGGTAATAAAAGGGGAAATGTGAAGAAGAAAGAGAAGGTTTCGGTTGTTTTACGGCATATCAACATCAATGGGTTAATTAATGCCGACAAAATTTTTATTGATGTCAATATTTTTGTTTTCAAAAATCTATTTCTGGTAATATTTTTTTCTACAAAAATCTATTTTTGGTAATATTTTTCCTTCAAATATGTATCGCTTGTAATATTTTTGCAAAAGACGTATAGCTGATAATATTTTTTTCTCAAAAATTTATCGCTGTCAATATTTTTTTTTTCCAAAAATGTATACCTGGTAATATTTCTTTTCCAAAAAATTATTGCTGGTAATAATTTTTTACAAAGTATTTCTAGTATTAAGACCTATTTTTACACTTTCATAGTGTTTTGACCCCAGTTTGGTGGGGTAACTATTTACCCATAGCTGGGGCCCTAACAGGTGCTACCACTCCGGTTCAGGGTGAACCTGGGAACACCAGCAATTAAGACATGGTTCCACGCCCTTCCCACCTCCTGATCAGAGGCCTTACTGCTAGACATAGTTTAACGTCATACCCAGGATGAGATGCATGCCTGTATTGTACGTGAGTGACTTATATGCTCTTATGCAATTAAATGCATACAAAAAGACACAGTTCTAAGGAGATATTTTCTAGTTCTTATGTTTATCTAATTCTGTTCAGTTATTGCTCGCCCGTTTCCACTGAGTGTAAGACATGGTAACGAGAACATCCCACCTGCGTAGTTGAAATAAAATGTTCACTTAAGAATTCCGTGTAGAATACCCGGATCTCTATACGCCTGAGGAAAGACGGCGGGAACGGTGGTCGAAACATTATGATAACAAGATTGTTTATGACCAAAGTCCGAATATAAATAGTCCCACAATGGGTAGGTGCATCCCGAGTGTTAATTTATTTTCTGTCGGGCAACAATTCTTGGATGAATAAAGGTTATTAATTGAAATATGCGGTCCTTTGAAGTCATTTTAGTGACGCATTCTGTATTTAAATTGAATTCTTTTCTTTATATGTGCCGTGTCTTTTCAGGACGTAAGCGATCATGGCTCTCCACTTCCCTTTATCCCTTGTAGCTCTCAATGTTTCGTGCCTCTGCCAACTCTCCCAGACTACGTTCTGCCCTCCACTTGCTTAAGCCCGCCAGGTATGTCATGAGTTGCTTTCTCTTGTCTCCTTTTCCCTCTATTCGACCTGTGTGTATTAGATTCTCCAGGCTCTCCTTTCTCATTACATGTCCCAGAAATTTCATCTGCCTCTTCTTTATGTTAAATATAAGCTTCCTCCTTCTTTGCATCCTTTCGAAGACCTCATCGTTGCTCACACACTCGGTTCATGATATCCTTAGCACCCTTCTGTAGAATCACATCTCCGAGTCACTTCTTCATCTTTGAATAGACACGCTACCGTTTAGGAGGACAGATGTCACGTAGTAGCTCAGTACTCTTTTCTTTGCATTTCCTAATAACTTTAATATGTTAAATGTAAAAGAAATTAGATTTGAAATTCGATCATCTTGCTGTCAATGAAGCGACACGTGGCAAATCACCGTATAATTTTTTTTTTTAAACATTTCAACCCCAAGCAAAGCAATAATGCCGCTAAAACACTGAGAATAAAAAAAATGAAATAAGTTTACTGGGGAGAAATGATAATAAAAAAAATAGTATTATGAAAGATAGAACATGGCAGTCTAGTACTAAGCTTAAATTCATGCAGTCGGTGTACGAAGGAGTAAAGATTATTAGGACAGCTGTCATGAAATATTTATAGCAAACACAGAAGGAAGACATGCCGGGGCAACGAGAAGATCACTGGAGTCGAGATGCTAGGTCAGGACGGATAACATTACAGAGCCTCATTTGGATTTTGTTGAGAAATCCTGAGATATATATTAGAACAATACCAGAAGAGTCAGAGATATATGGAATTTCGATTTTTTTAGGATATCGACACAATTATTGAGCACGCAGTTACATTATAATGCGCGGGTAGTGTGGTGGTTTTCAGTGCAGAAACTGAAGTCAGCGAACCTGATCCAAATTCCTTCGTATCCAATTGCGTTCACTTTCACACTAATGCCTTTTGGAAAGGCGGTTAGCTATTTGTTCTTTCCAGTCCCAGTTACGTATCAAATAGTAGGATAACTTGACTCTCTCGCTTTGTTAGGTAATCGGTCCAAGAGAAAAATATCATGAAATGAAAACCTTGTATAGAAAGTTATGGGGCCCACCATATTTCCCATGTAGCCATAGCAATTTTCTGATAATAAAGAATAAGAATCTGTAGAGATCCACGATCGTTTACTCACTGAAGGGACATTAAAAAATCTGCGATAAAGGTAATGGTTGTCGAGACGAGTTTGATGGCTGTTGCTCTAATTTGTAATACGAATGCAATTATACGGCATGTTGTCATCATTGAAATATCTTCCACATAAAAGAAACAATTAATTCATTAGCATACGCCGTATTTTTAATCAACTCACCCCAAGTAAGGCGATTATGCAACTAAGACGCAAGGACTACTGTGACTGAAAGAGAATGAAAAGAATTTAGAATAAACCGGAAACACAACCCTAGACAGGAAACAAGGGATAAACCTCTACTCCTATAACCGGTGAGCATTGTGAAGTGGACGATAGGCAAATCTAAATATTTTAATGAAAAATTAATAGTAAATTAAAAAAAAATTCAGACTTTAGGCGACGATGTTAGAAGTATAGAGGGGAAATAAACTTTAAAAACTGGAAGCAAGGAAAAAAAAAACAATCCTATTTACCTATAATAAGGTAAAAGATAATAAAAAGTAAAAATAAAAGAAAACAATTAGTAAATAAAATTACAGGTGGAGACATTAGAAATATAGAGAGACGTAAGCTTTAGAAGGAACTGGAAATTCAATCCTAAACAGGAAACAAGGGGCGGAATATACTAGGGAGGAATGGGATTCGGGTGATGAAGGTATATTTAATTATTTTTGCAACACCATTGCTTATAATTTCCGCATGGATATTCTAGTAGTTGTTTTTACACATAGAAGTCGATTGTCGTATGGAAGAAATATTTCTGAATGAAACATCAGTAAAAGTAAAAAATATTAAGTTAACATGAAACCAAATAAAAAATATATATTAGCAGCCTGATCTCTACTATCTACTCATATTACTTTAAGGTTGTTGAGTAAAGATTCCGAAACCATAAAAGCAATATGTTTCATTATTAATAAAGGAAATCAGTTGAGCGACTGATACCTGTATAACGTTTGTCTCTCTCTCGCCCACACATGTATATGACCACACAGACACACGTATAGGGGCGTGTGTATATATATATATATATATATATATATATATATATATATATATATATATATATATATATATATATATATATATATATATATGTAACACACACACACACATGTATATATACGTGTAGGCTCTAGCGTGTGGGGGCGAATATATATATATATATATATATATATATATATATATACACGCACACACACAGATGTATACATATATACGTGTGGGCGTGAGATAGGTATCAGTGAATGAGGCACGATGGAGTAGTGGATAGTGGCTAGGATTAAGGAAGCGAATCCCACACGAATCCATTCAGTTTCGTGATAATACACTTCTCCCTCCGGCTATGGGTAAATAGCAGGACAGACTGAGTTCTATAGCCTTGGATGCCAACTGGTGTAGGAGAAGGACAACTCTGAATTCAAAACCTGCGGAGGATCGTTTGGGAATCTTGTGGCACGTAGTACACCAGGTCTCTCTATTCAGCCCTTCAAAAAGTGTAGTGAGCTGGGGTCTGCACAAAGACTTCACCACTATAATCAAATCATATGTGCTGGTGTCTGGACTGTCGATTACTAGGACCTAATCTACTAGACCCTCATATGTCAAATGCGACGGGAGAGTCCATCATATATAATGTTTATATTAATCAGTGACACCCCAAGCAATCTAGTACATTCACAGAGTGTGCAGGAATTAGGAACAGAAACATTAGTATTGAGAAAAGGGTAATCAGGAGGACAGTAAATAGCGATTTAAATTGCATTTAAATTGAATGTTGACTGGAAAGTATGGAGCTAGAAGGGAGTCCCACAAGAGAGAAGGGCGACGAAAGAAACTGTTAGCATAGAAGTTACAGCTATATCCAGCTAGCTCAACACGAAATGGATGCGATCTGGTACGGTGCTTAAATTCATACAGTCTAGGTACCAAAACGAAGAATTTTTTCCGAAAGTACCACGAAAGTATTTATACCAAAGGCACAGAGAGGCAACCTTAAGGCAGTGGGCAAGTGACTTAAGCCGAGTTTCCAGATCGAGACCAATAATATTGCTGATTCTTCTTTGGAACTTATCAAAGTGATCCGGGTAAATAGCGGGGGCACTGGACCATACATAATACCAAAAATCTCCAAAAATAAGGAAGTATCCACAATATATAGACAGAGAGTTAAGAGAAAGAAATTATCTTATAATAATTCTGCTTGACCCATTCTTAGTTCCTTAATTATCACGTGCGTTACGCCTTTCCAATGCTCCATACAAAAACGGGAAATTCGGTTTTGATCCAGAGGAAAGACGGTAAATAACATATCAGTTATGATTTCGGTCTCAGCGAGGAAAAAGAAAGAAAGAGAAAAGAATGCAACACCTTGCCAAGACCTTATAAATAATGAACTGTTCTGTTCTGATCGTGACTAAAAACGGAAATCATATAACGCTACTTGGTTTCAGTGCGAAAAAGAAAGAAAAAAAAGGAAGAAAGAGTGAAAAAATTCAGGCAGTAACATCGGGAAATTGTCACAGGTACTATTTCGATAATAAAAGATGTAATACGACTATATATTTATCAATCAAGGCAAAAGAAAACAGTTGAATGTGTGAGGACAATATAAAATCATATTTTATTTCATATTATAGAATTCTATATTATTATAAATACATGCACGCACACACACACACAAACACATACGTACACACACACACATATAATATATATATATATATACATACATATATATATATATATATATATATATATATATATATATATATATATATGCGCGCGTGTCTTTGTGTGTTGAAATAAATTTATGTCCGATTAAATGATGACTATGTATTTTCTTTTGTTTACTTATTTATTTTTACTGCTTTGTATATGAATTTATACATTGAGCTCTCACCATAACGTCAACTTTTAGATATTTTATATTAAAAAAAAACTCTTTGGAATCTTACGTATACGTATACGTATATATATATATATATATATATATATATATATATATATATATATATATTGTTGTGGTAGGATCCACCTAAATTGTATAGTGGAGTACCGACTATATAAATATGGTTGGTACCGGGAAGAGAGGGAAGGAATCGAAGAGATCCAATCCTGAGACTCTGCCCGACTGCAACTCAGTCAACACACATTCCAGGAACGGTCTTCCCAGGAATATACAAAAGACTATATGTAAATATTGTGTACACTCTCTTGTTCAATACATTTTGTTCTAAGTACATTTTGTGTTGCATTATTATTCCATGCATTAGTCAATTTTCAACAATATATATTACAGGTAATCGATCCATTGCTATATTAATTATTAAAAAGTCCACAGAGAGCTCTTTTGTTGTAATATATATATATATATATATATATATATATATATATATATATATATATATATATATATATATATATATATATTGAAATAAATTGTTGAAATAAATTTATAATCGATTATATGATGACTATGTATTTTCATTTATTTATTTAAAAGTTACATTGCTCTGTATATGAATTTATACATTGAACTATGTTCATAAGAGTTAACTTCAAATCTTTAACTGACCTAGTACCAATTGATTATTACCTTTCTTCATCATTGCAAACGTCTTTGAAGAGTAAAAAAATTCACTTACGAAAACCATGAAAACATCATTAAAGAATTCGTCGAAATCTGTTCTTTTTTTTTCCTATCAAACAGGAGGACTTTTGCATAGAATGAAACCAAGTGTTTGCTGATAAATGGCAACAAGTCATTGCAAAGAGAGTTGAATAAATAATCGAATAAAACGTAATTGCGTTTTATATTTCGTAGAATGAATTTGAGAAACGAAATCGGAAATTCCTTATGATTAAACCTATTTTCATTTAAATTTTTATTGTTATTTTTTTCTAATTCTTTCATTTTGTAAACTTCTTTCCGCTGTGATTTAATTTCAGCTACTGTTCACCACTCCCCTACAACTAAAGCAAATTAATACATTAATGTATTAGTAATATATATATATATATATATATATATATATATATATATATATATATATATATAGAGAGAGAGAGAGAGAGAGAGAGAGATAGATAATATTAGTGGTAAATATACATATATATGCAAAATCCACAGCTGCATATATACACATGTATATTTTAGAATAAAAAATTTCCGAGAGGATAAAATCCAGGTAGAACTCAATGTCCAGGACAGAGTAAGGATATAATAAAAAGGCTTAAACACTAATATTCCATGGTCATAATTTATTCCATTGGAATCGTAAAGTTTAACAGAGAGAGTTTTATTTATTGTTTATAATATTTGATTTGTAACCTGCAGTCGATATTATTTTTGTCAAATTTTCTCAATTACACAGCGTCCCTTGCAATTTTAATTTCACCCGCCCCATCTTTCTTCCCCACCACTTCTTTCCTTACCTCTCCCTCCTTCTTTAAGATTTGATCGGCCATGGTGTGTGTATTGTCACCTCGATGTGTATCCTTATACTGTTTTAGACATCCGACAACAGTCTTTTTCCCCCTTCCACTCACACCTAATTTTAAATAAAACTCTCTCTGTTAAACCCCTCTCTTATAAACTAACATTCGTCCCACACTCTCATAATTACACTCTCTCTAAATTCTATTTTTATTTCCGGAGTGGGTTTTTTTCCGTTTTCTTTTTGAATTTGTAGGTCTGATGAATTGGATCGTATTTACGATTCCAATGGAATAAATTATGACCATGGCATATTAGTGTTTAAGCCTTTTTATTATATATATATATATATATATATATATATATATATATATATATATATATACATATATATATATATATTAATGTATTAGTAATACTTACATACATACATATATATATATATATATATATATATATATATATATATATATATAACTTTTGAAAAAAAAAATGTATTTGTCAAAAATGTTTAGATTAAGGGAAAATCTTTTAATGCAACCGCGGTGACAGGAGAGTTGGTTTTCGAAATAGTTTATGTCTTAATGAAAGTGAATCGTCAGAGATTATAAGGAGACCAAAAATTATGAAAAAAAGAAATAAGCACGACATTCTACACATGTGCTCATACACATACTTACAACCGTACACACACAGAGATACACGCGCGCACAAAGAAGTTGAAGAAATCAACATAACACCAATAAAAATATCATGAATTATTCTTTTTTTTTTGTATAAAAATTTTAAAAAAATGAGAAAATCAATAGACAATTAGTGATATCCTCTGATGAGTGGATCGAACGACTACACAAAGGTTCCTCTACGGATCTCTGGAGTAGAGGTGATGAATATAACATAAATCAGCTAAGTGACGATTTTTATATTTTTTATTAATTTTATACATATACTTATGTACATATTTAATAAATGTTTTGTTTATACGTTATCTTAATAGATACAATTTATTTAAGTATATCTCTGGTTTTTTTTTGTTTTTTTTTTATTAATAAACAGTATTAATTACATTTACCTGCCTGTACTTTCAAGAAATTTCGTAGAAAATATGCATTCTCCGGCAGAAATTTAACCTGTGTCCCTCATGGAACCGACAATTGATCTGAGATGCTATACCTCAGAGAAATGTCTGCCTAGCAACGTCCAAATTACTGTTTATGAACAACAAATCTTCAACGATCTTTCCTGAACGATCAAATCTATTCACGAAACATACTTTAACATAAACATTGACATATTATGAAATGCATTAAAGTCCGAAATTTATTTAATATGTTTTGTGATTATACGCTTTTTAAGAGATACACTTTATTGAAGCAAATGCTTTGGCTTTTTTAAATGAACAATATTAATTGCATTTACCGGCCTGATTAATACTGTTCATTTAGACAAACAGTCGCTTCTCTGTAGCAGAGTGGTATAGTGCGTCAGATAATCAGATGGTTTCGTATAGGACACAGGTTCGATTCCTGTCGGAGAACGCATATTTTCTACGACATTTTTCATACATTCAGGGCGATCAATGCAATTAATATTGTTCATTTATAAAACAGAGCATTTACTTAAATGAATTGTATCTATTAAAATAAAGTATACATGGAAAATATATTAAATAATTGTCGGACTTAATCCATTTCATTTTATATATTTATATTTATATTTATATTTATATTTATATATATATATATATATATATATATATGAAAAAAATTTTTTACTACGTTACTTACTTAAAAAATTGAAAACGGAAAAAAACAAAACAAAACAAAACAAAAAGAACAACGAACCCAAATAAATAAAGTAAATAATAAACAAAGTAGCTAACCATTATGACCAAAATATTAGTTAGACTAAAATATCAAACCAAAAAATCGGACGAAAAATAGCTATAACAGTTATATAACGATAAAAAAAATAATATAAAACAAAATAAAATAAAAATAAAAAATAAAAAAATATATACTACATTACATAAAACCGAAAAGAGAAAATATACAAGTAAAATAAATTGACCTAAATTCATCCAAGAAAATAAATAAACTAACCAACCCCGATAAAGTTACCGTTAGAAAAAACAAATAAAGATAATCCACCCAAATAAACACGAATTAAAAAAACTGTTTCTGCAAAATAATAGTTAGAATAAATTACAACAACCAACCACAAAACCGAACAAATAGCTTTAATTAAATTCTCAAACTAAAACAAAACTATTAAATAAGTGATATAAACAAATCTTTACTACGTTAATAAAAAAAACACCGATTAAAAAATAAGTAAATAAATAAATAAAATAAGAAACAAAAAATAAAAACAAGCAAAATAATTTAACCCAAATAAATAAATAAACCGCCATAATAGACTACCCACAATGCACCACTGACCCGTATATGTATAAATAACCGAGAAAAATAACAGCAAACGTGGCCTGACGATTGCATATAGCATGAAACAGAATGTCGCCTCTAAGTATTGACTTCTATGTTCACTTTTATATTTACACACGCTCTATCTCTGATATTGAGCACTTTATCCCATAAATATAGCACACCTTAAGACTATATTTCTTCATATATATATATATATATATATATATATATATATATATATATATATATATATATATATATATAGAGAGAGAGAGAGAGAGATAGATATAGATATATAGATATATTATATGTATGTGTGTGTGTGAGAGAGAGAGAGGGAGTAAGTGTGTGTATTTAACAACGAAACTTCATGCTTAGAATGCAAGACATTTGATCATTTGTATGCATGATCTGAGACGATCACTCCCCTGTGTAATCGGAAAGTTAGTGACTATATAGTTTTCGGATGCGAAAACAAGATTGACATCAATATTAAAGGAAGAGAAATAAATGAAGGAGTCGAGAGGAAAATAAGCGGAAACTTTGTCCACGTTACGTTAGATTCAAGCAGTAGCCATGTCAAAAGCTATCGGAATATGGAAAATTCTTCTGGCAAATCCGTCGAGATAAGCCCCATGCTAATCGCCGACTGAGACTTACCCAGCCGTTTTTTTTTTTTTTTTTAGGACACGTAATTTGGAAGTAGTGGTTGAAAAGAGTCGGTTGTTGGATGGAAGTCGTTAGTTTAATGTGATCAGGCCGAAGTACTTTATTACATCTGCACGCTGGGCGTTTAAATAACGCAAAACACTCTGAGCAGAAATCATAAATCAGAACGAGGCTGTTCTTTTCGATTTATTTTACCTTTTTGTAATCTTTGTTTTTTTTCTTTCATTTTATAGAATTTATTTTTTATAATATAACTAAGTTACTCTATTTACTTATTTGATTAAATTGTTTTATTTTTATTTTATTTTATTATCAATTTTTTTTTTTTTGATAATTCTGGCATTTTGACTTACTGACTTTATTTTTCTTTCTTTTTTTTAATTTTCTTATTCTTATTCCTTTACTCTTTTTATGTTTCTCATCAGTTTTTTCTTTATTTCTGCTTTTATTGTGTTTTTCTTTTTTTTTGTCATTCTTTCCTTCATTATTTTTTTTTTTATTTTTATCGATAGACTATCACTTGTCTTTCTTTTTCGATTTGTTTTACTCTCATTTTTTCTTATTTACCTTTTATTTATCTTCTTTTGATATTTCTTTCATTCATCTATTTTTTTTTCTTTCTTTTACTTTCCTTTTCTATTGCCATTTATTTTTTCCCTCCTGTTTTTCTGTATATTTTCTCCATTTGTCGCAATTTTCATTTCTTTATTTCTTTTCTATTTTTGACTTTATTTTTGTTCTATTTTCATTTTTTTTTTTCATGTCTGTCAATTTTTTTAAATACTTTTCTTTCTCTTTTCTATATTTCTTTTGCCTTCATTATTCTGCTATTTTATTTCATTTCTTAATTGACACCTTTTTTTTTTCATTCTTTCTCTCTCTATCTTCCTTTCTTTTTTTTCATAACCCGACAATTGTTTAAATTTTTTATTCATTTCTTCTTCACGCCTTTTTTTTTCTCACCCATGTTATTATTTGGGGAAATCTAACCCATTAACTTCAACTCCCCAAGCGTAGACCAACATTAATTTGACAAAATGGTATTAACCAACATATTATTTCACTGAGACCAAATTCGATGGTAAGTTATCAGTTAAAAATAGAAAAAAAAAAATCTCAAACCGTAAAAATATGTATCAAAATATTCTATTAGTGTGCAACTTTAAACAAAAAATGATGGCAAAATTTCCATATAACCACAGTCGCACAGATGGGAAATAATGTATATTGTCGTACACACATATGTAAACCCTTTAGACGCGCATAAGGGACAACATGAAAAATGGCGGTTAGAGTGTTACGTCCAACATTCAAAGAGGAAAAAGGTGAATGTCATCAGAATCAATATACAAAAACTTATTTGCACTAGAGAGGCGGAGACATTCGGCAGTGGGGAATATGCAATTATCTCAGATGTCACACCAAAATATATAAATTTAATCTCACAAATACAGACATGCTTCACAATATAACGAATATAACCGCAAAATTATCTAACTGTTAGATTAAGATTTGAACCGTTTTATGCAAGAAATGAATAAAGATATTTTACTGGAATTCTCCGGGAATTTTATAATAGAATTGGATTCTCCTTTGAACCACAAGAATATATAATTACTCTCCAAGCTGAACAGAAGAATCGTGATACAAAAGATCATAAACAAAAATGACATGCTCATCATTAATAATTCATAGTTAAGGATCGGAAGCTCATGAAGGATTGATATAGAGGTGAAATATATAATGGATAATTGTCCAAATTATTCAATACTAGCAGTAGAGCCCGGCGTTGCCCGGGGATGTAACAGTAAGAGATAGATCAAGTATCGACCATCAAAAAGACTGAAAAATAAAATTGACAAAGATTATTGTTCAAGGTTGACGGACACGCATGTCTTAATTAGTTTTTTTTTTTTTTTTTACGAATTGGTCAAAACCCAAACTCAAACATAAACATTGTTTTCAATCGTTATGAGTCTACCGATTGAATAGAATTTTATAATAAACAATTGTCTTGTAAATGGAATTTTTAAAGCATTCTGAATGTAAAAATAAAGAAAATTGTGTCCAAGACAATAAGAAACACTACCTGCCCCCCGGCAAAAATAGTGAAATTTTGTTGAAATCAATTGAAAAATGTAAGAATTCCGATCCCATATATAAACGAATACACACACAAACAACCTTTGTTTTATAAGTATAACTCGATATGAGCTGTCTCCTTTTCATTGGCGTGTTGCCTCTTTATCGTGTTTTCAAATTGATTTTGTGCAAAAACAAGTGTGTTTTTCCCATTTTTGGTGCTGTCAGAACCTTCGGAGGGTAATTTTACGTAGTCCTGTGAAGTTTTGTTGAAATCGGTTGAAAAATGTAGGAAATCCGATCCAATATATAAACGTACACACACACACAACCTGGGTTTTCTAATTAGTATGATGATTTTCGCCCTGTAACTTTATAACCGACCGTCTTTGAGCAAGGAGGTGCCTCACAGGATTCAGGTAGGATCTTTTCAAGTCTTTTTTCACTGCTCTTTGGGCTGTCAAATCTGAAGCCCATTTGCCAAACGTCTTACGGATTAAGTTTGATCTTTTCTAATTGATCATTTTAGGACTAAGTTTAAATGATGATCCATCCTCCTGTTGTGACTCCTGGTCCAGTTTTCATCTCATATGTTCTCTCTTTTTAAACTCATTCGACGTTCATGGTTCTTGAATGGACTTTGAAGTTGGAAGCCAGAGTATGAATGCTGGTACCAGTACTGAAAACCTGAATGATCCTTTTTCTCTCACCATTGCTCAGTTAGGAAAACAGTGGGGCTAACACAAAACGACTTTAACCTGTTCCCTTTCTAGCTGAATAGCTCAAAGAGTTTTTCAGTGACTCTTACGATAAAGGGTGTCATGATGGCTAAAAGTCATATCTGAGAAGATGAAAAATAGAAAGTCAATTAGTTTTGTGTTTTTTCTTAGATATTAAACATTTTGTGGGTTGGCCAATTATGCTGTCACATGTGGTATATATATATATATATATATATATATATATATATATATATATATATATATTAATGATACAATACAGCAATTCATATGGAATTTTCAAGAGGATTTACATTCATGGAGAACTCTATGATAAAAGACAGAGCAAAATTACTATTAAATATAAAATATCAAACACTTAACATCCTATAGGTAATAATTTTATTTGAGGAGAGCTCTTAAAACAGCAGGAATAAAAATCATTACCTCTAGGATGTTAAGTGTTTGATATTCTTTAATTAATTAATTAATTAATAATAATAATAATAATAATAATAATAATAATAATAACTATATATATATATATATATATATGTATATATATATATATATATATATATATATATATATATATATATATTAGGTTGGTGCAAAAATAATGACGTAATAATGTCGTTTTTTGACTTTAAAAATACGTTAAAAAACGACATTATTCCGTCATGATTTTTGCACCAACCTTATATATAGTGTTTTTATTTAGGTAGCAAATGTTTTTTAAGACAAATGATTTTATTGCCCACTTCGCAACAATCACTATTTCTACGAAACTCAACATTTGTCTCTCCCTATCCTGATGATGACTTAAGAAAGTCGAAAGCTTACGACACATTTCTTCCAAAATGATAATTTGTGACGGAATGTCCCCCTTAAATCAATCGGTGCTTACCGTCTGTTATATATATATATATATATATATATATATATATATATATATAAAGATATATATATATATATATATATAAAGATATATATATATATATATATATATATATAAAGATATATATATATATATATATATATATATAAAGATATATATATATATATATATATATATAAAGATATATATATATATATATATATAAAGATATATATATATATATATATATATAAAGATATATATATATATATATATATAAAGATATATATATATATATATATATATATATATATATATATATATATATATATATATATTTATTTATTTATTAAAGAGATTTTTAATCGAACCTGTATCCTATATATGAAAATTTCTCGGACGGTCCTTTGTGGCCGAGTCGGTTAAGGCACGTCAGCGTAAATGACGGTTCTGTATAGTATGCAGGTTCGAATCCTGTCAAAGGACGAATATTTTCTATGAAGATTTCTCGGACATTCAGGCCGATAAATGTTATTTAATACTGTTTATTATAAACAGAACATTTACTTAAATATTTGTATCTATAATAAGAACGTTAGACATAAAAATGTCTTTAATAAATAAATTGTCTGTCTTTGTCCATTTCTTAATGTATATATATATATATATATATATATACACACGCACTCATATATACATATATATATATATTGTTAAAATAAACCTTATATTTCGTATTTTCTGATGTATGAATTTTTTTTTATTTTCATAGTGAATTTAATGTCTACCGAAAGGAAAAAGGAAATTTCGAAGAAAATTCTTATATTCACTAAAAACAATTTGTATAGTAAAAAAATAATTAACTAAAAATAAAACTAATAGTAACGATTTTCTCTGATGATATTTTGGACGAAAAGTTACTAAGATATTTCACCTCCCCTTTATTGCGTTACGATGTTAACATCTATCCTATTGAGTGCGATATCAAATCCTTGTTTATATATATATATATACATATATATATATATAAATAGATAAATATATATATATATATATATACATATATATATATATATATATATATATATATATATATATATATATATATATATATATATATATATATATATATATGGGACAGATAATTGTATAAATTAAAGTGAAGCTGCGGACGTTTCTGATTATATTGTGGATGTTTTATATGTGTGGTATTAATTCAAATTCTTCTTGGTCTTTAGATTACTACCACACACAAAAAAATGGTTAATCATACGAAAACATAAGAAAAACATTCTTCGCATGATGAAGCTTGCAAGATTCGAGACACATGTAGCAAGAAAATATTAGTATAATATGTATTTTTAAAAATCCACATCATGATCAAAAACGATTTTTGGCTTCTCTTTTCTCTCACTAATATATATATATATATATATATATATATATTGGTAGCAATCCTTCTCTTATACATGTTTCGACTTATATACAAGACGACTGATAAGGTACTCTAATTGACCTTTTTATTTAATTTTTCTTGTCTTATAAGTGATTTTTTCTGGACACAAATTATGTAAAAACTGTCAAAAAGTTCTGCACATCAGCGCCTATCAATCATATATTAATTTCATTTGTCTCTCCTTTCGCTAGTTTGCACAACCATTACACCCTGCCAGTTTCTCATAAATAATGGACTACTCCGTTTTGATCGTGTGGAAAGACAAAAGATATATCATATATTTAGTTTCAGTGAAAAAAGAAAGAAATAACTGTTTAAAGTCTTCTGATAACACCTAATATATAATTGACCTTTCCGTTTTGATCGAGTGAAAAGACAAATATATATCAATGGCGCTATTTGAATTCAATGAGAAAATGAAAGAAAGCTATGAAAATAGAAAAGTTTAACATTTGTTTCAGTAAATTAGAAAAAGTTGTCAATTTCGAATCTTTTCATATGTAAGTAACATCCAGCATTCATATTTTCATATGAGATACATTGTGAAAGATATTATGCTCAAATATTTAACGACGCGATAGGATAATTTCCACGGATATTTTATTGATGTAGAACTCGGCATGAACTTATTCAATCATTAAGGCAACAATCAAGGTCCATCAGAAATTTAAAATATGAAAACCGTGAAATTTTCATGGGTTAAAACTAGTGAAAATTATTTCGCTTTGCTACATCTCGAGTGTAAACATGCTAAATGCTGATATCGTACAAGAGAAATTTCAAGGAAGCAAACAAACAAAATGTAAATGAATGTGCACAAACTAACATTGATTAGCGAATGGACACATCATTCTCTACTTATCTGATACAGAGAAAAAAAATAACAGATAATTTTTAAACAACATCTTCAATGATGTAATGCGTTGTACACAGAAGGATTATCGGCACGGAAGACGGAAATACCGGCCGTGACTGCCGCATGCTTTTCATTCAAAATGCCTTTGAAAAATGCACGATCTTTTTTCTTCTGTGCCTGTTATTTTTTGGACCAAAAACAAGCGCTGCCTTGAGTAGTCATAGCGGTGATAATGTTTCAATTTTTAATATAGAGGGATTTTCTTTTATTCTTAGAATGAAATAATCGTACCACGTTAAAATAAAAATGAAAATAACATGAACACCAAATAAGAACGTTCTCGAATGGAAAACAGAATGAAAATAATTAATCGTGCTGATTCTTGTATTTGTTACTCAGCAGCAGATTAAGTCTTACGCCATAAACTACTTTTAATTTCTCCTTCCTTTCAGTAAATTAATGAAAGAATTCACAGAGTATTTGCACAATTATTAGGTTGGTGCAAAAATAATGACGTAATAATGTTGTTTGTCGTTTTTTGACGTTAAAAATACGTCAAAAACGACATTATTACGTCATTATTTTTGCACCAACCTAATAATATGCATTTTTTTTTTTTGCATAATATCTTTTCTTTCAGGAATTTACTGAGTATTAGTGAATATGGTAAAATATATTATTAAGGAGAGATTATAATAAAATAATAAGAATTAAGTATACCGAAGATAACGATTAGCATTGCATTTAAATCTCCGAAAATTTTACTGAAAAAAAAAAATTTTGAAAATAACACTGACATTTCATTTTAATATTAGGTTGGTGCAAAAATAATGACGTAATAATGTCGTTTTTTGACGTTAAAAATACGTCAAAAAATGACATTATTAGGTTATTATTTTTGCATCAACCTAATATATATATATATATATATATATATATATATATATATATATGAAAAAATATTTGACCGATGGACTTTAATTTCGAAATAATTCAGATTATGAAAATCGATAATAATCATGGTGGGACACATTGGCCTCTCATGATCATTTCGATAGTATTAGGTTGGTGCAAAAATAATGATGTAATAATGTCGTTTTTTGACGTATTTTTAACGTCAAAAAACGACATTATTATGTCATTATTTTTTGCACCAACCTAATAGATATATTTACCAAAATAATGCAGAAATATCTTGAAATAATAAAGAGTAAATTTATTTCATAAAATCGACATTGGCCACAACCACAGCCTCCAGACAACTTTGGTATCTCCTGCAACTCTTCTGAACTATCTCCTTGTTTAAGTTGGTAAACGTTGCCATAATCCTTACCTTCAGTTCATCTTTGGTGTTACAACGAGTTTGTTGGTCTCTCGCTCAACTGCACCCACATAAAAAGAAGGGATTGCAGTCTGGGAAGATAGGTGGCCAGATATAAGGGGTGATGTGGTCGCAGAAATTGTCTGACAGCCATGACTAGGTTTATTTGCTTGTGTTTCAGCGTGCCGAGTCCTGCTTGATTTAGGTCTCCGTGTTGAGTCTGAGGCCTTTTGGGAAGATGAATGGAGACATAATGTCGACATCACTAGTGATCACTCCGAACACCTTCGTAATTACCATTAGATGCATCCAGCTCTTTCCGAATCCTCGGAACTGTCCTAAGATTGATACGGAAACACTCGGAAATATTTGTATTCGAGCTTCCGTAGCGAATGAAAGCAGTGCAGCATGCTGTTTCCAAATTTCTGGCGGAATGAATCGCGCTATGGTGCACTTTTTCTCACAGACAGTGCCCTACTGACCCTGCTATACTGTGCAGTCGACAAAATCAAAAACAATCAGCGTGCATACGCGAAATTAGAAATATAAAATGGTGACACTTTAATCATCGCTCCTTGTACATAAGAAATGATGCAATGAGCTATGCCATCAAATAAAAAGAGTCTCATATAAAGACGCCATAACCAACGTCACGACTAGAATGCTGAAATGATATGAACACGTCGTAAGGATCCACCATGTTTCAACTGCCATCCTAATATGTATCACATCAGAAAAAATAAAAATAGGTATATTGAGGCAAAAATGGACTGAGTCGACTGGAGAACATTGACACACACCCAAGACTTTTGGATGGAACTGGTCCAATCTGCTGAGGGGTGACCCTCAGACTACGCTCGGGCATGGGACTGATAATGATGATGATGATGATGACGAGGATGGCTGAGACTCTTGCAAATATTACGTGGAATAAAATCTTATAAAATCTAATTAGAGAACTTGTGCAAACTTCATAAAGACAAATATCTTAATCAAAATTGAAATCGTCGTCATTGAAACGAGGAAAAAGTTAAGATAATATCAATTTGAATTGTACGCTCACATAATGATTTTATGAAATGTTATATTTTTTTCGTATGCCAAAGAATACACAACATTAAAAGATTCACCTTTGCTGATAATGTGTCGTCCGCTGATATAAATCGTTTCTTTTCAAAATACTCCAAAAGTTTCCAGTCGGGTTAAGGCGAGGTGAACAAGCCAGACACTTGCTTAAACGGTTCTTTGATGCCCATTTTATTCAACCATTTCAACGGAAATGATTTCAATAAAGATAGGTTTGAAAGACACTGATTTCTTCAAACGGTTGACTTTGAAATACATTTTATTCAGATATTCATTCATTTTGTTGCCGTACTTAATGGGGTATTGACTTTCATGAGACATGTCGATTTTATTTGAAAGGATTTGGCTTCTACTTGAAATATATCACCACATTTGCCTTCAAAAATCTATGTATCATCAAGTTCTCTTGTGCATCTCGCACACGTCGTAGTCCCTTTAAGTCATTAAAAACAAACCGATAAAAACATCATGCCACCTCCCCCTTTTTGATATATCCACCTGTGAGGGTGGTTTCCTACTGTAGACACCCGTTCACAGGCTTCATGGTTTTGGTCTAACGAGTGTAGCACAGAATTGGTAGCTGAAAAGTATAGCTGAAATATCAGCCTTCAATTATTCGATTGCCCATCCAGTCCATCGTTCCATCCATGAATATTTTTTTTTAATGGTGACCGAGACATCTGTCTTATGCCACATAATTTGGGACACGGTGTACTTTTAAATATTTCTTCGCTGCCACAAAGTGTAAGAATTTTAGAATTTGGAAAATATAGATTTGTTCATAATTTTTATCTTTATACGAGACAAAGAAATCTTATCTCGGCCGACCATAGAAAAATCTTAATTCCGAGTGGTGCAGGATACTCTTCTTCAGAGCACAATGGGACATGTTAGAAATGTTCTCAATTTTGACTTATTTTAAAGCTACACAAACAAACCAAGCAACACAAGTATTAATTTCGCGCTTTGAATTACAAATGGAGTCAGTTTACAGATGCGTAGAACGATCGAGCTTTCACCGTAACTGCGCAGATATTTTTTGCTATGATTTTGCAAATTAGCCTTTTGACTCAAACAAGTAACCTATAAGTAATACTACAAAAAGTAACAGGTCTTCGTTTTCCGGATGTCTCAGTTAAAGACGTTGGTTAGATCCAGTGACTAGACCCAAAGATTTGTGAGTTTGGTATCAGGCCACAGCAGAGGTGAAACAAAACTTGGAGAAGTGAGTTAAAGGGAAATAACTAAGACATCCAGAAGAGGCATAGCATATGGAACTAGATCAATCAACTCCAGTGAATTGAATAAACGGTTCGGTTCGAAATTCCAATCCCAGAAGAAAGCCGGAGCGTACAGCGGCCGAAACGTTGTGAATATAGCAACGAAGATGAGGATAAAAGCCCAAATAATGTAAATAATGCAAGTGATCATAATAATTAATCTCAGAGATATAGACAGATCTAGTTACCATACCGGAAATTTCATCAGAACAATAACCATGAAAGTATTTATCGAAAAGAGATATTGGAACTACGTTACGGCGGTGGGAAAGGGCGTTTAGCCGAGATGCCAGGTCAGGAGAAATAACATTGCTGATTTTTATTTGGATTTTATCAAGAATTTCTAAATATAAAGCAGTTTTTTTTTACGTTTAAAGTAAAACTGGACGTGTAATTTTTTTTTCATTCGAGACTGTTATGGGATCGTACCCATAATAATAATATTCCATACTTAATAAATACTGCGCCTCAGCAGTAGGCAAGAAAGTGAGTCAGTAGTTCACGACCGGCTGATCGGTTGAACTCTCTGCCTTCGGGCGGGGAGGAACCCGAAAGAGGCTACTCCGATGGGTGGATTCTCTTTCGGGGAGGTAAACCGACCCTGAATCCGGTTATACGGGTTCAATGGGCATATTTTCGGCCGAGCCTACGGGCTCGGAGAACCCACGTTAAACCGGCCTTGTACCACATGATGCCCACGTGGGGGGAGGTGACTAAATATAGTCAGTCAGTAGTTCGTCAGTCGATGTCGGACGACCGGCTGAACAGTTGAACTCTCTGCCTTCGGGCGGGGAGGAACCCGAACGAGGCTACGCCAAAGGGCGGATTCTTTTTCGGGCAGGTAAACCTACCCTGAACCCGTTTATACGGGTTCAATGGACATATTTTTGGCTGAACCCACGGGCTCAGAGATCACACGTTAAACGGGCCTTGTGCCACCTGATGCCCGCCTGGGAGAGTGACTGAATATCGTCAGTCAGTAGTTCAAGTCAAGTCAGTAGTTCAAGTCGAGTCAAGAGTCGAGTCAGAGGCAGTCCGAAACAGAGTCGCGTTCAGACAATTACTGCAAGACATTGGAATAGTGATACTGGTCGAGACTTCATTGTTCTCTCTACTAAATCTGATTGTTCATACTAACACTTTCTACTTCTCTGTATATATTCCTGTTTGTAATATATCTGTGTAATTCCATACCTGTGTTTGAGTTCTCCTTTATTGGTTCTACCTTGGACTATCACCGTGGTACAAGGAACCGGACCATAACAGATACTCTTTTATTTTTTAAAAATGAATAAAAATATCAATGGACAAACAACAACAATGGATAAGTGCAGTTTATGGTGATGGTACTATAGCTGAGTGTATGATCGTACGGTATTTGCTAATTTTAGAAGAGGATATTTTCGATGATGCGAACATTGTTCGAAAACAAATATTCGAAAAAAAATTATACTAAATGATAATTATTCGAAATACAAAATTCTTTATTGCTGAAAAAATGTACAAATTAAAAAAGGAAATAATGATAATTTTTAGAAAGATAAATATCATTAATAAAACAATTTAGATGATACTGCCCGGAAAATTTCAATTATCATCGTTAAAGAATGCCACTAATCTTTTAAGTTTTCCATTTACGTCGTGGTATTTTTTCGCTCTCTTGATATTTTGGTAACTTGCTCTTACTTTTATAATATGAATTTCTTGAAAATCCTGTTCTCTTTTAAGAATTTCCATATTGTGGTATGATGGAATGATACTTGCCGCAAAAAGACCTACGACTTTCTTAAAGGGCGTTTATAGTTATAGGTGAATCAGCATTGAGTCACTCAAAGCAAGAACACATACGTATTACAAACATAGGCATTTCGAATAATTATCATTTAGTATAACTGTCCTTTTGATTAACTTTACATCAAACAATTTTACAATCCGATTAAATGTTTTTCGAATAATTGGATTCGAATAATTATTTTTGAACAATGTTCACGGTACGATTTTTATCTGGAAACCACGAACGTTCCTTTAGGAATGCACTAGAATATGACGAGCAAATCGAAAAGTTGACCCAGGCCACATATGAGGCATATGAAAACGCTTTGAGGCGTGGATCGCTACGATGTTTTGGCGTCTCATGATTTAATTAAAAAATTAAAGATTTGTATTTTCGGTACCGATTCTTTGTTAAAACTCAGCACAAAATGACAATTATAAACAAAGTAAAAAACATTTCTGTCTATATTTCTTAGATGAGGTATTGTAACTATACATTGTCCGAGCTGTTTTTCTCATCTTCATTGTCATATACACGACGTTTCGGCCGTTTTACGCTCCGAACTTCTTCACGTAATATACCCCGGTGGGCGAAATAAAGTGTTCGGTCCGAAATTCCAAAGTAAATCACATGTAGAAGGCCGGAGCGCACAACGGCCGAAACGTCATGAATGTGACAATAAAGACGAGGACAACAGTCCGAACAATGTAAATAGGGTTAAAGGATAGATTGTCTTCAACAATGCCGAGCGAAAGATTTTAGAAGTATATTTTGTATTAGGAGCACCTTCTACGAAGTCAAGAAATACCATTCCTAACTGAACTGATTAAAGATAACCATTAGAACTGGCGAATCTGAAATTTGTCATCTTCTACCATGACAACGTGATACTATAAGTCTCTTTATCGACCCACCAGAAATTAGGACAGCTTGGGTGAGATGTCCTTCGAAACCGGTAGTACACAGTTGACAAAATGCATAACTCAGAGGATGCGCAGGTGGTATATCGAATAGCAGTTTAGAATAAGAAATCGCAGAGTTGTGTTCGACTTCCGGTCGTTACCTTCATTTACGCGCAAATATCTTTCGGAAAGGTTTGAATCGCTCTTCCACAGGTTAAATAGCAGGACTTGTATTAGGTTGGTGCAAAAATAATATCGTTTTTTTTTAGGTTAAAATCTACACAAAAAACGATATTATTTTTGCACCAACCTAATATCTGGAAAGATTATTGTTATTCTTAAAAGTATTGTTCCTATTTACGAAAAAAAAAACAACAAAAAAACTATTATCTTTATAATAAAAAAAACAAGCCGTAAAAAAAAAAACAATAAGCCGTAAGAAACAAATAAAAAACAAATCAATCCCCAGAAAGATGCTAAATTTTGCCACATTATGAGCGGAGGTAAAGTTTAAACTGACTCAAAATGGCGAAAAGTAATGGTAAAAAATGGCATATGTATTTGAATAAATATATGTAGACAGATTTAAATACTGCCTTTGCATTTCAGATAAAAATATATATGAACTTTTGTTCGAACCCCTAAATATACAAAACACGTATTAATTCAGGAAATACAGAGAGAAAAAAAATGTGTACTATCAGTTTTCAAAAGTTAGGTCTTCTTGTTTTTCGAAAATCTACCTCCAAAGGTCTCGTGTTTTGTTTTGTTTTTTCTGTTTCTTTTTCTTTTTTTTTTTTTTTTGTTTGTTTGTTTGTTTTTCTGAGGTCATTCGGTGTCACTAGTACAAACAGACAAGTATCTCAGGAGGAGGCCAGTTTTATTTAAATATTGATTTTCGTTGGAGACACAAACCAACCTCATTATTGGACGCAAGTCCCTGATCATTTCAAATCAACAGGTACTTCAGTGTAGATGGACGAACTGAGAAGCAATTAATATTCAAATCGTTTGCGAAATGATAATCAATATCTCCATCCACGGCGTCGATTGCCTTGCCGAGTGCATGTCGCCATTTAAAATTCAAGAGTAGTTTAAAACGTAAATGCGTAAAAGGAAAAGGTCAGACGGTACATTCTGAACGCGTCGAAGCTGTAATATTTGAATAATATAATATTTTCCTAATGCTGTAGCAGTAAACGAATAAATGTCCTCTTATTTATATATGCATGGGTTGGTATGTACGTGGGTATATATGAATGTAGCTATGTATATTATATTTTCAGGTGTGGTTAAAATAGGTTTATATATGTACATGTGTATATGGGGTGGAGTAAATGCACTTGTATTTATAAAATGGTGTAAAAATATATGAATACACCCAGATGTATGTTTTTGCATATATGTTTATACACAGATGTACCTGCCTAATTGGGCATAATTTGTCTTGGGAATTATGTGAGTATGAATACTGGCACACATAAACACATTTATATATCTATATAATAAATGCGAATATCAGTGTATCTCTGTGTTACACTTTTTCAATTAAAGGAACACAACTCCCTAACTTTCAATAGCTCAACTTCTTCTCCTATATAATAAATGCGAATGTCAGTGTGTCACACTTTTCAGCTTTACTTCTAGAAGCTGTAGTGCAACATATTATATCATTTGGGAATCAGGCCGAACAATGTAAAATCATGCTGGGTCGGATACGGATCAGTAATTCTGAAATTTATGATTCACAAATTTTCATTACTGGGAATGTTTTCGGTGATTTTTGTACCTGATCTTTGCGACGAATTTTTTGTTCGCTAACAACTTTTGTAACTTGGAAATGAATTTGGTAATAACTGAAATTATCTGCGAAATCTAGCGAAAGTCCCCCAGGAAATAAAAATAATTGTTTGTGCGGAAAGTAAGGACCTACGTACATCAAACTGGCTTTAAATTAATTGTCGATAGAAAAATTATCGTTGAACTTTTAAAATGTAAGATTAGATGTTAATGCAATACTTAAATGCAGCGATCAATTTTGAGTTCTTCTTCATTGTTGCATAAGGCGGCTTTTGATCTAGTATATTTATAATTATATGAAAGATTGTGTTTCATCAACCTGTAAAAGAAACGATCAACCAGGATGTTTTGTTGTTTTTCTTTTAATCATTTCACCTCATGCTTGGCAATAAATGTAGTAAAATGTAAGAGGTTCCTGAGAGGTAAAGAATACGAGAACACATTACGGAGAAGAAATGACAACAAGAAAAAAAAAATTAAAAAAACGGATTAAAAAAAAAAGCGAGTAGCGTGTTTCTGGAGGGTAGCATTTTAAGGCCAGCACTATTTTTTATTGTAGTTTTCGATATCAAATAACAAGTCATTAATAATAATAATAATATTAATAATAATAATAATAATAATAATAATAATAATAATAATAATAATAATAAGTAAGATTAAAAGTTGGTGGTACATTATGATGCAAAATGTTGCATAAAACATCTTTTGGACCCGCAAATATCACTGGTATCTTCATGAAGTTCAACTATATATATATATATATATATATATATAGGGTGTCTCAAAAAATGTACTCACACTTTAACTGTCTCTAACATGCTTTTTTTGCTTTTTATGCGTTGTCTGGACAATAATGGTCATAATGGGCATCAATTTGAACATTTGCAAACATGATTCTTCAATTACATTTTTCTTTTGTATTTGAAACTATTCCATTTCACTCTATGTTCATAAATAAAGGTTTTCTCGTCAGTACATTTTTTGAGACATATATATATATATATATATATATATATATATATATATATATATATATATATATATATATGTGTGTGTGTGTGTGTGTGTGTGTGTGTGCATCTTTCATTGAAAAGTTACATTTAATAACTCTTTTTCCTGAGTTTTTCCAGCAATCTAACATTTTTAGGACACATAATCGTACACAGTTTGTCATTAGGGAGACCCTAGTGTTATAGGACTAGGGTTATATAGAAACAACACATATCAGTTCGGCATTTGGCAATTCGATGTGGTGTGATGGTTAGCAAGGTTGTCTTGCTAGATCAATTACCACTGAACAGGTGCCACATACTTTCGGCCTTGAGCCACAGGTAAAGCTACGCTTAGAAAATCACCACCGTATAAATTCGGCATTTAATCTCCTCTTTCTGTAGTTACACACAATTTTTACAGCGCCGTCGTTTCCATGGATTTTTAACTTCTTTGTGTGCGAAGGATAGCGGAGCTGATACTTCGTCACACCCTCTATGATTTCCTCAACGTCTTGAAATCATGTCCCTTTCCACTGAGAATTGATTTTTTTTTTTTTGAAAAGAGGTCAAATTCGCAATGGGCGAGATCTGGGGACTGTGGTGTTTGCCGAATCTGAGTAATGTGTGCTTAGTCAAAAACCGCCGCTCATACTGCGCTGAATGGAAAGGTGCGTTGTCATAGTGGAGCTGCCACGCATCGGACGCATGCAAGGTTGTCCTTTATCAACGAAGAGCATCGGGCAAACGCCGCAACACGTCACCCTGATACTCGTTATTTTTTAACTGACCAAATGGAGCATAGTCAGATGAAAAAAAACAAAAAACTGAAGACGAAGAAAACAGTCAAAAGTGTTTTTCCCATTGCTTCGACTTTCTTCGATTTAGGGGAGGTTGCGGCCTTCCACTGAGAAGTCTGGGCCTTTGTTTCAAGTTAATAGCAATAGACCCACGATTCGTCATCTGTTATGATCGTATTTAAAAAAAATTCTGTGGAGTGGTGTTATGACCACACTCTACACACATTCCTTCCAAGCACTGCTATAAACAACAGAAGTGATCGCGAAAGTTAAGACGTAGTGTACATTCGTATTCATGTTCGACCTGTGCCACTTGAAAATTAAATAACATATATATATATATATATATATATATATATATATATATATATATATATATATATATATATGCACGTTTTATTGAATGCGACAGACAAGGTGCTTTTATTTATTTTTTTATACAATTTCTCAATGTTCTTTTTATTTCGGCTGTACATTCGGACAGCTTTTATATAATCTATCATCCGAAAAGAAAAAAAAAATTATTAGATCACATGAGAAATTGTATAAAAGACTAAATAAAAAGCACCTTGTCTGTCGTATTCAATAAAATGTGCATGAAAGAAGGATTTCTGCCTAAATACACACACACACACAATCAGACACACACACACACACACACACATATATATATATATATATATATATATATATATATATAAGAGTCTTTAACAACTGAGATGGTGGTACGGTTAGGTTTCTTATTTAATTTGTCTTGCGTTTGTATTATTCTTTTGTTTTCTCAACATAAATTAAGTAAAAACTTTCTGAATTTTCTATACATTTAGCCATTTGCAAGGATGATTTTATTTTTTTTATTTTTTTCTGAAGCTATAGATATTTTTATGTAAATCTCTAGAGTTATAGGAATGTTTTATTTCCAAACACGGTCACAAATTTTGGCCATGTTCTTAGTTGCTGGCGCTTTCTTTTTTTTTTATAAATAATGCTTCCATTACTTTTATTCATTTTTACATGAGGATGAGTATGACCATATTTGTATTTTCAATGATTATTTTGCGGAAGATTTGGTATATTTCTGTGTGCATGTAAATGAGACGTAATTGATCTATAGCCAGAGAGATGTAACGTGGCTCTTCTTGTTAGGCATGTTAAAAAGCGATCGGACATAAAGGGCATTCGGACAATTTGTAAATAATTTCTTTCCAGAAAAGAAAAAAATTATAAGAACACAAGCAAAATTAAAACGTGACTTCAGTACTTTGTCACTCGAAATCGAAATGGGCTTGCTGCCAGAAACACAATCTCATATATATATATATATATATATATATATATATATATATATATATATAATAAATAAAAACAGACCACTTTAAGGTTCCATGGAATAAATTATTTCACCACAGCCCTTTTAAAAGGACTGCGGATCATCAGATTTTGCTTCCAAACTAAATACATTGAGGTCTCTGGATTTTATCCTCCTTAGCTTTACCCATACAGATTACCTAGTTTTTCATAAACTATATATATATATATATATATATATATATATATATATATATATATATATATATATACGGGGTATAACAAAAATTGTCCAATTGTTAGTTTAAGCCTTGAACCGTTTATTTTAGAAATGATTAAAGATATCTTTCTGGAATTCGCCGAGGTTTTTTTTTATAACGCTCTTGGACTCTACTTTGAACAGTTAGAATGTATTTAGCTCTAAGTTGAAATAATGACCCCTCTTGTTGTTGTCAGTTCCTGATTCAGTTTACCTTACTACTGCTCAATCATTTTTAAGAATTATTCACCGCTCTCTTGATGATTCAGATTGGATCTTGAAGATGAAAACTAGAATATGAATGTTAGTACCATTACTGAAGGGCTGAATGGTCTTTTTCGTCTCACAATTGCTCAGTTGGGAAGACATAGTGGCGCGGAAACAAAACGATTTGACCTGTTCACTTTCTAGTTTAATAAGTTTTTTTTTTCAGTGATTCTTACAATAAATGGTGTCAAGATGGATAAATGTCTTTTCTGAAAACCTGGAAAAAAAGTGAATTAGTTTAGTGGTATTTTAGATATTAAACCTGTTGTGGATAATTATCCTATGCTATTACATGATTTGGACAATTCTGGTTTTACATCCAGTGCATATTCGAAGTATATGTATACATAAAATTACTAATATATTTATATATGTAGGTATGTGAATAGATATGTGTGTGTAGAGAGAGAAAGGTGGCGGCTACTGAAGTAAAAAATTATCGGTATCGTAGTAAATTACGTGGAGTCACGGTGGAGTAATAGATAGCGAGTTCGAAATCCAGTCGGATCCATTACATTCACTTGCGTGCTGATACCCTTGCGAAAGGTATGAATCCTCTTCTCCACCCACCAGATAGCAAGACAGACAGCCTTGGATGGCAACTGGTCTACCGTAGAAAGAAATGGCAACCTAATTCGGGAAAAAATTCTGCCTCGTCTGTCATGTATCAAAAGATAGATGATAGCTTAACCGTATGTCACGCGTGGTATATAACTGACTTAGTATATTGTGTAATGAGATTAACATAATGTGGCCGTTAACTAACATCAGTCGAAGATGTAATCCCTTACGTGTTCACACTTTTAATATTAACCGTTTTCGTGGATTGTAATCACATTATATATTTTAAAAATACGTTTGAGACAGATTTTTTAAAAAAATAAGTCTTCTGTCTTTACGTAAAGGAGCAGTTTTTTGGTAGAGAACAATGCGTTCTAAAATTGACCAGTCGCACCTCTTAGGATAAGCTTCAAATGTGGCCCACGCAACAAGCTACAGATAGATTTATAATCACGATAAAGTATTTCAAATGCAAAGCCCCATCAGTTCTTATACCGTCTGGGTGACATTCCGCAGACAACCATGAGAGAACTATGGTCGGATTCAGCGCAGATCTGAAGCTATTTACTTCTTTCTGGAGACTGTGCTAATCCAGTCTCAGCCAGTATTTCAAGCTAAGTCGCAGAGAATTCCGAACTTATCTCTACAATCCGAATGTACACACACACACACACACACACACACACACACACACACACACACACACACACACACACACAGAGTTAAATATATATAAATATATATATATGTGTGTTTTTGATTTCTAAGGCATGGACTTTTATTTATAATCCGAATACTATTTCATATATGTTATATTTAGTGCATACACGTGTTGGAATAGGCGTCTCCGTCTTTCTTAACTAGCATTGCTGTTAATATCCTTCGTGGTCGAACGTTTAAGAGCAGACCGGGTTATATTGTGACTGATAGCCATCAGTACGTGGGACGTGGTTTCGAAATCTGCCTAAGTTCACATCTCCTTTGCTATATACACGACAACCTAGGCCGGTAAACGACATTCACGGTGTTAAAAAGACAGAGATGTCTTCCCAAGCACGTGATGATTTTCTAAGCGTTGCTTGGGCACAAGGCTGAAAGTATAGTGCACCCAGTGGGGATCGAACTCACATTTCAGTTGTAATTGATTTAGCGAGAATAAGCTCGTGAACCATTACACCATTTGTAAGTGCCCACACCTTCTCAGACACAGGCATCCACTAAATATATAGTTCTGTGTATTTTAGCCAACGTTTCTTTAACTAGAATAACACCATTAATATATAGTGATTTTCTAAACCCTGCTTAGATGTGACACAAGGCAAGGAGTATGGAGTACCCAACCCAGTGAGGATCGAACTCACTACTCAGTCGTAATTGTTCTAGCAAGACAAGCTTACTAACCATTATACCACGCCGAGATGTTCAACGCCATTAATATATATAACCAAAATCAAATGCACCACAATTAGTAAAAAAGACGAAATTCCAATAAAATATATACACAGACATATAAAACCAGCCGATAAAATAAATACATAAGATTTACTATTTACTTCAAGAAGATTTAAAACTAGAAACCTAGTTATTCAAAATAATATATCCTAAACTTCCAACCCCTTATATAATCCAATGTTGTGATTGAATATGCTTCCCAGTCGTCTTACATAGGATATACTACAAACACACAATCACGGAAACTCACCTGTGGCCTATCGGACTTGCGTTCCATCAGACAGCACACCAGTAAGCTGCATAAGGTTTACAGTAACATTAGAAAACTACTCACAAAGAATACTAAATACTAGTAAAATCATATAGTAAAAACAAACTTATGATCCTTGAAGCAATACTCATGCAACCAAAATAATCATCGATATATAAACAAACAATTATAACTTCAGAACCCTCATCTTAAAATGTATATAAAAAAATACGTCGTAACACACCCTCCCTACGTCACAACACTCACTAGTTCTACGAAACTTTCCAATTGTCTCAACATATCCTGATAATGACTTAAGAAATTGGAAGGGTTGGGGAATATTCCATGTACTTTTCTTCCGAAATGAAGTTGGGACAGTTTATGACACAATTTTTTTCTTGTCTAGAAAGATTTATTTGTAATTTTGAAAAGTCTATCGTTAAAAATTAATCGACACAACATGTCTATTGTTTTTTAATATTTGCTTTAAATATATAGTATACTAGCAGCATGGCCCGGCGTTGCTCGTGCTTGATTCAAAAATCGTACGACTCATACAGCAATCGCTATCACTTGACTTAAAATATTTTTGCCCTTCCTTGCCTTTAAAGGAGTGCCCTTTGCTGTGCTGATGTTGCTACATGCCTTACTTCTCACACTGCGAATTTTTTCTAAGCTCTATACTAAACATTAAATCTGTTACGAAAAAAGAACTAAACAAAATGAACACAAAACGATCAGCTTTAAAAAAGGACTCGTGACTGGAAAAACTGAATGAAAAAAGAATGTTAACAACAAATACTTTTTCACACCCAACCCAGTTCTGCGGAATCAGAATCAACGTTGAGTTTAAGCAAGCGAATGAGCGAATCGGAGTAAAGTGCCAATCACATTTAAATTTTTCCCACTTGTGACGAATACAGGTATCGATTTTTTCGCATGCTAGCATGCTAGTTAACATTTATGTCAGAGAGCTGTTGGCTCTCACGCTGGCCAATAGAATCTTCCTGCCTATTCGTGGCAGCCGGCTATAGGCTCTCATTCTGGGGAGTAGAAAATGGCCGCAAACTACATGAAAACTGCCGTAGAAGCATGAAAAAATCTATTATTTCCACTATCGATGGGAGTTGGGAAATGCAAAGTCGGTCTTGGCGTTCCGGCTAACTTGGAGCATGTCCATGTAAATTTTGGTGCAAATTCGTCGGAAATTGCAGCCGTGCATTCGTTACACACACACACACACACACACACACACACACACACACACACATCCTGCGTTTTATAGATAGAGGTATAAGATTGTAGTATGATATACATATATGTAGATCTTTACGCTTATATCTCAGAGCCTCTTTTTCATCACTAAAATTTGTTATCAAACAGGATATGAAAAAATCATTCATTTTTAGTTCAATAGAGATTTTAGCCGCATTACTTTCATTTTAATTAGATATTCTTAAATCTTAAATTGGATTTTGACCAAATATCTAATAATTCCCTCCTCCTGCTTCAACCTTTTCTTCTGTTATGTGATACTCCCTTGAGGACGTCGGCCATTATGGCTTGACACTATTTCCTAACTTCTGTAACTACAAGTAATTTTTGTTTCACTTCAGTTTAAAGTCCTGTACTTCATTTAAGCTTGGTATGCTATTCGCTGTTAACTTGAATGAGCCAAATTCGCCAAACCCGATTTCATCTTCACGTGTCCCAGAAATTTCAGTTGTTGTTTTCTGATTCTCAGTACAAGTGTTATTTTTATTTTTATTTTTATTAAAGCTTCCTCGTTGGTACATTATTTACATTATTCGGACTATTGTCGCAATATTTATTACGTTTCGGTCGTTATACGCTCCGGTCTTCTTCAGGTGGTTGCAATGTCGAACTGAACCCTTTATTTCGCTCACTGGCGTAGACTGTTCTAGTTCCACGTGCCATGTTTGATGGATGTCAGTTATCAGTTATCTCCTGTTAATTTTCCCTCTGAAAGTTTTCCACTGCTTTAACCGGGTATGGAACTCACACTCTTTGGGTTCTGTCACTGGATCTAACCAACGCCTCTATCCACTGTGTCATGTGTCCTTGAAGAAATATAGACAGGTCTTCCACGTTGGGTACTTATTCCATTAATAGTATTGTCAATATACTTCTGTAGCACCACACTTCTGTTGCCTTCAGTCTCCTTATTCATGTAAAAAAATAGTCCAGCATTCATTACTATATTATCTGATCGATAATACATAGTTGTTCAGTTTGTTTTTTTTTCTTTTCGGACTAACACAATTTTTTTGGTTTCTTTGGTTAGAATTTGCAGACCAGCTTTTTGTTGTTCTAATGTGATTTCCGTGTCATATTTTCTATCATCTGTTAAAATAATTCCAAAATAGTTAAGTTCTTGCTTTACTTTATCGTTTATAATCCGTAGCTCCTATCTCATGTCGTCTCTCTCTCAGTTACGACTATAATTCTGCCTTCATACAAATTCCGTAATACATTTCTTACAGCTAGAGACTCCCTTGGGAATTATTTCATATTAAAACATTGAAACGAAGAAATATTCATAGCTTAAATGTTATCTTAATCAAATGTTATATCCAAGCATGTTTTCGGTTCTTTCCATGTGACCCTTCTGCATTTCACTCAGTGAAGTGAGCTCGGTGTAATATCGACGCCAGCCTGACAGTGATCGTAATAACTGTGCAGTTTTTGTCCGTGGCCCACGTGTAAGCACTCCGCCGATTAAAAGAATATCTTCTTTCTCATCCTCCTTTAATTGGGAGATCAGATAAAATCGTACTTTCTTCATTCAAGAGACGCCATTTTAACGCGTGTTCCTTCTTTCCCGCTTAAATAGACAAGAAGTAAATGAAATTTAATAAATCTAAAATAAACAAAAATTGTATATTGGTATTAAATGGGTTTATGCCCCGTCAGAAAATAAAATAGGGAGATAAATATTTCCCTATACAGACTGACCGTACCTAATCTAACATCATTGGGAGTGTTATGGTGTCAGATGTGATTTTGCCAGATTGGTCATGGCTTCCATTTCATCTTTGTTTCTTGTACCAAAAAATGTAGATGAGCAGATACTGTATAAACCATAGACAATTTGCAAAGACACACCGTTATCATTTTTTCAGAAGGTCTCCCTTATGCATTATGTGCAATATATGGGGTTTGACTCCACGAGAAGGAATTCCTACAATTAATGCAACCATAATAGCAACTAAGTGGAAAGGCATATTAAAAATTCACATTAAGGCAGAAATATCTTCTTTTTCTTTTTCTTCTTCTTCTTCTTCTTCCTCCTCCTCCTCCACCTCTTCTTCTTCTTCTTCTCATGTCCTCCTCCTCTTCCTTCTTCTCCTTCTTCCTTCCCCTTCTTCTTCTTCTTCTTCTTCTTCTTCTTCTTCTTCTCATTTCCTCCTCCACCTTCTTCTTCCCCTTCTTCTTCTTCTTCTTCTTCTTCTCATTTCCCCTCCACCTTCTTCTTCCCCTTCTTCTTCTTCTTTTTCTTCTTCTTCTTCTTCTTCTTCTTCTTCTTGCTTTATATACTATATCCTTCCAGGATTTGGCTAATCATGGCTATCCACACAATTCTCTCTTTTGTAGCTCTTAGTAAATTTTGCCTTTTCTTTTTTGCTATCTCTCCAGATCCCTATTCTGCCAATCATTTATAAAGAATGTTTTAGTGAAAGTGACATTTTGTTAATCGTAAGCATCAACTTCCAGATCATGTTTTAAAAAAATATTAAGATCTTTGGAATCGCTAACCAAGCAGTTTGAACAGATGCTGAAAGTTTATGGGTCCGCCTAAAAAGGGGAACGACTTAGGGCTATAAAGAGTTAGATAGCTTTTGCGCTGCTTTCCTTTGTCCTCTTGTCTTGCATTTGTACTGTCAGTCTCAAATTCTCCAGCTCCCTTTCTTCATTATGTGCCCTAGATATTTCAACTGTCTCTTTTCTGATTCGAAATCGA
>OZ010583.1:58895476-58957976 GCA_963932145.1 Acanthosepion lycidas
CATAGACGTATATACAGGCGTATACATGTTAGTTCATACATATATACCCATATTCATAATTTTGTGTTAGACGCAGTTACAAATTCATCAGTTCGAGCTCAGGCATGTACGCAATTTTCATTCTTAATGTAAGTTGTTTTGGACCAATATTTTTTTAATAATTTATTATTATTATTATTATTATTATTATTATTATTATTATTATTATTATTATTATTATTTTTTAAATTTTAGCCTTCCCATTTTCCATCCATTAAATTATTATGAAAAGCTTATATGTTCTAAGAGATGTTCTTCCTTTACAAATAAATTCACTTGTCTTCAATTCGTTATTTGTTACTTTCGTATCAACAAGTTTTGAACATTATTCTTTTGACTTTAAAATTTAAATATGTGAGAAATTCTGCAATTTAGGCTACTAATGGCTGGATTGTAACGACCAATTTCATTGGTCGAATTTTGATTTGGGTTTTTTCGCGGGCATTTTTTGACGGCTCGTGCCCTTTTGACTTTAGTTGCAGCAAATTCGTGGAAATGTCCGGACGCATTTTTTAATATTTTTGCAGGGCCTTTAGCGCCCAAAAATCAAGCCTAAATAATGAGGCTATGACTCTTTTCAACAACCCAAGTGGTAATGCTTCAGAGACGTTGTCTTGTCTCAGCTTAATTTCAATTCAGCCATTTATTGACTGTAGTCAAACGTATACATTTACACGAAGAACTTTACCAGTGATCTCGACGACAGCTGAACTTCAACTTCGCAGAGACCAATAGAGTCCCACTGAAGTAAAAGACTACCTACTCACAGAGAACTACCCCACCCTGTTCCCAGGGGCAAGAATGGGCAAAATCCTTTTTTGCAAGGATTCAATAAAAATTGTTGTAATTTTTAAGGTAGGCCTTGTTCATTGTATGTCTTTCTTGTCTCTGCCAGGGTTGAACTGAAATTCTCACAAATAAATTTTATTTTTTTCTATTTCGTTAAATATTTTTTTATTTTATTTTGTGTATTTATTTGAGTGTGGGTCATACTTCATCTGAGCAATTTTTCTTTTAGTTTTTCTTCGTTACTAGATTTTTTTTTTTTGTCGCCATATTTATTACAACGTTTCGGTCGTTGTACGCTCCAACCTTCATCAGGTGGTTGGAATATCGAACTGAAGGACGGAGCGTACAACGGCCGAAACGTTATAATAAATATGGCGACAAAGATTAGGACAATAGTCCGAATAATGTAAATAGTGTACCTAATACCTCATCTCAGAAATTTAGACAGTTTTTTTTTGTTTTTGCATTCTAATTGTTTTATGAAAGTTATTTTGATAAAAAAAATCATTTTATTTAACTTTAAACCTAATGTTTATTAAATTTAATAATTTTTATACTTTACTTCATTCATATTTGAAAAATAGGTTTCTCATTTTTTTTAATTAATTTTGAATAGTTTTCAATAGCAAGTGTTCACAATTTTTAGATTGAAGAAAATAGAAAAATGTATTTTAGCTAATGTTAATTAAAGTTTATTAGCTATTTATGATTAAAGGATATTTAAATTATTAAAACAAATTCCAGATCAATGTGTTAATTTTATAGTTTACTCATCTTTATTTTAATTTTTTAAATTTAGATGTGGAGAACTAAGGAAATATTGAGAAAATACAGCTGCATTAACAGCGGACAGCCGATTCTCTGTGGCCATATTTTTGAAGAATCTCTCAAAAAATATGGATGAATAAAAAAAAATGTAACAGAATAAGCCACCTTGAAGAATGCTAGAAATAGTTTTCATCCTGTTTCAATTAATTCGGTTAGGAATATATGGGCATTCTACAATGACAAAAATTCGGCACGAAATTTCGCGGAATAAAAGCAAATGTAAAAAAAAAAGTGGTATCCCATTCTGTTGTGGGATCATCTTATGTCCAATCTTTTAATGCCTCTTCGACCACCACCACCCCAGTTTCAACTATAACACCGTCTGCTACAAATACAATACTATCGTCTGCAAGTGTAACCTTGTCTACTGCAAGTGCTATCCTTTTCTTCTGCAAGTACGAACCTTTCTGCTGTAACCTTTTCTGTGGCAACTGCAACCCTGCCGGACTCAACCCTGTCTGATGCAACCCTGTCTGCTGCAAATGAAACCATTTCTTCATCTTTAAATTCAAAGTTGGGTACAACTTGAAATCTGCCTAAAACTTCCTCCCATCGTTCATCTTCCTCTGATTTTCAAACATTAAAAAAACAGAAAAAAACAAACAAAAAACAAACAAAATAATTGCACCTCAACAAAGAAATAAGAGAAATAATAAATGAAACACAAAAAAATAGTGCCCATCATTTCGTTAGTATCATGACTGTCTTTTAGCTGGAGCTACTGCTTCTCGTATTTTTCATGTTGTGCAAACTATTTTTGGAACATTGTCACTGGAAGATGCCTGTTTGAAAAAAAAATACTACAACAATATACAGAATGGTGGTGGAGCCTGACTTCCTTTCAGATGTAAAGGCATTCAATGCAGTGTAATGTACAGAAAACTGTACTTTAGTTTTCGATTCAACGACACAAGATGAAAACCCCGTGAACAGTGTGGTATTACCATCCTCTCATCTTCTGTCAATGGAACGTCATCTTGGAGGGTCTGCTATGGACTACAATCAGCATATTTGTAACTGCGTCAACAACTTAGCTAAAGTAAGCTCACTCTCATAAGTGTGGATACCAGTATGAAAAACATAATTTCAAATATAAAATGCTGCTTAACTAACCAGATTCCCGTCAATCATTTAACAATTTCGCTATTGGAGAAGGTGTGGCAGGTCAAATTTGTGGAATTGAAGAAATACGAGGAAGTTCCTGAGCGATTGTGAAAAATGCACAGCAACAGCTTCCAATGCCTAGCATTGTAGGCATGAATTCCCTCAGATTCTCGTGAACAATTATGGCTTATTAATGAAGGCCTTTATCAAACAACAAGGGCCTCTATTGTTCATAATCACTAGATTCCGCGTGAATCGGTTGCATATAATTTTCCATCTAGGTGCAACTTACTTTTCCATTTAGGACAGTGTCAGCAATTTGTCGTGGGACTTTACCCCACAAATGAAACTGTCTCAAGGGTGAAACTATTATTTACAGAAGCCGCTATCGTCGAGGGGCAAGAGTTGGGAATCATAGGGAAGATGTTATCAGGGCTCTGGATAAGTACCTTCTACACAGCTCTCAAAACACAAAATTACCCCATCGATACAATGAATATCGTCAAAGTGGTCATTTCAATGTGAAAGTAATCAGCGAGAAACCTATGTCTACTTTCGTCTCCATGGAGGGGACTTTGGAAATCCATTACCAAAGAAAGTGGTAGAGTCCCTATTGATTGTCCTCACACATGTTTCTACAAATAATGGCTGCATGTTTAAAACAGATTGTGGAATTGTTAAACAGGCAGCATAAAAATCATTCGCCACGGTAGAGGATGCTTCCAACTCCCTGTTAACATCGGTGAGACAGGACACCATGATACTTGAAAGCATCATCGGTGAATTTTGTGAAAGAAAGAAGCTTGCGCCTAATGCTTATGTATCCAGCATAAGCGATGCCATCATGTCCAAACGAAATCAGGTAAGAAAATTCATTGATGATCTGGATATTGAGCAGTTTAATGAATACCTTCAATTGGGAATGGTTTACAGCGGACAGAAAACTGGGGCGAAGAAGATATAGCACCAAGAAGCTGAAGAAGAAATTGGCAGAAGTTTCAAGGCTGAGGATGTCCAGCTAAAAAAGAGCAGCAGAGACTTTTTTTCCAGAAAAATAAACAGAAAGATCTTTCTGTTTCTTCTTTGATTCTTGAGTATCCAAAGTATGCAAAAGTCCTGCATGAAATACTGACTGGGCTCTTAATAGGACGTACAATCAAACAAATTTGGACAATTAATGGTGCCAGCTGAGAATACGTCAGCTACATCATTAGCTTTGCAAATCCATTTTATACAATGTCATATATTATTGATGTAGCTGACTACTATTAATTGAACAAATATGAAGTTGGTGCTTTGTTATTCAGGATTGTATTTCGAAAATTAGCCCAGCACTGATCAGAATTGAAAAGGCGGTAGAAAACAAAAATGGCACTTTTCAGCACTTTTCCCTGTTACGTAGCAATGTCTTTTAAATATTGTTTATTAGGTTAAATTAATAAAAATGTTAAATAATTATGCATTTAATAATAAAAATTTAAAGTACTATAAAAATTTTAATAATAAAATGATCATCATGATAACAGTTAAAAAAATGAAATGAACAAAACATTTATTAAAAAATAAAAGTTAATAATAAATAAAATACAGTGACATTTCATAAATTATTGACTTTTACCCCAATCATGGTATTTCCTCTCAGTTATTAAATTTTAAAATAAACCCAAGAAAATTTTATATTATTTTAAATTTTATTATTTTTTCATAAAACATTAATTATTATAGTTATTATTATTGTTTGCATTAGGGATCACTTTACCGTTTATCATAACTAATAACACATTAATTCTTACCACTCTATCAATAATAATACCACAGCTAATATTACCATTAACATTGTTACAATTGTTAATAGTATAGCTGCAGTTGTTGTTGGTAAAAATTACACACCCCATCGCCATGTTTACAGACAGAACTCAACTTAATCTACATGGTTGCAATAGACCCAAATCAGTGAGTTTGGATGTGGTTCAACATATGTGTGTATATGTGAGTGCATGTTAGTATGTCCGCCGATGCGAACAGCTGACCTGAAAAACATCAAAGCCCACCCACTTGTCACCTACTCAGAGAATATTGCTACATATGAAACGCTGCAATCCTGACACCGAAATAGAATGAAAATTGCGTACATACGTGTGCTCTAGCGTATGAATGTGTAACTGCGCCTAAACCAAGATTATGAATATGGGTGTGTATGAATGTACTAACATGTATACGCCCGTATGCATGCGTATCTATCCCTATGTGTCAAACAAACAAACACAGAATGAAACTTCCCCCTCCATCACTACACACAAATAATCAAGAACCAGTGAAGCATAAATAGATCCACTTTTGAAAAAAAATAAACCCGTTTATCTGAAGATCGAGAAAACATGAAAGCTCAGGTCAAAAAACCTCTCCATGCAACCGTATATACTAGCTCTATTACGGATATTGAGCACTTTCCACTAAATACTGCACACACCCACACACATACATATATGTGTGTGTGTGTGTGTGTGTGTGTATTTAGACTGCAAATCCTCTTTTAAGCATGTCTGATTGAATAAATTACAAACATGATGTCTGCTTATTTTTATCATAATCCTAAATACACATGTTTTAAATTCTATAATCCAGTAGCCCACCAGAACGACATCAAGTGGTAATTTAAACGTGGCTTTGTGAAAAGGCAGATCTATAAGTAACTAATAATCACTTAACTCTCAACTAACGGAAGGAGGAAATACATAAAATACTAAAAGGGACAGTGCATTTCTTGCCTCATTTGATTGTAATATAAGGAAAATAATCGTGAATATGAAAGGATTATGATAAAAATAAGCAGGCATAATTTTTGTAATTTATTCAATCAAACATCTACATATTAAGTTATCTTCTGGTTATATGTTATTTTTATCGATACAAATATTTAAGTAAATGTTCTGTTTATAATAAACAGATGTAACAACATTCACCGGTCTGAATGTGCGAGAAATTCTCATGCGTTCTCCAAACCTGCATCCTACACACAACCGTCATATAGCCTGACGTGCTATATCAGTTTAGCTACAGAGGAGTATCTGGTTAGCAAGGTCGAATTTACTGTCTTTAAACTACAATCTTCAATGATTTCCCTCGAACATTCATTTCTGCCGGATGCGTATCCAAACGTAAAAAAATGACGTCATACACTACGAAATGAACAAAGCCCGACATTTATTTTAAGATATCTTCTGTTTATACGTTATTTTTATATAGTTTATTATAAACAGAGGATTTACTTAAATATTTGTATCTATAAAAAATAACGTATAAACTTAAAATAATTGTCGGTCTTTGTCCATTTCCTAATATTAAGTTTGTGCAAAAATAATGTCATTTTCTCACATGTGAGAAAACGACATTATTTTTGCACCAACCTAATACATACACACACACTCTTAGATATATATATATATATATATATATATATATATATATATATATATATATATATATATATATAATATTAGTGGTAAATATACACATACATATGCAATCATATATCTAAAATATATATAAATATATATACATACATACATACATACATGCATACATACTTTTCTTTTCCTCTCCCTCTCTCGTGGTCTGAACTTTAAGTTTAAATCGTCAATTGTGTGTGTATGTCACCACAAAATGTATCTTTACCGGTATATATTTAATGTATTAGATATCTGAGTATATTCATATTTCTCTCACTTAAACCGTCTTTGACTCTCCTCTTTAAAACTTCTCTCTGCTAAATTTTAATCCCAGCTTCATCTTTAGACATTCCTGTTCTTCGCTGGTCTGTTAGCCCTCCCTATAACTTTCATTTACTCTCACATTCGTCCCACACTCTCATACATACACTCTCGCTAAATTTTATTTTTTATTCCCGGAGTTGTTTTTTTCTGTTTTTTTTTTTTTTTAATTTGTAGGTCTGATGGATTGGATCGTATTTAAGATGCCAATGGAATAAATTATGACCATGGAATATTAGTGTTTAAACATTATATATATATATATATATATATATATATATATATATATATATATATGTGTGTGTGTGTGTGTGTGTGTGTGTGTGTGTGTGTGAGGTAACAGTTATTGGTAAAGTTGGAGATTTAGTTTCTGTTCTCAAGATTTGTTTACGTCTTTTCTTCGCAATTCTTGCAAGTCCGAATAAAAAAATAAACTAAAAATTGTGCAACGTCATCTTTTCTTATTGCATTAGCGGAGAAGCCATCATTAGCATTTTGTCTAAAACGGCTTATATACTCTTCCGGAGATAATGATTTAACTTTTACATTCGATTGGCAATTACGCATGTCAACGTAGACTAGATTATTCTGTACAACATCTTCATTGTTTTGATCTGCTTGTTTCGACCGATTGCTCTTTGAAAGTTTATACAATTGGTTGTCTGACTTCGTTGAATTAATTCACATGTATCCGATTACTGCCATTTTTTACAAAGATTGTCTGAAAGTAGCATAGACTGGATATAGACTGCAGAAAGTTTTTTCTGAGATGTGATGATAAAAATGAAAGAAACTAACTTAAAAGCCACCTTATCGAGCAGCATTTAAACTAGCTCTTGCGAAAGTCTCTTAATTGGGTTTTCGCTTGTTCAGGAGTTTGAGAGTCCCTAAGTCTTTGCATATTCTCAGCATTGCAAGCTCTCCTGGCTGCCGTTTGATGTGGGTTTTCATTTGTGCATGACTTAACTTTCCTCGCCGGAGCCTTGCAGTCTAGTCCTCTGTTGCAGATTTTCTTTTTGTAAGGCATACTACTGCCTTACAAGATAGGCAACAATGAACGACAGAAGAACTCAAAACTGAACACCATATTTAAGTAAAGCATTAATATTTAAACTTACCTTCTAAAAGCTCAAAGATAATTCTTCTATCGCAACATAACTTTAGGAAAATTTGCTGTACGTTATTTTACGTACAAACAATTATTTTTATTTCATGGAGGACGTTCGCAGGATTTCGCAATTAATCTCGATCATTCCTAAATTTATTTCCAAGTTATAAAAATTGTTATCATAAAAAAATTCGTCGCAGAAGATCCCCTAATAAAAATGGCCGAAAACAATCTTAATAATGAAAACTTGGGAATGCAAAATTTCAGGATTACGGGTCCAGATCCAGCCGAGAATGTTTTCAACTTGCTCCTAATCTGTTGAGATATGGCCTCTAGGATTAAATTTGAAAAAGTATGGCATACTGACATTCACATTTTTTTATTTAGATGAAGTGGAAGTCAGATTTTATGGGAAAAATCGCATAATCTGGTGGGATCACCAATTTTAACACGGCCAGTATGCTCAAACTTACGGAAACGATTTTTTTCGATCAATTTCGTCCATCAAATATCACACACAAGTCTTGAGTAAAATCAGGACATGGTTTTCAGGCAGTTAACAACAGTGCAGCCTGTTTGGATTGTTTACCCAAGTAGGTATTTAGAATTCACCTCCTTGACAAATCGACCATAGTCAGATTCGATCCCTGGTCTCCTGGTCAGGTTCACTTTCCAAACACAGATCATGCGCCCATAAAGAATGAAAGCCGTCACAATAGTAAATAACTGAACTGCCAAATTTGACCAGGTGGTTAGATTTCAGAAATCGTAAGAAATAAAAAACTAGCATATGACATCAAAGTTATATATATATATATATATATATATATATATATATATATATATATATATATATATATATATATATATCGGTAAGTTTAACAATGAATCATAGTGACCCTTTCAAAAACAAACTCCGTTTTAATCTTCAGCTTCGCACCTAACTTATCTCCCGATATACCCAAGGCCCGATCAAGCGCAGCTGATAAATAGAAACGGAGTTCAACCTTTTGAAGATTCGCTTGCATTCGCCTACGCAGCTTTCTCCCTTTCAGTGACGAGCGCTGGCAATAAAGAATAAAAGAAGAACTTCCTGTGAGCGGGAGAAATTGAACGCCAGAAAGCGCGAGTTCTTTTGGCCGGTGATCAACGGCTCAACAATTCAAACAGAAAACAGGAAAATAGAAGTTGCAGTAAAAGTCGAAAACAAGCAAAAGGCTTAACTTACCAAGAAGAGAAGGAAAGGACACTAACACAGAAAATCTAAAGAACCCTTTCAATAAAAGACTCCAGCCGAATGTAAAGATAGGATGGCACTGGCATTTTTAGACATCCACCGAAAGGCCGGAAGGTATATAATGATCATGCGTACAGTATTTACAAACTCTTCAATATACATACTGAATAGATTGGTACGGACAACGAACAATTTATCTAGTTTGATTTTAATGACTTGTAGAATTTGTTTGTTTTTCCCCCCTGCCACAAATTTAGTTTAATGCGTGTTTTCTTTACCTTCTAGGTTGCGGGGCTTACAGACATATCACGTTGGAACACAGGTTTTCATCCGATAACCAAAGTTAAGCCTGGTCACAACCTAGATGGTTGAATGCTTAGGAATACCAGCTGCTGTGCAATTGTATGCGCAGGTGGTGTAATGGACAATGACTTGGATTGGAGATCAGAGAACCGAGTTCAAATACCAGTCGGGTTCATTATATTTAAGTAATCTCAAATATCTTTGGGGAAGTTATAAATCTGCCACTTTTCCCACATATATGGTTTAAATTGTAGGACTTGTAAATCGTTAGTATTTCTAAAATCACTTACAATCCAAAAATATTCTCTGAATTTTAATTACCTGCGAAAACATATGTCTATATTTCTGAGATGATGTATTGTCATTATTCATATAGTTCAGGTTGTTGTCATGCCCATGACGTTTCGGTCGTTTTACGCTCCGGTCTTCATCAGATCATTGGATTTTTCAACTAGAATCCTTCTTCCCTCCATCGGGTGAATTACTCTAGTTCCACGTGACATGCCACTTCCGAATGTCTCATTTATATCCCTTTAACTCAACTCTCCAAGTTTTTTTGTTAACCGTAGCCAGATATTAAACCCACGACACTTTGTGTCAAATCACGTGATCCAACCAACACCTTTATTCATTTGGCCACGCGTCCTTGAGGACAATCATCTGAAGAAGGCAGAGCGTGCAACAGCCGAAACGTTGTAAACATGACAATGGGTAAATAGTCCGAACAATGTAAACAATGTAAATTACCTGCGAAAACGTTGATAAACCTAAAAGAAAAAAATGGTCAGTCTACGCCGCGGATGATCTAATGTTTAACCCTCTACCTCATTGTTAATGCAATTAAATTCAGGGTGCAATTTCTCCGCTCCCAGAATCGCAGGATAGTTTGTTTTTGTTTTTTGTTTTTTTGTTTATTGTTCGGTTCTCGTCAAACGCCAGCTGGTCAAGAAATTACTTATGTTGTTATAAAGTATCTATATATAAAATTATGTGACTTCCGTTAGTCTGTCCGGGATCCATCACCCCCTCTAAAATAGGGATACATCGATCGAAACCAAATTTTGGAGAGAAGAGAAAATAGATAAGGGGGTACAAAGTACAGTTACTTTTACTAGGGTGCGTAGCTTTGTACAATAAATTTTGTTTCATTTCTTTTTTGAAAAATTAAAATTTTAATTGTTTAACATAAAAAATACATCTAGTATTTTAAAAAAGATTTAATGATTAAAATAACAAATATTTATTTAAGAAAAATGCACTATTGTTTTTTTGCATATATTTTCAAGTTTTTATATACAAGAATCCAGTTTCCAATTTGTTCTGTGTTTGAGAGGATAATAAACAAATCACAATGTTAAACGCTTCAAAATGTTTGAATTTGTCTCCAGAAAGAAATATTTACGCATGGCCAGTTGTATGTTGCACGCTGAAGAGTAAGAAATCTTAAGAATTCATTCTTCGCTGTTAAAAAGGAAAAAAAATATCTTCTTTAAAAATATAGTTCACCATGAAGTCCTACAAAACTGAATTAAATTAAATTAAATAATTTATTAAACTGCTACGTAGGGCTTTTGCCAAAATATTTTTCCAAACAACTTAGCTTACCCAGATACCATCGATTGATTTACGAAATTCTAAAAATTCTAGAATTTGTAAAAAATGTTAGCGATATATTCAATAATACTAAATACTGTGAAGATTTCAACACGGGTCAGTGTGTTGCCAAAAATTTCTAATGACACCAAAAGTTGCATAAAACGTATGAACATGTCGGACAAAACTAAGTAACGTTTTTTAAGTAAACAAAAAATAATTAGATGTATTTCAAAAGCCAGAAAGATTGTCGTTTTTTGTCGGGATTTGGAATTTGTAACGTTTTGTTTTAACTAAGAAACCCGGAATCTTATTTCAGTGAACCCGCCAAAAATGTCGTTAACTTTAATAAGGAATACAGTGACCTTTTCAAAGACAAACTCTATTTTAATCTTCAGCTTTGCACATAACTTATCGCCTATTGTACCCAAGGCCCGACCAAGAGCAACTGATAAACAGAAGCCTATTTCTATTCAGTCATTGATTATTAACTTATTTTTCTATATATTCTTTCTGGTGTGTTAGAGATATCCCGCCGAAAGAGTCCCCACCTTCGTGTGAACCAAATGAGAATGATATCAAATCAAGATATTACTAATGATTAATGAACATTATATCACGAGGTAGATAGATAGCTTAATGAAAAGGAAATGTTGAAAATAGATTGCATCAACTTGATTACTTTAGTTTATCAGATAATTTAAATAAAAATGATTTATGCTGGTTTATTGTTAAAGCGTTATTTGTTAAGCGGCATATCAAACTCTATGGTATATTTAATGCCGACATTTAAATATTTTGTAAAATTTTATGGCTTCAGCTGCCGATAAAGTGTATTGGTAGTAATCTTACTATAAATATATATCGTTGCTATTTTTTTTTTTAATATAAAAATGAATTGCTGGCATTTTTACTATGAGAATATAATTTTACACTTTCATAGCGTTTCGTTTTTATTTGGGGGTTCATTGTTTGCCCATAGCTTTGACCCTAGCAGTCGCTACTACCACGTGTCAAGGTGAATCTGGAAACAACAGCAATTAAGAGGTAGTTCCACGCTTCTCAAAACTAGTTGCCTGGTCAGAGACCTTGCTGCCGATCGTACTTTATCGTCAAACACAAGACTAAAATTTATTTAAATGAATGATGCTTAATTCAAGGGAAAAAACGAATGAACATTTAAATGATCGACCTTCAAAAAATTATAATGAGCGATGAAAAGTGAATGTTTTACAACAGCCCGGAACAAAAGAGATCGTGTGGAAAACATGATGAGCCATGATTAACAACAATGAAGGCTAGTTTATTCACAGAAAGTAATAATGCGTATGAGGTCAGATCAACAATTATCAGGACTGGATCTATAACTAGAAACTTACAAAATATATCACCTCGACATTTAATCTCCTTTGAAGTAGTCCAATTCTGAAGCATTGTCCAGGATTTCTATATCCAGCATTTCTATATCCAGCATTGTTTCCATTGATGGAAGCATTCTTGAAACTCTTTTTATTTCTTTTTTTTTTTTTTTTTTTTGCATATCGAACAGCTCCCTCGTAGCATTCTTTGGATTTCTGAGAAATCTTCAAATGTCTTTCCTTTCAAGTGGAATTTGATTTTTGATGAGGAAAAATTTCTAAGAGGGAGATATGGAGACTTATATCGGTTGTTGGACCCGGAAAATGTAGTACTTGGACCAAAACCGCTCCATAGGGCATGACCATTGTTGGAATCTCTGTGGTGTAGCAAGACGACAACACATTACACACTTCATTTTGAAACAGTGCTATAAACAACGGTGAATGAGAACATGATAACTTTCTGCATATTCACGACTCAGTTCAAGGTCAATGTGCCAACCGATTTGCATCTGCACACTTTAGTTACGTTATCATAGCAACACGCCTGATACTTTTAACCAGACCTCGTAGATGGGGATATTAACATTTTTACGATGGGCCTCTGCATGATAACCAAGCGATTTATTAAAACTTGCATCACCCAAAATAGATAAAATAAAGGTAGAAATATACGAAAAGAGCCGAAATTGAGTAAAATTATATAATTAACTGATATTCTAGCCAGACGCCTGTGGTGACAATTATTAAAGACAGATTGTCGGCTAGAGAGTGTGTTAACGCCTTCTATCAAGTATTCTAGGTACACAGGCGACACGAGAGATCACGAGATGTCTAATGTCCCCATAATTTCAGAAATGGAATATCCCATGCGTCTGGCATCCATTATCATGTTTCGTTAGAAATCCGATAATTCAAATCACCGTACCATGAGAATCGTAGACTTCAAGTTACACTGGCTGCGCAGATGTCAGAGAACAAACGTTATAGTTCTAGGTATTACCACGACGCCATGATATGGTGGCTGCATTTATCATTTCCTTTCAATACTAGGATTCAAAAAGAGATTAGTACACCAATGTATACACATCTACAGGCTCAAACACACACACACACACACACATCACACACACACATACACACACACACACACACACACACACCCACACACACACACACACACACACACACACATATATATATATATATATATATATATATATATATATATAACTAAATAAACACATTGAAAATCTGGAGAATCAATTCACAATTCGGGGCTATAAACAACACCTAATCAGGGAACAAATAAATAAAGCAATTTCCACACCTAGAAAAGACACCTTAATGTACAAGATCAAAAATAAACCAAGCCACATCCCAATAGTAACCACTTTCAACCCCACACTGCCTCCATTATCCCAAGTAATCAAAAGTCGCTGGGAAATACTACATCTCAAACCAGACCTAGAAAAATTGTTTAAGGAACCTAAAAGAAACCATAGGTAGTAACCACATTTCAGGGGACAAGATAATCCTTAATAAACCGACAACAAAAACTAGCTTATGCACATTAAACACACAAGTTCATTCACTAGCTCAGTCATTAAATCTACTTTCAAAATCTACCACGATTCTAACTGTAGAAGTCATAACATAATTTACTTCCTAGAATGCACACTATGCCAGAAACAATATAATGAAAAATCTGAGTGACCCTTTCTCAACAGAATTAATAATTATCGCAATGAAATTAAGATTATTACCTGTAGAGCAGCATTTCCGCCTAGAAAAACACGATTTTTAAACCCATGCTAAATTCACTATAATTGAGACAATAGAAAAGTCCAGAGCAGATAACATTAGAAAGATGTTAGAGTTCCATGAAAATAAGTGAATACAACGTTTAAAAATGCACTATTCAGCCGGGCTAAACCATGAATTTAACAATAAAGACAGTATTAATATATAACCCTACAAATCAAAACCTACCCACATTTCTCACCCACGCAAGACTGACATGCTTACGGAGGTGTTGAGGCTTCACACTTATACATACACCCACACGAATATACACACTTACACACATCATACTCACTCACTCCCTAATGAGTCAAATGATCACACATTGTAATATACACGCTTACAGACAACATACTCAATCACTCACTCCCTAAAACCAAATAAAACACACACACACTTAACAGAGACACATCCCCTTTCCAGGAACTAATATAACGGTCAAAATGATTAAGGGAATTCAGAGCAGCATGATTCCATCCAGCTCTTATCTCAAATAACAACTTAAAAAAGCCTGTTTGACCAACACAAAGACTGAGCAAAATTCACGTTAAAAAAATAAAAAAAACAAATGAAAACTACAAACAAAAGTTCATTTTCTCTATCAAGACATTCATTTCTGTAGTTTAGTGCTACCAGCAAGCAGAAAATTATTTTTCTCCTGATGATGACCATGATGGCCGAAACTAGCCGAAGAATCTAATCTAAATCTTAATGAAATAATAATAAAAAAGAAGGAATATTAATATACAACCCAGTGTGTCTGAAGATTTCAATTTTTTTATATTTTTTATTGTTCAATATATATATATATATATATATATATATATATATATATATATATATATATATATATATATATATACAGGTAAAAATAGTTTCAAGTTCAAGTTATGTTATATGTACTGATTGAAAAGCTCAATATCAGGAGCAATTTAATATATTTTCGATTTATACGTTATTTTTATAGATATAGTTTTTTAAACAAATGTTGTTTTTAATTAAACAGCATTAATTACATTTACCGGCATTTACTTAAATAAATTTTACCTATAAATATAACGTATAAATGGAAAATATATCAAATCATTGTTGGACTTAATGTAACTCGATAAAACAATAAAAATAATATTTGAAGTTATATATAGGTTCATATTGTAGTGATGGAGGAAATATCCCGTTGTGAGTAAATTCCATAGGTCAGTGCTTCGCGAAAAGAAGCTACCCGACTGGAACTTGTTTTTCATCGATGGACTATGGAGAGAATTTTGGTAGTTTGCTAATAGTTAAGTGCAATACAGTGAAAGAGTAAAAAATAAGTGTGTATGTGTGTGTGATGGATTTTCCCGTTGAGATCCAAGCGTAGGTTAGATGTGGCACATGGTCGAAAGTATGGGGCATCCAGTGAGGATTGAACTCACTTTTCAGTAGTAACTGATCTAGCAAGACAAGCTTGCTAACCATTAAACCGCCTTGGGGCGCCCCCGTTTAGATCGAAGTATGAGGTTTCGACGACCCCGAACTAATTATCTGCATACCTATGACGGGTATGACTTTTGAGCCCGGGTCCAGAATTTCACAAAAGACCACAATCTGTAGAGAATGTATTGTATCCAAGAGCAGTAGAAACACTGTTAGATGTCTTATTTTGGTTTCACGTTTCATGTAGTCGACTGATGGTTACTTTTAAGTGCAGCTATATCAATGTTGTAATTCCTTAGCTCCAATGCGACCAGAGCTGTTTTTCTTTCTGGTGCTGAGTTGTTGTCCTGGAGAGTTCGGACATTCCAAGTGCCAAAATAAAATTGATCTTGTTTCGTAGTTTTTCACAGTAGCCGGATATGTGTGGAATTTATTAGATGTAGTTGTCAGAAAACCAATACAATGATTTGTTTCAAGTGGCGAAGGCTTGTGTCGGACCATCCACACGTTTTGGATCTGTCGATAAAAAAGTAGCAAAAGACTTGCCACGGAAAATCCAAACGACAGTTCACATATGTACTTATCGCAGAGTTTAACTTCTCCGGATCACAGTCAATATCAGCCAGTAGACGCCTTTTCGCAGACAGATGCAATATAATGACCGTATTATACTGTCATGATTTTCCTTCCCAAGGAGGCTCCTTGTCTTGAACAGCCATTGGGACTCTCCCTAGTCCTTAAGCGGAAATTATAACCAAAAATCTAGTCGTGCTGCCATATATGAACTGCATCGGTCCAGTCTTCATTTGCTTGCCTTGACAGAGTTCAAGCCGTATACGCAGCTGTAGGTGGTAGGTGTAATTCCAAGGAGGTCTTTTTAATATAAAGATGTTAAAGTATTTAAAAAATTCATATACAGAACAATATAAATACATAATAAGGAGAATACTGAATATATATATATATATATATATATATATATATATATATATATATATATATATATATATATATATACGTTTGAATAAAAACAGACCACTTTAAGGTTCCATGTAATAAGTTATTTCACCACAACCCCTTTAACAGGGCTATGGATCATCAGACTTTACTTCCAAAGGTTGAAATGAAAAATGAAAAGAAATTCACACGTTTTTGATGGACCTCATCAAGCATATTTAAAATTAACGAAGTGGGGAAGTAAGGTGGGAGAATATATAATTAGTTGGATTGGTGTGAGTTTGTGATCCTAGGTTTGACGCTATTTGCGATCGTCAGACAAACAGATTATTTTTTTAATCTTGTATATATATATATATATATATATATATATATATATATATATATATATATTAAAGACATTTTTATGTTTAACGTTCTTTTTATAGATACAAGTATTTAAGTAAATGCTCTGTTTATAATAAACAGTATTAAATAACATTTACCGGCCTGAATGTCCTAGAAATTTTCATAGAAAATATTCGTTTTTTGACAGGATTCGAACCTGCATCCTATACGGAACCGTCATTTACGCTGACGTGCCTTACTGTTAGGCTACAAAGAAGCGTTCGGTAGGCAATTTACTGCTTATAAACTTCAATCTTCCATGAATCTCGAATATTCATAACTGCTCATGGCGTATCAAATGTAAACAAATGACGTCATATATTACTTAATGGACAAAGTCCTACAATTTATTTATTAAAGACATTTTTATTTTTAACGTTCTTTTTATAGATACAAGTATTTAAGTAAATGAAATATATATATATGTTCCGTATAGGATGCAGGTTCGAATCCTGTCAAAGAACGAATATTTTCTATGAAAATTTCTCGGACATTCAGGCCGGTAAATGTTATTTAATACTGTTTATTATAAACAGAGCATTTACTTAAATACTTGTATCTATAAAAAGAACGTTAAACATAAAAAATGTCTTTAATAAATAAATTGTCGGACTTTGTCCATTTCGTAATATATGACGTCATATATATATATATATATATATATATATATATATATATATATATATATATATATATATGGTTGCGTATATATGGCAGTGGAAAGAATAATTGTCGTCGGAACTCCGTTTCTACGTACGCTGACATGCATACACGCACATTCACTCACTGACGTACGCAGGCATAAATACACGCGCGTTCACTCATTGCAGCTCAAATAAATATAAACATATATGAACAGTATAGGATTGGCCATAAATGCGCATCGATGCTTCGTTGCGTACATATATACACAATTGGATGCTGTATTCAATGTCGAATTGTCTAGTGAACATTTTTCGTCAGTTGCAGTGTCAACGCGCAGAACTCTATCTCTCGTCTACTTTGTTCGCTGAATGTTTTCACGCACACACATATATACGTATGCACACACGTTCACCTGTCTTCTATCTGTATGTTTTTTTGTTGTTTTTTTTTGTTGCTTTTTTTAATGATGGGGTTGTGTAAGGTAAAATTTCTATTATTTTTTATTTTTTTTTAATGCTGCTTTGTTATTATTTCAAATATTTTCAAAGTCGGTTATTTGCTTGTTTTTGGCGATTGCGCTTATGCAAATGTTAGAAAGTCCAATTTATAATACTTATTGGTATTTATACGGTAGCATTAATTTTGTTCATTGGGGAGTGATACGGTAATGGTAATTGTGGTGCTGTAGTAATTGTGGTCTAATGCGGCAAAGTTAATTGTGGTGCGGTAGTAATTGTGCAGGGAGCTGATAAGAATAAGTGTAGCATCAAATAGTTATTGTAAAATGGTAGAAGTGATTGTAGTAATGGTGGTGAAATTCTCATAATAGACATACACATTTTACAGGGACACACACACACACACACACACACATATTCATGTAACATGAGAACAAATAGAGTCAAGTTACAACTTTCGTAACATTCAATTTAAAAGAGGGCTCAATACGAAAGTAGAGTAATATTCTTTATTTTAGGATATTGCATCAAAACGTAAAAATAACGATACGCAAAGGCAATGCGTATTAACACATCTCAGGAGTTAGTAAATAACTGGTGTGTAGACAATTTATTGAAATTTAAAAACAAGATAAACCCTCTATTGACGAGAAAAGGAAGAAAATAAAAAGATTAAGAAAGAAAGATACAAGATGCACCCTCTTTTCACGAGAAAAGGAAGAATAAGAAAAAGAGTAAAAAAGATAATAGGGGAGATAGTTTCAAGTTTTGTTTTGTTTTTATTCAGATCAACCAATCGGAATGACCTAAGATAAGTACAAATTAAGAGGAAAAAACAAAGTTAAGAAGCAATAATACGTAAGAGGTCATGACCCGCAGATTTAGAATCGTAGACGTCATCCAGACATCATATACAGTTCTGATGTAAAATGGCTACAATTTTATACATTAGACAGTGTCATTTCCTGTGTAAAATGAAAGATAATATAACAAGATAACTCGACAAACTACGTACTCTTTTGAGTTAAAAATTCTCAATTTTATAGTTGGTAAAAAAAAACGAACCCTTTAAGAAACAAATGGAATGTTTAAACAAATAGATCTAACAAAATTATTAAAACATATAGATCTAACAAAATGATTTAGACATATGGATTAAACAAAATTGTTTAAATATATAGAACATACAAAATAAAATAGAAAGCAACTAAAGAATCTTTATTTCGGGTGTTAATAAAACCAATCACTGCAAAATTGCAAAATTGCAAAATGTAAGCCGAATGCCAATACATCTATACTAAATATTACCAACACTACAAGAAGATTTATGTGAAAATTATACAACGTCGAAATTGATCTTACTGGCAGAAAGATAAGCTATGGTGCAACAATCTTTAAGTAAAATTTAAGAAGTAGTATTTGTCAGATTTCAAAGTTCAGCAAGATTGTAGAGTCAAAGTTACGGTATGTCTACAATTAACCGTTAATTCAACTATTTGATTTAATAAAGCATCTCTATCCAAGAACCTGATAATCTGCATTCGTCCTGTAAAAACAAAAACACAAGGTACATATAAGTATCTACATTTCCTTGCCATTTTTAAAATGTTCCATTTCACTTTAAGAGTTTTATTTTCATCTTTCAACCTCCAAAAATATTTTGAAAGTGATGCATTATTTCTATAAGTATTATTCGTAAAAGATTATGTGCTGATACCATTGGTTTTTGAAAGAATTCTTAGTAGTATCAATATAGAAATTATCAACACTCGGATTTTCCATGATAGGACAAAGAGATTCGGTTAAACATTTGTTTGACTATGGGCATTGGTTAGGATTCCTACAATTACGTTGATCAATATCCTTAACAATAATTTGATTGGCACTTGTATTATGATTAAGGTTATTAAATGGGTTTAGAGTTCTATTGTTGCGCAACTTTGGGATTTTCTCGAGATTATTGTGCAACTATAACTTAGTTTTAATGCATTTCTATTAAATATTTTACTAAGAGAGTTGCTTTTCGAAAAATGTTTATCGATCAATTTAAGAAACTTATTGCTTAACTTACTACTAATTGATTAAATGGAGGTGAGTACCAGACGATCTTCCTATTCCGATTTCTTTTCTTTGAATTACAGTCATCATATTTTCTAAACTGAATTTCAGCGCACTTATACGCGTTATTTTTTAAGAACTTTATTGTACACACTGTTGTATTTCTGAAACACATCTTTGTCCGAAGAGTGGTTGCTGATCCTACGTTCTACAGAGGAAGGAATATGTTGGATTACAGATGGAGGGTGATTTTAATTGGGGTGAATATAGATTGGATTGTCATTATTTTTCATATAAGGTTGAAAATTGTCATAAACTAGATCTAATGTGACATCGAGAAAATTTAATTGTTTAAAATCGGTGCTTATTTTAACCTTAATTAAACACCGGGATCAACATCCAGCGTTGACTGTTTCATGCGTGAAAGCAATCTTCTTGTGTGTGTGTGCGTGTAAAATGTGTATGTCTATTATGAGAATTTCACCACCATTACTACAAGATTGTGCTCAAGCATGAAAAAAAAAACTGTCGGAGTTGTGTTGATCTTAGTCTCCTATTTTTTTTATTTACGGAAGGCTCTATCCCAGATATTGAGCAATTTTAGCTTAAAAGTAAATTCTTTTTAATCATCGGGAAAATGTTTCTAGTGTAATACGTTGCATTATCCGAATTTTCTTCTGAAATGTTCAGTCTATAGTGCTATATATTCGAGCAATATGATTAATATTTAGGTTTGCATAACACAAAATTGAAAAAATATATGCAGAGATAAATACTTCTCGCAAATACCGTTTTTTCAGTTAATCTACGGATTCGATTATCTATTTATGTATGTATGTGGATGTCTTACAATATAGATAAAATCTAAGCCCAAAGCTTGGTCCACTCTCTAGATTTCAAATAATTAGATGTTACGTGGCTTTATTTCAAAACTAATTTACTGACATCAGACCAGAAAGACGTTCTCATCCTGAAGGGATTTATTATATATATATATTTTTTTATAATAACGAAATTATACCTATTATTGCATAAAATTTCCTTAAATATCTGGCACATTTTTTAATATTTTCTATGCGATTTCCATTCTGGACGCTGGCAATTATGGCGCTCTACATTCCCTGCTCTTTGTAGCTCTTAATAATATTTTGTCTTCAATCTATCCTGCATTACAATTTTACAAGACCTCTTTCCACATTAATTTCCCTAGAAATGTCCATTGTCTTTTCGTGATTTTAAATGTAATCATTCATTATCTTTAAAACATCGTTTTGCCGATGTGTTCTATACATGGTATCCTCAACATCCTCTATTAATCACCACAGAGATCCTACTAATCCCCACAGAGGAGGCAAAGTGGAGTAAGGATGCACGGTGGAGTAATGGACAGCGTATTGAGGAATCGGAGAGCCGAGTTCGAATTCCAGTCGAATCCATTACATTCACTTACGTGCTAATACCATTGGGAAAGGTATGAATCCTCTTCTTCTCCCTCCAGCTATGGGTAAATAGCAAGACAGACTCGGTTCTATAGCCTTGGATGGCAACTGGTCTAGGAGAAGGAAAACAAACTCTGAATTCAAAACCTGCGGAGGGTCGGTTGTGCACCAGGTCTCTGTAATCGTCCCTTCAAAAAGTGTGGATGGTCCTGCTCGAAACCTTCACCACTATAATCAAATCTCATGTGCTATACATGCGTGTTGGGGACCGCTTGTGAATTCCAAATTCCCATGAAACCCACCTCGGATTAATGCTGTTACTAGAACAAGATCCTTCCCTGCCCTCCATTAGAATGTTTGACGCTCAACTTCTCAAGAGCACCTCTCTGCGGCTGCTCGGTCTCACGTTGACTGCTGACGTGAGATGGAACAAATACATTGAGTCAATTGCTACTTCCACCGCAAGGATAGTTGGACCCTGTACCCCGCCAGGAAATTTTTCTCCCCGGAATCGATCCTTCAGATCTACAAATTAACAATTCGACCTTAAACGGAGTATTATTGCCATATATGGTCTGGAGCCCCTTCTGTTCGCCTCGGAGTTCTTGATAAACTCCAGAGGCGTATATGCAATATAATTGGCCCTGTTCTGGCATCTCGTCTACAGTTGCTCTCTCAGAGACGCGCCGTCGCCTCTCTCTGTCTTTTTTACAAATACTTTCATGGTAATTGCTCCGAGGAGCTGCATTTGCTAGTTCACAGACTTCATGAATTCAAGCGCCCTACGAGGCTGGCATCCCGCTCTCACCCTTTCACTGTCGAAACTAATAAATGTAGCCATCTCTTCTACTCCAATAGCTTCATGTCTCGCACCTCTCCCTTCCCTATTCCTGTTTTCCCTATAATCTCCAAATATTCAAATGTAATGTCAATCAACATCTCCAGTTGCCTTGAACTATCCACTATCCTTCTCCTCATCCTTTCCTCTATCACTCCTATCTGATCTTGCTCCAAATCTTCTGTAACCCCTTGCGTCCTTGTAGCTTCCCGCCTTGCTTGGTGTGAAACGCTTATAATATTAGGTTGGTGCAAAAATAATTTCGTTTTCTCACATAGTAACATATGTTAGAAAACGAAATTATTTTTGCACCAACCTAATATATATATATATATATATATATATATATATATATATATAGTGCCGACATTGTGTAAAAGCAAAATTGTTCATTTCTTAAATTAAGCTTTGACTCGCTGGATCTTAGAAACGATTAAAGATATCTTACTGGAATTCTCCGAGGTCTTTCCAAATCTATTGGAATCTACTTTGAGGATATGAATTTATAATTACTTCCCATGCTTAATAGAAGAATCGTGATGAAATCAACCATGAACGAAAATGACATGTTCATTATTAATTAATCATAGCTAAGGATCGTAATCTCATGAAGGATTGAAATATAGTTCAAATATATATATATATATATATATATATATATATATATATATATATATATATATTATTCTAGGATCACATTCCAACTTATGCAAAGTGATCTTCGCCCTCTCTAACTTTCTAACCTGTCTTGGTTTAACAATATGCCTCAAGCCTTTCACGTACGATTTAATTTTTTAAGTCATTTTCACTGCTTTTTGGACTGTCATAGCTGAAACTCCTTTCTCATGTGTCAAACGTCTTATGAATTGAGTTGGATCTTTTCTTATTGATCTCTTTAGTTGAAATGATCATTCCACTTCCTGATGTGACCTCCTGATCCTGTTTCCTTTTCTACTGTTCCCGCTTTTTAAAAATTATTCACCGTTCTCTTGATGGTTCTTCAATGGACTTTGAAGTTGAAAGCCAGATTATAAATGTTGATACCATTTCTGAAGACCTGAATGATGCTTTACCCCTCACTATTCCTTATTTGGTTAGGCAGTGGGGTTGACACAAAACGATTTTAACCTGTTCTATTTCTAGCTGAATAACCGTGATTCTTCCAGGAAGCGGTGTCAAGATGGCTAAGCGTCTTATCTGAAAAACCTGTTAAAAATAATTCAAATAGTTTAGTGTTTTTTTTTTCTTTAGATATTAGGTTGGTGCAAAAATAATGTCGTTTTCTCACATAGTAACATATGTGAGAAAACGACATTATTTTTGCACAAACCTAATGGATGGGCAATTATCCTAGGCGGTTACAGGTTTTGGACAATTTTGCAGTAATGCCCAGTATATATTCGAAGTATAAGCGGGAATATATATATATATATATATATATATATATATATATATATATATATATATATATATATATATATATATATATATATATATATATATATATAGGGATTACACGTCGATAGCATTACTCAGTGTTTTAAGCAAATCTTCAGTTGTGAAATACCGGCTGTCCTTTAGGGCATTATGAAATTTGTGGTGTTGATTTAAAATTGTATTAAACCTTTTTTATTTTTTTATCTGTATGTGTGTGTGTATGTATATATATATATATATATATATATATATATATATATATATATATATATATATATATATATATATATATATTCAATAAAAGACAACATTTATAGCCTTTGTGAATCGACTTTTTCGCTTAATATTGCAATATATATCTATATATTGAGAAATATCGGCAAAATTAAATTTTCGATGCATCCGACCGGGCGCAATAGCTTTCCAAGACATGAAGAGCTGTCAAAATTATCGTTTAAGGAGATATCTGCCTATAAAATGAACAGTCTGTGATGCATAATGGGAAGAATGAAAATGGTGAGAGGAAACGGCTAAACATTACATCGAAATTTGTATTTGTGTTAACAATCTTTTAGAATCTCTTTGAGTTTCTCTTGTTTTCCATCGATTTTGTTGAATGTAAAACTTTCCAGTTCAAAATGTGACATTTAGTGACAGCTTCAACATAATGGGTAATTAAGTCATGCGTACAAAGTGCAAGCATTTAATTCTTTGTAAAGATGCAGAAGGTATTTTTCTCTCTTCTGATTAGAACAATTTACAGGTGTTCTAAAGGAGACGTGGGGAGCACCGGACAGCTCGTTGTTCAGAACAGTCTATTGCTGTTTATATTTTCATAGAAGATTATTCACCAGCAATGCATTTTAAAGAGGAAGCCAAGAGATACGAGATATGAATAAAGACAAAAAGAAAATGTTTCTTTGCCTATACATTTCCCGCTTGGACAAAACCCTTTGCTAAAGAAATGTTTCCTTTTGTCGTTATTCATATATATATATATATATATATATATATATATATATATATATATATATATATATATATATATATATATGTGTGTGTGTGTGTGTGTGTGTGTGTATATATATATATAGAGAGAGAGAAGGAAGAGAGAGAAAGAAAGACATAGAGTGACAAACAGAGAGAGACTAACCACTCATCAACGAACTATTAGTGGAAGGGTCCGTTAAAGCCCATTGTCCGTAGATGGGAAGCGATAATTTTTGAGTTATAAAACTACTATAGTAACTACCAGTAGTTATGATCATAATTAAATGCTATAAATATGTACATATGGGATAAATAAATATATACTGTACTGTATATATACAGCATACCGTATATATATGTATATATATATATATATATATATATATATATATATATTTTGAACAATAAAAAAAAATTAAAAAATTAAAATCTTCAGACACACTGGGTTGTAGATTAATATTCTTTCGTTTTTTTTAATTATTATTCCATTTAGATTCCTCGACTAGTTTCGGCCGAAATGGCCATCATCGGGGGGAGAAATATTTCTGCTTGCTGCTAGCACTAAACTATATATATATATATATATATATATATATATATATATATATATATATATATATTAAGGCGCAGTTCCGTTTCCTCAAGGTGTTAGCTTTATGGGTGAATAGGTCTTTTTTCTTATACACGTCTGCGGTCACCAAAATGGTGTGCCGTTCACTCACATCATAGCAACAGAAATTAGCCCCTTGTTCACGGAGATAGAAACATACGTGACAGGAAATAAAACGTCAGATCAGGTGGAAACTGGGATAATGCCGCCATATATTGGCATGAGCAGTTCAATCTTCATTAACAATTCGCGATAATGCTGAAAAGCGTTTCCACGTCCTTGTAGGTAAAGCATTATTTTCCACCATACAGTTCCATTTCTCTCAGACGAAAAGTCACAAGCCTCTCGCTACTTCCATGGAGAGTCTTCAGATGAACTACATTTCACCAGTTCTGTCGTTCAGATCTAAGACCCGACATGCCACACAGATTGCAGCAAAGCACCTTAGTTACTTTCCTGATGAGATGTAATTTCCACACATGCCTCTTTCTCCCACAAACCTCTGCCGTGTGGAACCGATTCAAAGACATTGCTTCCTCGATCTCTACAATTTTAATCTGTTCAAGTCTACGGCTAACTGTTATCTTCCACACATATCTGCATAAGTTGTGCACCTTATTCTCTAACCCCCCAACCTTGAGTGGCTCTGGGGCCTTGTATAGAAAATAATAACCTGTATTTTGTATAGAAATTTGAAGAAGTGTTTATGTTTCCCCCTTTAATAGATTGAGTTCAAATATTAGGTTGGTGCAAAAAATAATGACGTAATAATGTCGTTTTTTGACGTTATACGTCAGAAAAACGATATTATTACGTCATTATTTCTGCACCAACCTAATATTTAGTTTCATTTAAGCCAACACGATTACCATTATTTTTTTTCGTTAATATTTAATGTCTAAATCCTCAGTTTTGTTCCGAATTTTATTTGTCTGTTAGTAGCACTATTTATGAAACTAAATTCATTATTTGAAGCTAAAAATAAACAAATTCATGTTGTATAATTTGATAAGATTGTGTGTACCAATTTCGATTTCATTCAAATTTACAATATACAGTTTTTAAAAAAATAACAAAATACAACCGCATAATACAGGCGGTAAGATTTGAACAGTGGGATCAGATTTTACAGTTAAATGCATAAGAAATTAATCCCCATTTTTCATATGAAATAACCTATGAACAGAAAGATATCACAATTTTATAATCACTTTACCACCGTAGCTTCCGTCTGTCTTTTCTACATGACAATTGTTCTGATAAGCTGCTCTCTTTAGTGCCTGAATGAATTTAAACATGCTATTAGATTGGTAACTAGGTCTCGCCTTTTTTTACTGTTTTAACCGTCAGTTAAATAGTTTCTTTTCTCGCACTAGTCGCCTATTGAACATCCTTCCGATTCATTGTTTCCCTGCCGCCTACAACCTCCAATAATTTAAAATGCAGCGTCTTCTATCTTCTTGAATCCTGTTCACTTATTTCAATTTCCTCGTTTCGACACACAATCTTCTCATTTTCTTTCACTCCCTGTAACCTCGTGCGTCTTAGTGGCATTAACGCCTTGTTTCGCGTAAAATGATTAAAAAATAAACTATGTTGACCACGGGATATAATATTACAGTTTATAATATGAGATGAAAAAATAATCCATAGTTCTATTATCAACATTTTCTAATTCAGTTACATTTTCATTCGTTTTTTAATATATAAATGTTTTCCCCCAGGCAACATTTAAAAAAAGTGGTGTGCTCTGAAAATAAGAAAAACGGTATTTTTTTTTAATCTTCATTTGTGCGAAATGATACAAAATTTAGTTCAATATTAAAAAAAAAAAAACTTAGCAAAACGATATCGTTCTTTTTTATTCAAACACCAAGTAAATAATATTTTCTCTATCTTTTTTTTATTATTATTTATAGCTCTCTCAGTTACTCCTTATTTTTTGTCAACATTTCATACAAATTTGTACAACGCATTACTGGAATAACACCAAAAATACAACCAGCAAAAGGCAAGTTAGAATAAGACCCTGGACAGCGTGATGACCACTAACCCTGCCGCCACCCGGCAGTATGTCGCGAAGACACCAACTTTTGTTTTTCAACCGTCACAATTCCAGAATGCCAGGTGCAAACAGATGCAATCTCACTCTTTTTCTCTCTTTTTATCCTTTTCTGCTTGCCATCAGCATGGATGAAGTTAGACTCCAGACGCTAAAGCAACAGACAATGCTTTCTTGGAACCACGATTTTCACTGATATGAAATGGAACGATTATAACATATCAATAGCTGCATCTACTACAAGTAAAATTTGGGTCACTCTGTCGTGCGAGAAAATAAATCCTCAAAATCTATCGTGCATATTTACAAAATTTACCACTCGTCCGTGCATTGAATAAAGTTTCCATATCTGGTCAAGGGTTCTGGCTGTACATCTCGATATTCTTGATGAAATAAAATAACTATCTGTAAATGTAACCGATTCTGACCTGGCAACTCAACTACAGGCATTTTCTACAAATATTTACATGGTAACTGCTCTGTTGAGCTTTTCCTCTGGTACCTCGATTACATGAATTAAAGCGTGATACTAGATTGACATCTCGTTTAACTTTTGAAATAGCTAAATGCAACCGCTACTTCTACTCCAACAGTCTCTTTTCTCGCACCTCCCGCCTGTGGAACTCCCGTTTCCTTGCTTCCCTGATAACTACTATCTTCAAAAATTTGAATGCAACGCCAATCGCCATCGTTTATCTTCTTGAAGCCCATTCAACTTTTTCCTTTCCTCAAGCCTCCCTATACTCCGTCTTCTTTTTCACTTTCCCTCCCAGTAACCCCCTGCGTACTAGTATCATTCCTACTTTATCTGGGGTGAAATGATTAAAAAAACAAAAAACAAATATGCGCTAGTCAAAAAAGTTCGTTTGCTTATTAATTACAAATACTAATTTACTTAATAAATCCAACTAACTTTTCGGTCAAAGCAACATATATATATATATATATATATATATATATATATATATATATATATATATATATATATATATATATATATATATATATTGTGTGTGTGTGTGTGTGTGTGTCTGTGTGCGCGCGCGCGCATACATACATACGCGTACACATAGATAGATAGCTAACTAGCTAGCTAGATAGATAGATATTAAGAGGGAGTTAGTCATATCAAAAGGCTGGGGGGAATATTTTTGTAGAAGTCAGAATGGAAGATATGAATTAAGCGATAACATATTTTAAGCACTTATGAATTGGTTCCTTGATTGGAGCATATGCAGGTGCGTTGAGGCGCGCTAGTTCTAAATGACTACCCTTCGATTCAAAATATGGATGAATGAAAATGAATTCAGCTGGAAATGACGCTGATCAAAGCCGTGTTGATTAAAAGCTGAGTGCAATATTGAGCATGTCATTGGTGTCCTTCGATATATCATTTATTTATTTACTGAACCTCAGGGGTCTATGACTTGGAAGAGAGAATGTCCATATCCCTTATTCATATGTCATACAAGAGTATCTGTGCATATCGTAGATGACTCCGAATATATTTTTTAGTTTTAACCATGTGTATATTTGAGTGTTCTGTTTACGATTTTAAGAGCAATACTCGACTGGCAGCTATGTCGCATCATTTTATATCTGTAACGATTTAAGTGAATATATTAAAATAGAAAGAGGCGTAAGTCAAGGATACATCTTCTCACCCGAATATTCAACTTATACAGCGAGGTAATTCTGAGGGAATTGGAAACCCTACTGAGATTTAGCATTCGCGGCCATAATCTTAACAACATAAGATACGCAGATGACACAGTACTGATTCCAGACACAGAAGAGAAATCACAAAATCCCCTACAGAAGGTAGCGACGGAGAGTGAGAAGAAAGGACTAAGCATAACCTACAAAAAGACGGGGTGCTTGGTCGTCAGTAAGAGGAAGAGCCCTAAATGTGATTTGAAGGCTGGGAACACTAGAAACAAGCAAACGCGGGAGTTTAAATATCTGGAAAGCGACTTGACAGAGGACGGTATGTGCGACATTAAGACCTGTAGGCGTATCCGGATGGCCAAGGACGCATTTCAAAAGCTGGGCAGAGTACTGCGAGACAGGACGGTTTCTTTGGTAATTAAGAAAAGAATACTGTGCTGTTACGTGACAGCTGTCCTTTTTTACAGTAGCGAATGTTGGTAGATTTCCTCAAAGATGAAGAAGAGACTTGAAGTGATAGAGATGTAGTTCTACAGAAGGATTCTAAGGATATGATCGACCGAGCGTGTGAGCAACGATGAGGTATTAGAGCGGTTGCAAACAAAGAGGTTGCTTATACTTGATATCAGGAAGAGGCAGCTGAAATTTCTGGGTCACATAATGAGGAAGGAGGGCCTGGAGAATCTGATAATCACGGGTCGAATAGAGGGAAAGAGAGACAAGGGGAAACAATGCGTGACATAGCTGGCAGACTTAAGCAAGTGGATGACTGAACGTGGTCTCGGAGAGGAAGAAGAGGGAAGGAACTTGTTGAGAGCTGCAAGGAATAGAGGGAGGTGGAGAGCCATGATCGCCTACGTCCTGAAAGAAGATGGCACATAAGATGTTGTTCACATATTCCATTCATGGCGTTCTTGGTATCCGTCTGAAGAACCACATGTCTGTTGCATCAATTTTCGTTTTCATCTGTGATAGGAAAACCGATATTACATAATCTCTTCTTTGTTGCTAACAATTTTTTCTTTCTTTCTTAATACTTTGATTAGCTTTTGGATGGAATCCGTCGCTAACCCAAAGCGCTTTTAGTTTTCGTTATGGCATTTTTCATCCTCTGTTAAAAAACATTTTAAATAATTTAAGGTTGATACTTGACTGATGCCATAGCCCTCAATTTATAATTCATTTATAAATCTGCTCGTTTTGCGTACAACCGTGCATTCTGTCTTCTTATAACTGATATTAATGGGCACGTGATCGAGGGGTTCGAAGATTCGTTTTATGATCATGAGACCAGGGTCCGATTCTCACGTCGGTTTGTCAATAAGGTGACATCGGTCTGGAAGTAGAGATTACAAAATTCCTGAAAACCATACCACGGGTTGACGCAAGTAGATGAAAGTCTTTGAAGCCGTCGATGGTTGTTCTAGCACGAAGTCATAAGTCATCGTGACCGAGGATTTGAGCGTGCTAGCCTTGTTTAGAATGTTAATCACGCTGGATAAAGCGCTCTCCACTAGAGGCTGTAACTAACCTTCGCTCAGTAGAGTTGCAATATAAACAATCAAGTGGGCTCTGTGGGTGTTGAACAAGCGTGCATGTGCCTGAGGAGGCGTCTGAAATGGGGATTAGTTAGCCGACATTTTGGCTGAGGTCCTCGGATTCGTGTGGCTTCGCCGTTTACATAATTGATATTTATTAGTTTCTTCTACCTTTTCTTTTCTACCCTCTGTAGGAATTCCTGTAGTTTCCTTTCCATGTCTTCTATTAAACGCAGGGACATCTGCATATATTACGTTGTTAATATTAGGTTGGTGCAATAATAATGACGTAATTTCGTTTTTTGACGTATTTTTTAACGTCAAAAAACGACATTATTACGTCATTATTTTTGCACCAACCTAATATTATGAGTACCAATAATGAATCCTGTTAATATTGTGACCACAATAATGAATCCTGTAGGTCTTCTAATTCTCTCAGGATTGCTTTACTGTAAATGTTGAATAAATCTGGTGTGACATCTTTGTTATGATAGAATTGTCACCTTTACTACGTTCTGCAAGAATTCCTGTAGTTTCTTTTCTATGTCTGCTATTAAACACTGGGTCATCTGCATATCTAATGTTGTTAATATTGTGGTTACTAATGACGAATCCAAGTCGGTGTTAGGGTTCCTTCACTTTGAAATTTTGAAAGTCCAGTGAGAAGAGATATCATTGTCTTATGCCTTTTCAAATTTTTGTATATTCCCAGAATCAGTTGCCAAGTAGGCATTTAAACGGATGACACTACCATTTACTCCTGTCTCAATAGCAAATCTGTCAGAGCTAACACGTTAAGCCTAGCTGCTGTTCTTGAAAAGAAACGCCAGTCAGTGGTTAAACGGGGCAGGAAATGACTTGCAAGCACCTCTATAACAAAACTGTTTTCATATTACCACCATAGGGAAAGTTTTCTGTCTTCCATAAGCATGGCTGTCGCTAGACTCCTGGAGAGCAACACAGTGTGCTTTCTCGGCGTCACTTTGAAGTGGAGTGACTATATTGAATTAATACCCGCATTTACTCCGTCTCATGGCAGAAAATGTTACTCGTCAGAGTCCAATTTGAACATTTACAAATCTACCATTTCCCCGTGCATTGTATACTGTTGCCATATCTGGTCTAGTGCTCCTGCTATTCATCTCGAGGTTATTGAAAAAAAACCAAAGAAAGCTCTGCAATGTAATCGATCTTGACTTGGCATCTCGACTTCAGTCACTTTCCCAACGGGTTAACGTGGCTTCCCTTTGTCTTTTCTACAAATATTTTCATGGCAACTGCTCTAACGAGCTTTGTTTCCCTGGTGCCTCGACTACAAGAGTTTAAGCGTACTCTATATTGTCATCTAAGTCCCACACGTTTGCTGTTGAAAAAATTAAACACGGCCACTTCTACTCTAACAGTTTCTTTTCTCGCATTCCCGCCTGTGGAACTGCCTTCCTTTACATTGCTTTCCTGATATATACAACCTTTAAAAATTTAAATTCAACGTCAATCGCCATCTGCTATCTCCTTGAATCCCGTTCATCTCTTGTTCTTTCATCAAGCCTCAATACTAACCTTCTCGCTTTTTTACCCCCTACGTACTAGTGGCATTCCCACCTTTCTTGTGGTGAAATGCCGAAAATATCATTTTTTTTATCCGTATACACCTGGATTGCTCCCAGTATATGTGATGGATTATTCTAATATCCTTAAAAAATGAATCAAGCCTACCTAACATTTCTAAGAGTTCATTGTGACGCATTTATCCACCGCTTTTGCATGATCTATAAAACATAGATATACATCATTTTATGCATAAAACAACAAAGAGGTGATTGGTTATGTGGTGAGCTGACTTGATTAACTATTCAAAAATGTAATTTTAAATTTCGAGTAAGAAATTCAAAATAAATATTTGGCTTTTGGAGAGCTCTGAGGAACCCGTGAGATTCGCAGTTTAAATTTGGAAATTAAATTTGAAGTTGAGCGAATAAATGTGCTTATAAAATTGATTTTCTTAGATCCATGCAATTATTCGTATCGAGCGTCCCGATATGTGATTGAAAAATTAAGAAAATTGATTGTGTGTACTTCTGTCTGTGCGCTTTCGATATGTATTGAAAGATTTTCGTCTTTTTACTTCTCCCAATATATATATATATATATATATATATATATATATATATATATATATATATATATATATATATATATATATATATATATATATGGAAGGAAATGAATATATAAATGTTTATATACGAAAATATGTATCTATCTCTTATCAAAATGTGTGTTATTAAATAAAAACATAAAGAAAAAAAAAAAAACGAAATATGATACATCCAAACACGTATTTTAAAAATTCGAAGATTAACATTTTTCAAAATTCAGCGTTCCTCCTCCTTCATGGACATGTGTAATCACATCAACGTCATCATCACTTTAGTCTGATAAAGTCTTAAATGCTGGAACGCGTCCCACGAATTTTTTTTCACATGAATTTTCTTTCTGGAGCCAACTTTTTGAAGTGTTTAGGCTTGTGATTTGTTTGTTATTTTCGCAAATGAAGAGCGAATTGGAAATTGGATTTTTGTATGCATAAAACTCAAAGAAAAGATATGCAAAAAAAACAATATTGTATTTTATTAATTAAGTATTTGCTATTTTAATCATTAACACTATTTACATTATTCGGACTATTGTCCTAATCTTTGTCGCCATATTTATCATAACGTTTCATCCATTGTACCGGCCTTCAGGTGGTTGTAATTTCGAACTGAAAGTGGAGAACTTTCAGAGGTAAATTAACAGAAGAGAACTGATATCGTGGATCTAGAACAGTCTACCCCAGTGAGCAAAATAAAGGGTTCAGTTCGAAATTCCAACCACCTTCAAAGGCCGAAACATTGTGATAAATAGTGTAAATAATGTACATAATACCTCATCTCAGAAATATAGACAGATTTTAATCATTAAATATATATTTTTTAATATTGAGAGCATTCTGTATGTTAAATAATAAAACTTTTAATTTTTCCCTAAATAATTAGTGAATATTGATTGTACTAAGCTAAGCACCCTAATAAAGCGAACTGTACTTTGTACCACAGTTTGCCGTTCTCCCAAAAATTGTGTTTCGGTTTGTCAATGTATGCCTGTTTTAGAGCGTGTGACAGGCGGACAGACAGACAAACTGAAGAGTTTTATATAGGGATATCGTCGATTTCTTCTTCATGTACCACGTGCGTTCACACGTATTCAGATGATAGTTCTTGGTTGTTGGATTATTTTTACATCATGGTTTAAATATATGTAGTAGGTTTGTTTCAAAATTTAGTATAATTTTATTGTTGCTAGGCTGTTTCATATTTTTATGTTGAATGCTTGAAGTAATTAGAATTGTATTTTTATAGCTTATGTGATACATCACATTTGTGCCATTGCTAAGGATTTTTCAGATTTCTTTTTCTGTTTTCCATAGTCCTGGTAGGATATCCTAATTATATTATATTCAATGTGAAACAAAAAGCTCATAAAATATTTAAAAACAAAGACAAATGAACCCTCCTGAAAAACTCAATAATCAAAAAAATATATATTATCCTACTAAATCTATCACATCTACAATCGAAAATAATCTATCTAAATTCAACATAAAATTTTGTTACTACTAGATCAAGAACAATAAAAGACTTAGTCAATACTAAAAAAATTATAAGCTAAAACTTGAAGGAGAAATTAAATCATTCGCCTGTAAAATTTTTAACAAAATATACATGGAATAAAACTCAAGTAATCTAAATAAAAGATTATATGAACACAAAAAGGAACATTGTACAAAACAATACGTCAAATTCGTTTGATGCCAACCGGAACGAGATTGACAACAATTCTGTTATAAAAAATATGGTACACTTACCAACGGAGAAAACAATTCACTTACGATGTAAATATCGAGAGATGGCTTTGATAGTAAGGTCTTCTACAGTAAATTTACGTCCTACATCATTTTACGATTCCAGGCAAGTATTCTATTATCACAGTGTGGGACACCTGCTAACTAAACTGATGAAAAGAAAAAGGAAAATAAAGGTGTGAATGATTTCGGATTGGCATATAAAAAATAAAAATTCTAAAATCTCCAGCACCCCCTCTTTCGTGCGCACCTGTAGTTGTACCAACATAACACATTCAGTCCGATGAAGTCCTGAAGGATGAAAAGCATCACAACTAAACTTTTTTCCACTTTGTCATACAATTTCTCCAATATTTATCATGATATATATATATATATATATATATATATATATATATATATATATATATATATATATATATATATATAATGTTTACAGGTTCTTTTTTATAGATACACATATTTAAGTAAATGCTCTGTTTATAATAAACAGTATTAACGACATCTACCGAACTGAATGTCCGAGAAATTTTCATAGAAAATATGCGTCCTCCGACAGGAATCGAAACTGTATCCTATACAAAACGGTCATATAGCCTGACGTGCTTTACCGATTAAGCCATAGAGGAGCGTTTTGGTTAGCAAGGTCGATATATATATATATATATATATATATATATATATATATATATATATATATATATATATATATATATATATATATATATATATATATATATATATATATATATATATTCATACGGTCGAACTATTAAATCTAAAAAATTAACATCGGCCAACTCATTGAGAAACGGAAGAAAAATTCATACTGAAATATATATATATATATTCCCCTGAAAAAATGTTACATATATATATATATATATATATATATATATATATATATATATATATATACATATCTGTGTGTGTGTTTATGGAGAACTCTCCCGGCGTTTATCGAGATGACGGTCAAACAGACCAGTTAGAGCGTAACAGTTAGTCTACACTCACATAATATTTGATTATTATGGTGATGGCTTGTACAGAGTCGACCACAACTTTGTAATCGCGAAATACAACGAACTGGTTCGCAGCTTGCTACAAGGTTTCCAAACGACCCTCCATAGATTTTGAATTCTACCATCTAGCCTGTCCTATCTACACATAGCTGGAGGAAGGTTAGATGGATCAGCACGTAAATGAATGTAATGAACTCGACTGGAATTCGAACTCGGTTAGCTCAATCCTAGTCGCTATCCGTTACGCGTCCATCCACCCATCTATCTATCTATCTATCTATCTATCTATCTATCTATCTATCTATCCCAATCTTTCACTATCTATCTATCTAATCATCTATCTATGCCAATCTGTTCACTATCTATCTATCTATCTATCTATCTATATATATATATATATATATATATATATATATAGATGTGTGTGTGTGTGTGTTTAAATTGATAATAACTTATTTTTAACACTTTCTGCTTTTAGCATTATACAGAGCCAACATTGGTTGAAATAAAGTTACGTAGAGTGTGTTGCGCCAATCATGATCTTTTCTTCTAGAATTTTAGCATTGGAAACCCTAGATTAACTTCAGCCCGAGGAGAGAACATTGGCGCTTGGCGGAAACTTAGGTTAAATTTTGATGTATGCATCCTCATTCCACGCATTTATACACCACACGCCAGCACGCATAAACATAGACACATAAATATAAACACACTCACAAATACGCATATATATATATATATATATATATATATATATATATATATATATAGATAGATAGATAGATATAATAACAGTCATCTCATAGATGCAAACATACGCGCACTCACATTCAGAAACACAACACACAATTACATGCATATATGTATGTGGTTTAAAATATGCGAAGGTAACTGCAAATGTATCTCAGATATGTCTGTTTATTTGTGTTTGCTTGCACTGATAGATAGATAGATAAATAAATAATCAACAGGCTAAGATAGATATCAACTTACTGAAATACACACACACACACACATATATATATATATATATATATATATATAGGCAGAAATTTTTTTGTCGTTGCTTGGAAATCTTTCATGCAGCAAAAAACAGACTATCATTACTGTTTTGTCCGTGTATTGTTTAATATATTGAAATGTAAATGTCATCTTTGATATTGGCTTATGTAAGCCGAAAGCTTAGACATGATTAGAAAATATGCATGAATATGGTGAATTTCTTTCGTCTTTCAATCATAATTAGGCTTATCAGACAATATGAAAGGAAATTATTTGAAATAAATAGACAAAACTTTTCTATATTATTTACTTAAACATGCATCAATATATATATATATATATATATATATATATATATATATATATATATATAGAGAGAGAGAGAGAGAGAGAGAGAGAGAGAGAGAGAGAGATGAACAGATTCAGATAGATTGATGCCGACATGCTAATATAGATACCAACATACTGAAATAGATAGATTGATAATCAACAGACTAAGATATATAGATATGAACATCCTGAAATAGATAGATAGACTGATACACACACACACACACACACACACATATATATATATATATATATATATATATATATATATATATTTATAAAGATAGATAGATAGATAGATAGATACTTAAATATATATATATATATATATATATATATATATATATATATATATATATATATATATATATACTGATATAGATAGGCAGATGTCAACATAATGAGATAGATATAAACAGATTCAGATAGATAGATAGATAGATAGATAGATAGATAACCTCCAGGTAAATATCTTGCAAACACATCGAGATAGAAGTGGAGTATTAAATGCGCGATGTCTAATAATGTACAAGAAGAAAGTGTTTGACCTCCTGACAAATAACTGAGATGCGCCAAATTCCATTTCTGATTCGAAACACGAAATTCGAAATCTTGGTTTTAACTTTATATTTGAATGACAAGTATTGTTTCCAGTGGAATAAAAGGCATCTCTCTTAAGCGCCACAACCAACAAACATTTTGCATCGTTCCAAAGTGAAAACATACAATTGTACTTTTATCTTGAATTTCTTTCTCTGTTGATTCCGTTTCGAATCAATTTTGACTTTACGTTTCCATATTAGATTTCCTCTCGCACTGCTTAATTTATATTCTATGTTTGGGTTTTAATTTTATCCTATTTTTTGTTTTATTTTCCCCATTTACTCTCTTTTCGCTGAAAGGTACTTTCTTTTATCGATATCTTCTGATTATCTCTATTTCTTTCCTTACAACTTACTATTTTTCCCTTTTTTCTTTATAATTCCTATCTATCTATCTATCTATCTATCTATCTAAGCCTGTTGATATCTGCCTATCTCATCCTGTAGATATCTATCTATCCATCCATCTACAGTGCGTCTCAAAAATCTATACACATTTTGAAGGAATAATTCAAACAACTAGAACCAACTATATCTAATTTAAATAATGCATAGGAAGACAGTATTTATTATAAAAACATGATCTTAAGATATTGTATTCAGACATGTTTTCAAATTGATGTCAATTTTGATCCAGACATTGCTGACAACGCAACGCAACGCAACGCAATGGAATCAAAATCAGCGATCAACAATTTGATAGGTGTCTGTGAAAACTTTCCATCACCTTTACTTGCTTCACGGGGCTTTCATGGTTCCATGGTCCTCCGAAACGGTTCTTGTACGCAGTACCATCAGCGTTAAACCTACCTTTATTTCGTGATATTTTAAACCATGTGGGGGCATCAGAATTAGACTCTCATCCATACAGCCTTTGGCATTCAACTTTCTTCTCATACTTCCAGTAACATTCCAGGGTGGATATTCTTTGTTCAAAGTTCTGCCTGGTTGAAAATTTATAATACTATAACTTGTATATCGGAGAAGGAAGCAAGTTTACTTGAACTATACACTGGAAAAGTGTTTATACATTTTTTGAGACAACCTGCATGTTCTGATTTATTTACAGGGCTGACTCAATATATGTTACGATGTTATATAAGATTGTGAATACACGAATCGATAAACTGGAACATAATTATTAGCTGAATTTTCACATGGAATTTCCATTGCATAATCATCTTGGGTATAGCGATAATCTACATCCGGCAGCAAGATCTCTAATCGGGAGATTCGAAGTTTTGAAGATCGTGCAGTCACCTTTTAACTGCTGTTATTCCCAGCTCCATCCTGACCCAAGTGGTAGTACCTGTTAGGGTACCAGCAATGGGCGACTAGTGAACGCCCAATCAAAAGGCACCAGTACATTTTTATAATAAAATGACCAATATATTTTCATAACAGAATTACAATGCAACACTATAAAAATATAAAATACTCTTTTATATACTAACATTACTAACAATATATTTTATTATATATATATATATATATATATATATATATATATATAACATACCTTTTCTCTCAGAGTATAAAATTATGTACAAAATATCTGTATCTGTCTATATTCCTGAAATGAGTTATTGTAACTATTTACACTATTTACATTGTTCGGATTGGTGTCTTCATTTTTATTGTCATATTCCTGAGGTTTCGGCCGTTGTACACTCCCGCCTTCTTCCGGTGATATACGTTGGAATTTAGAACCAAACCCTTTATTTAGTCCATGTGGCTAGATTGTTCTAGTTCAACGTGCCAAGCCTTTTCTTGATGTCACAGTTTAAGTCATCCAAGTTGTTATTCACCTCTGCTGTGGCCGGCTATTGAACTCGTTGGTTCAAGTCACTGGATTACTTCTACCAACGCTTTTATTCACTGGGTTATGAGTCCTTGGGCTCGAACCTCCAATGTATATCCCCTGACGAAAGCCGGAGCGCCGTGAATATGAAAATAAAGATATCCGAACAATGTAAATTTTCAATTATAAAAAATGATTTTATTATGTATCTCGTGAATCACGCCAGTTCCTTTTTTTAAAAGACCAAATTACAATAGATTAACACTTTTTCCTCTATCTCTTTATCCCATGTTCTGGTTCAATAAGCTAAAAATTAAAAGAAAATGAAAAAAATATCGTTAGTAACTCTATACCCATTGCATAAACGCGTACAGCCATGAACAACCAAACGAGAAACAGCTAAACATCATATAAAGGTAAACAATGGGAAACATGTATATATCGCTATGTTTGTATTTCATAATACAATATTAATATGTGAATATTACATAAATTATTATTGGAAACAGTTAAATAAAACATCACTTTTATCTTGTTTATGTTAAAAAAAAATACAGATTTACAATTTTAAAAATACATGTAATTTTGACTATAATAAATAATACTAAATAAATAATAAATACAATTTTAAAAATAAATGTACTTTTTGACTATAATAAATGGAAAAGAAGAAGATTCGTACATTTCCCAAGTGCTAATACCCTTGAAAGATAAAGGTATGACTCCTCTTTTACTCCCCCAACAGCTATGTGTAAATAGCAGAACAGACCGGGTTTTATAGCCTTCGATAGCAACTGGTCTACCGCAGAAAGAAATAGCAATCTACTGCGGGAAAAAAAAATCTGCTTAGTCAATCATGTATCGAAAGATACATGATCGCCGAAGCGTGTATCACGCATGGAACATAACTGACTAAAATAGATATATAGTTTGGTCAACGGCGTAGCCAGGGCTAGCAGTAAACACGCTAAATTTATATGTCGACCCCCTTAAAATTAGCTTCAGAATTAGGTCTTTGAAAGTCACATGATACGCAAGTATAGGCGGTATTCGTTTTGTCCAATGTATGCTTCTTTTTTTTTTATTTATCTAGTGTACGGACATCTTGATCTGCTTGACTTTGCATCCTTTTTTTTTAAATTTTTTTTACGTTGCCTTTGGTTCGTTCCCTTTAGTTTATTTAGCTACTCACTGGAAATTTCCGTATCTTTTTCCACCATTTTTTTTACCTGCTCTGATATTCTCTCCTTATTCTGAATCTCATTACATTGACTCATGCCATCACCTTTTTTTTTATACCTTTTATACATTTATTCTCATTTATTATTTACATGGCCACCTACATTCATTTAATCAATTTTCACCTAGCTTTTATTTTGTTTGGCTATGCACGTAGCGGTTAACCACGCAGAAAGTGGAGACTGATACATCGAGTTCAAGTTCCATCTGAATCCGATCAATTCGATCTCGCGCAAATACCCTTGAAAAGTAGGAGTTGACAGGAGAGCAGGCTGTGCCCCCTATCTTTGTTTGACGGTCTAGAAGAAGTATAGTTTCTTTTTATGTGACGTGTCCTGTCAAGATGTAGGCGATGATGACCTTCGACAATCTTCTATACCTTGGAGACCATAGCAACGTTTGTCTGTTTACGAAGCCTCCCAAACCACGTTCAACCTTACTATTATTTGTTGCTTTACATTTTCGCTATATGCTTTCATTCCCTTATATGATATTGCCTTTCTTTCTCATTAGCTGTCTTCACTCCCTTAAATAACATTGTCTTTCTTTGTCGCTATATGCTTTCACTTCCTTATATGATATTGCCTTTCTTTCTCATTAGCTGTCTTCACTCCCTTAAATAACATTGCCTTTCTTTGTCGCTATATGCTTTCACTCCCTTATATGATATTGCCTTTCTTTCTTATTTGCACTCTCTTATATCTTGTCTATCTTTCTGATTATCTTCTCTTTCTTATATGACATTGCTTTTCTATCTGGTTACCTATTTTTTCTCTCTTATATGATATTGCTTTTCTATCTCACTATCTGTTTTAACTCTCTTAAATAAGAGTACCTTTCTTTCTCATTGTTTTTACACTCTTGTACGATATTGCCTTTCTTTCTCATTATCTGTTTTCACTCCTTTATTTTATATTGCTTTTCTTATTCGAAATTTATTTCTAACCTCTTATATTACATCGCATTTATCTGTTTACCCTCTCGCGAAATCATTGCCTTCCCTTCTCGTTATCTATGTCTCCTCCCAATTACTTTCTTTTCATTGTCTATATACCCTTTTAAATTCTGTCTGTTTACACTTAAGCTTATAAACTAAGGCGAATATGGAAGTTTCTTTGCATTGTACTTGTAAAATATAAGAAAATTCTAAGAAGACACAACATGTCGGTTCGATTTAATGAAACGAGTTTCAATGAAATGAAATAAAAAGATGCTCAAATTTTATGGACATGCATACGTCTCCCGAGAAACAGGTGGTTGAGGCATTTCACTCGAGTGGCTGAAGATCAATTGCCACATGTTTCCGCGAATGGAGAGCAAGGCCTGTTTTACTGCTTGCGACAAAGCCAAGCTGGCAGGGAAAGTTATCATTGAGACGAGCAGCATGCTGCCAACTTTCTTTAATATTTACATAGAGTTGATCCCGATGTCCAAGTCGACCTCGCTCAAACGTTTGTATAGATGACAGACTGGACAGGCGCCAGTTCCTTCGTTCTGAGGCTTTGCTTTCCCAGGAAGAAAAGGAGATACCGCATTGCTTCAGATTGTCTTTGAGTTTGTCTTTGAAACACAAAAGTGGTCTTCCAGGTGACTTACTTGTTAGAAGATGGTCAAAAAGGAGTTGTCTTTTCAAGTTTGTTATCATTCATATGAGAAATACGTCCTGCCAGCCGGAGTTGGATTTTCATTACGATGGCTTCAGTGCCCTTCATGTTGCATTTAGTCAGATCTTCACTGTTTCTAATGGAAGGTATATATAAGGCATCAAGTTGATTGATGTGTCGTCGGTACAGATATTCCTCACACACACACACATATATACATACATATATATATATATATATATATATATATATATATATATATATATATATATATAATAATAATAATATAATATGTAAAATAATATAATATATAAAATATATAAATATAAAAGTGAACATTGAAGTCAATAATCAGAGGCGACAGGCTGTTTCATGCTAGACCCAATCGTCAGTGAAAAGTTGATTGATATGCGTCGGTACAGATATTCCTCATATATATATATATATATATATATATATATATATATATATATATATATATATATATATATATATATATAATAATATAATATATAAAATAATATAATACATAAAATATATAAATATAAAAGTGAACATTGAAGTCAATAATCAGAGGCGACAGGCTGTTTCATGCTAGACCCAATCGTCACTGACGATTGGGTCTAACATGAAACAGCCTGTCGCCTCTGTATTGAATTCAATGTTCATTTCCATATATATATATATATATATGTGTGTGTGTGTGTGTGTATGTATGTATATATATATATGAGGAATATCTGTACCGCCGACACATCAATCAACTTGATGCCTTAGATAGATAGATAGATTAAATGACTGAAAAAGATAGATAGATAGATAGATACATAGATAGATAGATAATTTAACACACTGATATATATATATATATATATATATATATATATATATATATATATATATATATATATATATATATATGCACTTCGTTTTATGTGTACTCATTGCCCATTTTATATAGGTTTATTTTATTATGTTACATAGATTTTATTTTTATTTTTCACTTTTTCTCGCGTTGCATATCTTTCTCGCTATCTATTTTTTTTACTTTCTTATATTATATTTAACTGCTTCCTCCATTCTTATTGACATTTGTACTGTCGTCGCAGACTTGATATTCAAGAACGAATGTTAAACGGCGAAATATAAACAGAATACAACAATTAACTCGAAGGTAGAATGGATTCCATAGCCCTCTACTGGTCATCAGAAACGATTACATGAAGTTGGAAGGAAAAAAAATTCAAACATTCAATAGAATGAATGACATAGTTTTAAAAGCTGTCTGTCTCTTTGCTTCCGGTAGAGAGCAGAGAAAACTTGAAAGAGGAAATAATGCTAATGTCGTTTCGTCTGTCTGTCTTCTGTTTAAACTTACTGTATATTTTCCTTTTGTACTTACTATTTCCACTAGAGTTCATCGTTTTCATTCTTATTTCAAAGGCCTACTGAGTTAAACAGTGAAACTTGTCGGCTTGACTGGCAGTTTTGAGTTCAATCTCTGATTCTCATTATGTTGAAGCCACATGTCTTCATTCAGTGAAAAAATAAACGTATAAGCGACATATTTTTGAAAAAGGTTGATGAATATTAACTCATATGAGAATATCTCCTCAGCACTGAAAGGCGAATGAAGCTAAACTTTCACTAAGCAAAAGGGTCGCTTCTAAATTGCCTGATGGTGCAGCAACCAAAACGTTTTCAATCGAATCAAGATGAGAATGCTGGTTGAAATAGTAATACATAAAAATATATCTTTCTTATTACTCTGAACGTAAATTTAACTTAATACACGTATTTGAGTAGATGCCCTGTTTTTAAGCGGTGTGAATAACGTTTGACGGCCAGCGTTTTCGTGTGACTCCGGCAGAGTTCAAGCCTATGTCATCATCTGCCGTAAAGCAATTATCCGTCGAAAATTGCGGCCGTGCATTCGTTACACACACACATCCTGCCTTTTATAGATAGAGATTACTTTTTAATAAAAATCTTCAAAGAAACAGCTTTCTCAAGTCCCATAGCTGTTATCGCTCTTTCCAATACTGACGGGCGTTTCCTTTCTAAACTTTTATTAGAAGTCGTGTCGAATGTCAACATTTTGATTATGCCATTATTTTTCCTTCAGTGACATGTGTTATCCATTTTAGTTGAGGTTGTTGGCGGTCCTTAAGTAATATTATTCGTTATTAAGTCTCTCGAAGTAATTTAGTTTTATTTTCGTTTTGTTTAACAACAAAAAAAAGCTACATTTACTAAACCTTGTGCATCCATAAAAAATAACGTTTAGAAGAAAAAAATGTCGGATTAAAAATCTAGCAATTGCCGAATTGCCCAAATATTGTACCCCTCTTTTTTCTTGTATTATTAAAATATTCTTCTGCTGTGTGCTATGTACATACACGACGTGGGGGATAACAGCTTGCGCTCCTTAGGTAAAATATTCGGTGTTTTCATCTGCTTCACATACCTTATAATATGTCTTCTGTGTGTCAATATCGTTAAGCCTTCTTTCCTTATAATGTTCCCCAAAAAGTATAAGTGTATTTTTGCTTGTGCATTTTCTCTAACTTCCTTGTTACTCATATGTTATATCCATGGTATTCTCGGTATCTATCCGTAGAAACACATTTATGTTGTCTTAGGTCTCTTATTTTCAGTAGCAGTTTTTTTAAAATTTCAAAGCAGTGATAGAGTCCCTGAGTAAACCGTACTCTCTAAACGATATTATGAATAATGTAATTTAAAGAGTGACTCGAAATGAATAGAAAGAACGATGGCCTAATAGCAGAGACCGGCATTTTCACAAGGCTCGGAAGGCAAAAATAGCGTTATGATTAGCAAACTGGTGTCTCTAGATTAGTTATGTCGGGTTAGTAAGTTCGATCCTTACGAAGAGTCCCATAATTTTGATAATTCTGTCGGTTGGAATTTATTAAATATTACTTTTTAATGAAAATCTTCAAAGCAACAGCTTTCTCAAGTCCCGTAGCTGTTATCGCTCTTTCCAATACTGACGGCGGTTTCCTTTCTAAACTTTTATTAGAAGTCGTGTGAAATGTCAACATCTTGATTATGCCATTATTTTTCTTTCAGTGACATGTGTTATCCATTTTAGTTGTTGTTATTAGCAGTCTTTAAGTGATATTTCTGATATCTGGTACAGTTCTTTATCATTCTGTAGCGCCAGTTCACAAGTTTCGAACAAAGATTGTCTTCGGGAAGAACCATCGGCTTCACTCGCTTAAAACACATTTTAGCCATTGTTTTGGAAATCGGCTCTCTACAGCTGTTAGTGTAGTTATTTCTGAATGGATTCGGTACCATGCATGACATCTATATAAATGCCTTGATCTAATGATTTAAACGGTTGGCTAGACAGGAAAAAAACATATGTATTCAAATCCGTAGAGAAAGCAAAGTGAAACTTGTACACTCTATTTTCCACAAAGTAATGAAAATTTACGATATTTAAAGAAAACGAATCATTGTAGCGATGTACTATTATGCCCATTAAATGAGCTTGACGTGGAGAAAAAGTTTCCTTGAATGGACATGACCACTCAAAGAAATTTTATTATTATAGAGCACTTTCAACCGGATATTTTCATTTTCGGATCAGTCTGGACTGAGAGTAGAGGTTTATAACTTTTCTTAATCAAACTGTCAGGAAGAAGGCGTTCAAAAAAAAATGATTTGTTTTTCAGTTTGATCAGTTTCAACCGAATATTTTGATTTTGGGACGAGTGTGGGCTGGGAGCTGAGATTTATCAATTTTCTTAATCAAGCTGGCAGGAGGAATGCATTCAAGTCCTGTAAAAGAAAAAGATTTATTTTTCAGTTTGACCACATTCAACTGAACATTTTGATTTTGGGAAGCGTGTGGGCTGGGAGCTGAGATTTATAACTTTTCTTAATCAAGATGGCAGGAGGAAAGCATTCAAGCCCTGTGAAAGAAAAAGATTTATCTTTCAGTTTCAACAGAATATTTTCATTTTGTGGACGAGTGTAGGCTGGGAGCTGAGATTTTATAATTTTTCTTAATCAACCTAGCAAGAGGAAGATATTCCTTCCCCGTAAAAAAAAAGAGCACGTGAATAAACGAGAATGATTTCTTTCGACGATTTTTCGACGTTGGTGATTTCTCGGCGTCATTTGTCGAATAATCCAGTTTTTTTTTTCTTCATACAGTCTTTGCCTTCACCCAAGAGGCTGTGATTGGAACATAAAGTAAGTTTTAAAGAGAAATGTAATTTTGCTGTTGTTGGGTTTTTTAAGCGTATAATCGGAGCAAAAGTCGGAATAAGAATGTAATTCACTTATGATAGATGCTTCTGAATATCTCAAATTATGAATACATATTCCTTAATTACTCTAATCGAACAGCTTTTTTCTCGCTCTTAAATTATCGAAATATCAAAAGTACCGATTATCGACTTAATAGCATTCAAATAAGCTGTCGGTGATGGCGTACTGACAAAATGGCCTACATATAAACGAGAAATAGACTGACGTGCGAGCGAGCCATATTGACGGTATGGTAGGATAAAATTAGACTGTTGGCGGATACAAATGTACTTACTGACGATTATAAAAGATGATAACAGCTAAACGTCCGTGCCTAACGTTAATAACCGAATACTTTCATAAAATTAAATTGTATGTAATAATTCCCTATCTGAGAGTATCATATTGATAAGTCAAAAACGCGCCTTAGAGCAATTATTTCTTATCTATTTATGTGCAATTGCAAACCCACGTGATGTGAATTCCATGTTCTCCTGGGTTTTCAGAAAAGAAAAACCTTACGCCGAAATTCCTCAACGATTTACTTTTCCATTGTGTTTTGAAAAGTCGCACCTTGTTCATGATCCGACCTCAGTGTCTGCTTCAAGATTACTGTTAAGGTACCCAACTGATGAACGTTCCTCTTAGGTAACTAGTCTCTATGAAATTAAGCCCAGTAATAGATTGGCGATAAGATCTCATCATTTTACAGTCAAAATAGGTAAATACAGTTCTATGTTAACAGATTTTCAGATATATGTTTTTTTTTACCGACGAATGATTGGAATATCATATACATGAAATGTGAAGTGGAAGTTGGATGGAGAATAGAGACTCTAAAGAAACTGATGTAATTCATCATAAAGTGATAGTTGAAATTTTTTCGACAAGCTCTCCTAAAGAAGGTAGAGAAGTAAAGCCAGAAGCAAGTACTAAACATCAGTTGCAAGAAGACAGAATATATGGTTGTCTTCAAACTGGACAGCCTAACATACAAATTACAAATTGGTTATACCGAAATTAAACAGGCGAAACAATTTAGATACCTGGGTAGAGGATTAACAGGAGGAAATGTGAGAAAAGGACATCAAATGCGTTTTGGGGTAGCGAATGATGCCTTTCAAAAACTGAGCAAAGTATTAAGAAACGAAAAAAGATATCGTTAAAAACAAAAAACAAGAGTACTGAACTAAAATTTAATATCAGTTCAGTGAATACTGAATCACAGATGAAGAAGAGAGTTGAAGGAACAGAAATGTGGTTCTACAGAAGGATGCTGAGAATACCATGCACCGAACATATGAGTAACGACGGAGATCGACAGACAATGCCAAGAAAAAGGAGACTTGTACTTAACACCAGGAAGAGACAGCTGAAATTTCTGGGATAAATGGCGAAAGAGGGTTTGGAATATCTCACAGGATGAATTCATGGTAAGAAAAACAGAGGAAAGCAATGTCTAACCTACTTGGTGTGCTTTTGTTAACGTGTGGTTGCACAAGGTTTTGAGAGATAGCAAAAAGACAAATTATAAAGAGCTACAAAGAACAGGACATTATGGAGAGTTATGGTCGCCAACGTCCTGAACGCACTCGGCACATAGAAGAAGAAGAAGAAGAAGAAGAAGAAGAATGAAGAAGTACATGTTGGGATATTTAATGCAAACAGGACATACTGAAGCTACGTGAAACAGGAAGCAAGATCGAGTCAACTACTTAAACGAGTTTGATTTAATGGGTGGTAGAAAAAAATAAAGAGGAAATGAAAAGGAGTAAGAATTTGAGTAACAAAATATAGGAAGTTATGGAGACCTGTTATCATACATGACCTGAATATACAGGGTGCACCAAAAATAATTTTACAAAATTTGGGGGCGGGTTCGTCACACCAAAACTGGGACAAAAGTCCATATATCCGAAAATCCTTCGTTTTTGAGTTATTAAGTTTAAAGCAAGTTTATGGTAGATGGCGCTCTGTTGCCATGCAGATTGAGTTACAATTTTCATTCCTCTAATTTTTTGGCTAGTCTGTCTTTCGTGTTTAACGTATGCCGTAGTGAATTAATTGCGAAGTTTTCCGTTTACCAATGGCAGGCTATTTATATCGTGAGCAGGCAGATATGATTTTAACATAAAGCCGCCCGAATGCTAATAGACGCGAAGCTGCGAGGCTGTATCAGATTGCGTTTTCTTTTGTCCTTGTTTTAGGGTGAGGAACCCACCTTCAAAGTTTGTAAAAGTATATTGTGTATAAAAAGAATACATTAATTTGTACATGTAATCACATAATTTTCGCAAAATAGTTTTTGCAATGGGATAATATTTTTTAGCTGTCTTTAATTGACTACAAATACAGAATTTAATAAGATACTACGTAATTAAATACTGTATATATTCATATATAAGTTGATTTTATTGTGCTATTCCTGAATTTTTTAGCATGGATTTTAACCGCGTATAGTGTAACCTGTCACTGAAAATGTATAGTTTTAACCTCTTCAAAATATTACCTGTACGACAGCCTAATATTTTGCGTAAAATCCCGCACTACACTCGCGTATATACATTGTATATATTTTGATATGTCTATCAATGGATTCATATCATAAAAATATATTTTGGGGATATCATGTACCTCGGAATAAATCTGAATTTTATACCATTTAATTTTATATTTTCAGTTGTTTTTCTCGTTCTGAAAAAACAAAAGCCCACATTGTACATGAAACTTTATGGTATTGACAATCCTGTCTTCCCCGATTTTATTAACGATTTAAGCGAGATTACTCCAGAACCACGAGCTGTGCGTAAACATAAATCTTTTTCTTTCGTGGAGTTTGATGACTGACTCGCTGGTCTGTTAGCTGTCTATTGCATGAAGTGTTGCAAGACACACACATGTTACAGAAGGATGACTTTATTCTCAAAAGGAAGGATGTAACACGTTACCAGAAAAAAAAAATCAGCTGAACTCAGACCTGCTGAGGATCTTGGACACATCAAGTAGGAGGAGGTGAGAAACGAAATTGTGTCCTTACCAAAAGGTCCATAGCATCCTAAACAGCATTTCACGAGAGGAACTAGGATAACTTTTGAAAATTAGAATGCAAACCACGCGTTCGGCTTATTCGAAAATTACTTTTTTTCACTGCAAATCATTCATTGTATTATATGGAACTATTTTAGAAGAAATTAGAGCTGATTACACAATATTTCAAGCTCAATTTAGGTATATAGCTCGTAACTATGCAATGAGATTAGGTGACATAAACGGAAGATTTGTCTGCGGAATATCATAACATAATTCTATTGAAAGCATTAAGTTTTTTTTCAAAAGCATTTTATTTTTGGTCGTATTTTAATTGAAAGAATTCCTTTTTTACAGGCGTTATTTTTAAAATGGAATAAGATCGTTCTAAATTTCGCTTTGCCCATCAAGAGGAAGGAAGCGATCTAAATACAACAATTAGAAAGAGAGGAAAACGAAATAGCTCCAGTTTGCTCAACTTAGGAAACGTATCATTGTAGCCAAAATATTCTAAAATGCTACAAATAACAACGAAGAAAATGAAAAATACCTAACAAAAAATCGAATATAGCATCAAAATTTATATTATTTTTATTTGTTATGTAGCTAAATATATAATTGTCAACAGTGTTTCTGTAAAACTAGATACTTCCTGTAATAAATTCTTAATAAATATTATTATTTTTATTATTTTACTTAAGTGTAAAGTAGTCGTACATTTACAGTTCCTTACGGCTAACCATGAAAAGTAATGTTGATCAAAACACACTAAAACCTTTAAGCGCCTATTGCCGCAAAATTATCAAACGTTGAAACGCCTCTCCCTCGTCGAACATGTCATATATTCAAAACCTTTCTTCTCTTGTTTAAAACGAGTTTGGATTATTGAACCTTCTTTAGAAAGTGCCTTGACTGGTTGTTGCTTTGAAAAGCATCGAAATTAGACAACTTATATTGGATTTTCTCATGTTTTCTAATGGAAAATCAATTTAAAATACCAATACCCCAATAAAGAAATATTATGAACACTGGAATTGAAACTCGGCTTCCAATTCCGAGCCGTTATATGTTAGACCACTAGCACATCGAAACCTACAGCAGCTGTAATTATCATGCAGTCATCCATCGAGGTACTGACCAGGCTCGACGTTTCTTAACTTCGGTCATCGTACGTGAACAGGTGCTTCACATTGTAAGACTTGTTTTATTTTGAGGCACAATTTAGATTGAAAACTTAAATGTGTTTATGAAACCCGTTCCTATTTCGATGTGCTTACAAGAACTGATCAAAAAGTATTGGTACTGTTGCTATGGTAACGTAGCTAAAGTACGCAAAGTGAAGCCAATTGGTATATATAGAGCTTGAACTCTGACGCGCATGCTCACTTTATATCAAGTTATAACGTTGTCGCTCAAATATATTCTTTGTAGCAATACTTTGAAGGAATCTGTGGAAAGTGTGGTCGTCTCTCCACATCACAGATATTTTATCAGTGATCATGGCTCGTGCAGCCTTTTTTAGCAAAGCGTTATATTTTCCAGGTCAGTCAACCACGATGTTCCCCAAATGTCGATCTTTGCGACTTTCCTCTTCAAAAGCCAAATTCCGCTTGAAAGAAAGACTATTTGAAGACGTCTAGGAAATCCAAGAGAAAGCGACGAGGCAAATGTAAGCTAACCCAACAACGGAGTTTCCTCAACGGAAACGACGTTGGATAATGTTTGTAGCTTCAGAAGGGGACTAATTCGAAGGAGATTAAATACAGAATTGATATGCGTTGTAGTTTTCTTTTTATAGCACCAATATCTATACTTGTTGATCTACCTCTTATATCGTTTTGTGTAAACAAATAATAAATTTATGAAAGTTTTTGACAAGTATTCTAAAATGCCAACGAATTTTCTTCACTTCTTTTATAGAAGTCAGAAACCAATGATTAGTTTATTGTAATCAAAACAACATGTTATACATGAAAGTTATATATATATATATATATATATATATATATATATATGCGTGTGTGTGTGCGTATGTGTGTATGTGTGTGCGTGTGTGGACGTGTGTGCGTGTACGCGTGTTAAGTGATCAGACACCTGGAGTCAATGTTGAAATATTTCACTGAAGTTTTAATTTTGTTATATAAATGAAAAACTTTTTTTTTTCTATGAAAAATTCTCATTTAACTCCATTTTGTTTATCTAAAATTCCGTAGGGGGTAACATTTTCTTTCTTTCTTTTTTAAAAATCTAATCTTAATTTTATTCAGGTATTCTTTTAAGAAATGAAACTACAATGATTCAGTTGTTATAGGTTGTTTTCGTTCATAATTTTTTTTAAAAAATCAATTAATTCATAGCGAATATTTTATTTAGATTTGTAAAGCCAAACACTTCCCACGCATGCGTAGCGTGACAAGCGTTGTTTTCAATTCACGAGGTGTGGTACCACCTGCATATCTATCATCTGTAAACAGAGAATAAAATATTCTATTTCTTAAAATACATACATACGCACTCACATTATATATATATATATATATATATATATATATATATATATATATATATATATATATATATATATATATATATATAGGTGAACGTATTTTTCAATTTTAACTCACTGTTCTTATAATTCAAAAATTAGTTGATACGAATTTTCATACGGCTATCCCACCGAGATACAGTGGTTAACAATGAGATTTCGATATAGTCCGACCAGAATCTATTTCTTCCACAAACATCTCTACTTGTCACGGAGGTTGTATTCACCAGCTTTTATCATTCTTTCCCAAATAATTATGGTCAAGGAATCTCCTGACACTAACAGGAACATTAGTCGTGGCAATTCCGTTTGACTCCCTTATATTTGGCAGATGGGTGAGAGTACTTTACAATGAGGCATAACTGTATTGAACAGCAAGGCAGGATCCCGTTAACGGTAAGGTCTTGTGGAGGAAGTGGTCTACGATAATGCTTTGATTTTTCGTTTGGTTTGGTTTGCTTTGTTTTACGACATATCAATCTCAATGGGTTATTTAATGCCGACAAGATGGTATTTTTTTTTTGTAAAAATGCATTGCTGATAATATATTAGGTTGGTGCAAAAATAATATCGTTTTTTGACGTTAAAAATACGTCAAAAACGATTTTTTTTTTTCACCAACCTAATAATATGTAATAATTTTTTTCTTCAAAAATTCATTGCTGCTAATAGTTTTTTTACAAAATGTATTATTTGTATTAAAACCTATTTTTACACTTTCATAGTGTTTTTATCCCAATTTTGGGGTTAATTATTTGCCCATAGCTGGAAAATTAATAGGTGGACCTGGGAACATCAGCAATTAAGAGCTGGTTCTATACTCCTCAAAGCCTCCTGATCAGAGATCATGCTGTTGGATGTAGTTTATCGTCTTACCCAGGATGGTTTGATTTTTGGTAATGATTAATAATCTCGTTTCAAAGATCATTGATAGAGGATAGTTCGTTTTTTCTTGGGTGATCAATTCTCATTTATTCACAAAAAACTACGAAAAATATTAGAATAACCCGGAAATTTTAACAGTAATAAACTACCTGAATATGGATAATATGTAATAGGAATCGATATAAATTAATATAGAATATAGCAAATGGGTAACAACTGACAATAGGGAGAGACAAGGAGGGGTCTTCTTGGCGGACTTATTTAATCTTTTCAATGAGGCAATTTAAAGAAAACTAGAAATCCTATCAATGTTTTTTTTTAAGAATTTAAGACACACACATGATGCTCTATTCATGACACACAGAGAGAAACTCGCGGGGTCTTTTATGCAGATATTTATTTCTGTTCTTACAGAAATTGTGGAACGGGGCCTTTTATACATGACAGTAAATTAAAGCAAGAAGAAAAATGTAACCAAAAACGGAATATAGTAATTATCACAAAATGAACATGATTTACAAACTATAAATTGGGGAGATCAAAATTAAGCAAGAATATTTCAATCTCTGGAAAGTGTTTGAATAGATGGCGGGAAATGTGTCACTGAAATCCGAAGATACATTCGTATAGCGAATGGTACCGTGCAAAACAAAAACAAAGTAATAAGAACAGTAAGATTTAGAAACCAAGAAAAGTCTGATGAACTGCTATTTATTATTAATCCAGTGAATGTTAAGTAATTCCCTCACAGATAAAGAGGGGCTAACACAACAGAGATGTTATTCCACAGAATGATGCTGGGGATTCCATGTTTAAAATGTCCATGCAACGAACACATTTTAAAGAAGAGTACATTTTATTTAAAATCCGACAGTGTCAGTTTAAAATTATTGGTTAAATCATGAGAAAATAATATTTGGAGAATTTTATGGGAAAAAGAGTCTAAGAGAAACATCGTGCCACATGCCTTGGTAAACAGATGGTAGAACGGGGTCTAAGAGGTATCGTAGTCATTGATGGAAATTGTCGCCGATTATTGGGGGTGCTAATCGATATTTCCTTCTGTGTGAAATGAGTTCTATGTTGGATTGGAAAATATGTTCGCAGACACCGCATGGTAGGATAGGAAGGTTGAGTGGATGTAGAGCTGTGACTTTTCTTTGGATTATTTTCTCTTCAATTTGTCTTCTGATGTTTTCAAAGGATATTGTCTTTTTGCGGACTGCTCTTCTGCAAATAGTTCTTTCTGCCGATTCCGTCTCCCAATTCACCGGATCGATATCTGTTCTCAACAAGGGTCTTTGAGCATAAAGGCCTTGGCTTGCGAATACTTTGCCGTGGTTCATGGACTTGAATGAATAGTAAGGTGTCAAATATTGCTTCGAGCTAAAATGGTATCGATAATAATAAAGATAATATTAGCAGTTTAATTATGAGGAAAAATTTGGCATTTAATGATCGAGCAGCCAGTACCTCTTTAGGTTGAAATATATAAAATCTTTTTCTTAAAACATTTTTTTTTTAGGAAAACAGGTTTCTCAGTTCAGTAGCTGTTATCACCCCTTGCAGAGGTGAAGGGGTTTATCTTCCTATTTTTGAAGTAGCGTAAAATGTTGATAATGTCATTATTTTCTCTTCGTATTACATGTGCTATCCATTTTAGTTGTTGCTAGTGTTGGGAGTCCTCAAGGTATATGGTTTCTGTTATGTAGTACAGTTCTTTGTGAATATATCGTACCAGTGGACAATGTTCAAAGGAGGATGATTTTTGTCAAGACACCCAGGCCTCTCTCCCTCAAAGCCTTTTTTTAGTATTGATCTCAGGAAGCGTTTCTCAACAGGTTTGGCGCCATGCATGACATTCATATAAAAGTCTTGATTAGACGTTGCTATTTAATTATACGACTCCAGTTTTCAGATCAATATTTTGGTTTTGCAGCAATTTGCGATGTTGGGCGAAACTATCTCTGGCGCATCCTATTCTATGTTCTATTCCATTTTCTCCTACACTTAATTTTCGTAACTGATCCATAGTATTAGGTCGCTTCGGCGAAGTGTAATTATTAGGGTGGTGCAAAAATAATGTCGTTTTTTGACGTTAAAAAATACGCCAAAAACGACATCGTTTTTGCACCAACCTAATATTTAGAACCCTGTCTGGCTAGATCAAGTTCGAGTAGTAAGTTCGAGTCTCAGTAGGTACTCCACATATTCGGCCTTGTACCATATCTAAGCCTCGCTTAGAAAATCCTTTCCTTATAAAGTCGTAAAATGGTTTGCAAGCTTATCTCACTAGATTTGTTATGACTGAACAGTTTAGTTCGATCCTCATCAGGTTACCCTTATTTTCGGCCTTGAACAACATCTAATCTATTAGGTTGGTGCAAAAATAATGAGGTAATAATGTCGTTTTTTGACGTTAAAAATACGTCAAAAAACAACATTATTACCTCATTATTTTTGCGCCAACCTAATACCTTCAGAAAACCATATTGCCAGGGATTTGAAGTGTAATGTGTTTACTAACTCTACATTATGATTTTTTATGAGGGATTAAGTGTATGTTCCATCTCGGCTTTTATTCCAATTTCAGATTATTTTTTCTGTTTTGGAAACGTTTACCCCATTTCTTGGAAATCTTGGGAGAGGATAATCGTTTTCTGTGAAAGATCATTCTTTAAAAAGAGATAGGAAATTATAGACAGCCGTGATCGTCCATTTTCCGAAGGGAAACAGTGTATAAAGAAAAGCTCTGAGTAAGCTTAGTAATTAGCAATGTGTGTTTTTACACGAGACTTGCCGTCTAGATTTCGTCGGCAGTCAATTCTACATCTACTTCTTGAATATCCGCCCCAGTTCTAAGAATGTCATAGATTAATATCTTCCTTCGAATTTACGATTACTTTTTTATCTTTTTCCCCCAGAATCTTCAGAAGCGTTACATTTGCTTCAAGAAATATAAATATGTTTGTCTCTTTCATTATCCAAAATGTTCTTTGTTTACTGGCAATGTTTTGATATTCTTCTGTTTCATAGTTCCCGTTCATTTCCCTGTCTGCCGAAATGGCAATAAGTACTGTTTGAACTATGATCATATATTTATTTACGATAATTAGGTATGGTCATTTGGTGCAAGTGGGTGTGAATAGGTCGAAGTGTATGATTAGTGCATTCTCTCTAGATTATATGTCTAAAGTTGATAAGCTTAATTAAACTCAGAAAAAGTCACGTTGAATCAACTAAGAGCAAGAAGATTATATTGCGTCAATCTTATTTCTCTCTTAGAAATTAAAATTTGATATCCTCTTTATCTTAAAGATACGAACCACACTCTCTGGCACTTCTTCCATAATATGGAACCGATTCTTGATTGTTATACTTAACTGTATTTTGCGTGTGTTCCAAATCGATGAGAAAATTGTTCAGGAAAAACATCGTGATCAAGTATGGGGTCAGAAAGAGGGACCAGATTGTTCTGGAATTTTAAAGGAACGTCAGAAAACAAGATTAATTAATTGAATCGATTTTTTATGGTTTATCAACACTTTGAGGGTAATTAAAAGCCTGGACATGTTTTGGATTGAAAGAATAATTACCTTACCATTTTGCGAGTAAATTATCAGATTGTTAAGAATAACAATGCTATATCTTGATACAAGTACAATTATTTACGCCATGCCGAGTCGTTATTGACCAACCTTCACACATTGCATATATTGAAGAATAGCTATCATATTTCGAGCGAGCTTCAGAGCTTATGACATGAAACCACTAGGAAGAAATCCAGGAAAACTAGTACAGAAATGAAGAGACCCTGGTAGAAAATTTATAAAACTAAAATTACTCTTACAGTTCACCCTATCGGTATATATATATATATATATATATATATATATATATATATATATCCGATTCGGCCACAAAGGATCGTTCGGTTGGCAAGGTCAAATTTACTGCTTATAAACTTCAATCTTCCATGAATCTCGCACATTCATAACTGCTCATGGCGTATCAAATGTAAACAAATGACGTCATACATTAAGAAATGGAGAAAGTCCGACAATTTATTTATTAAAGACATTTTTTTATGTTTAACGTTCTTTTTATATATTTAAAAAATGTCTTTAATAAATAAATTGTCGGACTTTGTCCATTTCTTAATGTATGACGTCATTTAATTACATTTGATACTCCATGAGCAGTTATGAATGTCCGAGATTCATGGAAGATTGAAGTTTATAAGCAGTAAATTCGACCTTGCCAACTGAACGATCCTTTGTGGCTGAATCGGTTAGGCACGCCCGGCTAAATGGCGGTTCCGTATAGGATGCAGGTTCGAATCCTGTCAATGGACGAATATTTTCTATGAAAATTTCTCGGACATTCAGGCCGGTAAATGTTATTTAATACTGTTTATTATAAACAGAGCATTTACTTAAATACTTGTATCTATAAAAAGAATACCCGCTCGGCCCGGTGGCTAGGATCAAAGTGTAGTATATGCGCTTTGTGAGCTGCCGGGTCGAGTGTCTGTCGAACTCTCTGCTTGCAGAGAGGAACCCGGACGAAGCTCCACCGAAGGGTAGGGTTTCGTTGGGGGAGGTTGACGGAACTGGCCCGCCTCGGCGGGTTTGGATGGTCATTTATTTTTGGCTGGGCCTACGGGCTCGGAGATACCCACATTAAAAAAGCCTTGTGCCATATTCGATCCCCGTGGGTGGATTGATAAATACCATCTATAAAAAGAACGTTAAACATAAAAAATATCTTTAATAAATAAATTGTCGGACTTTGTACATTTCTTAATATATATATATATATATATATATATATATATATATATATATATATATATACTATTTACATTATTCGGACTGTTTTCGTCCTCTTGGTTGCCATATTTATCACAACGTTTCAGCCAATGCACATTCCGGTCTTCTTCAGGTAGTTGGAATGTCGAACTGATCCTTTTGTTTCCCTCGCTGGTGTGCACTGTGGAGAAAATGGAGAGGTGAATTAACAGGAGATAATTTGATAATTGACATCCTTTAGATATGACACGCGGGACTAGAATAAATATTGTGCCTAATACCTCATTTCAGAAATATATTTAAAAGCATGATGCAAAAAAATTACGGCAGTGGATAACAACGCCGACTTTGTAAAAATACTTGTACTAATGAAAAACATATAGATTTTTAATACTTTCACTCCTGAAGATTATATTGTAAGAAGATCGAAAGTACTTCGGAAATGAAAATAAAAGAAATTTAAACAGCTATAGCACATTTCCCCTTATCCCTTACCATCAATACATGGGAGATTATTCGTGAGTATGAAAGGATTTTCTTAAAAATTAGCAGATATAAGGTCTGTAATTTATTCAGTCAGACATATATATATATATATATATTAGGTTGGCGCAAAAATAATAACGTAATAATGTCGTTTTTTACGTATTTTTTAACGTCAAAAAACGACATTATTACGTCATTATTTTTGCACCAACCTAATATATATATATATATATATATATATATATATATATATAGAGAGAGAGAGAGAGATTTGTGGATGACGTTATATATATATATATATATATATTTGTGGATGACGTTATATATATATATATATATATATATATATATATATATATTATAACCCTTTGATCTCAAGAAAGACGGGAATGTCAGAGGTTTACAGTGAGTGAAAGTGAGAGAAAAAAATGGGTATAGGGGGATTGCGGAAAGGTGAAAAGATGCCCGGGATTTTTGAACATTGAAGATGGCGATTGACGTTACATTTAAACCTTTGAATATTGTGGATATCAGAGAAGCGAACAATCAGAAGGAAGTTCCACAGGCCGGCAAGTACGATAAAGAAACAGTCGCAGTAGAAGTGGCGTTTACATTTAACTATTTCAACAGTAAATATGCGGGACCTCAGTGCCAGTCTAGTATCACACTTCAATTCATGTCATTGGGGCACATGAATGAAAAGAACTCATTAGAGCAGTTGCCATGAAAATATCTGTAGAAAAGACAGAGAAAAGCCACGTCACATCGGTTTGAAAGTGATTGAAGTCCAAATGCCAAGTAAAGATTTCATTGCAGATCATTCTTTGGGTTTTGTCAAGAACTTCGAGACAAGTATCAGGAGCACAAGACGAAATATACCAAAAGTATTCAATGCACGAACGAATGGCAGATTTATAAATGTGCAATATAGATCCTGTCGAGAAAAAACTTTCTGCTACGACACAGTGACCCAGATTTATTTGCAGTAGATGCAGCTACTGATTCGATATATATATATATATATATATATATATATATATATATATGTGTGTGTGTGTGTGTGTGTGAAAAGTGTGTGTATATAAATATATATAAATATATATATGTATAACTATTTATAAATTATATTATATACGCGGTACTTATTCACGAGTGATTCACGAGACATTTCCGCCACACTTCCAATCTTTAAATTTCAACATACAAATGCGTATGTATAGACACAACACCACCCGTATACATACATATGTCATATCCGAAACTGCCCACATATGTTTATATATGTATGAGTCCCGACGGACGACCAAGTATGTATATGTGTCTGCATACATCGATGTTTGTGTTAGTACGATGACAAAACGACGAAATTTCCCCCACCACTTCCACAATATTACCAATACACGCAAACTACATAAAACCAAAATTTTTAAAAAAATAATCAGTTTGTCTGACGATCGCTCAAGCGTGAATCCCAGGGTCATAAACTCACATCTATCCAACTAAATATATATATATATATATATATATATATATATATATATATATATATTCAACCTTTATTTCCTTTTCTTGGGCTTTTTCCTCTCATATATATATATATATATATATATATATATATATATATATATATATATATATATATATATATATATTTTCAACTATTATTTCCTTTTATTAGGCTTTTCCTCTTATTTCTCTCGGTGTTATTAGTCATTTAACTTCCTTTCTTTCTCCGCATGTAAATTCTTCTTTTACCTTTTATGGGAAACTTTCCGATGACAGAAGTGGAAGATGTGCTTCGTTAACTGTATTTCGAAATAAAATATTTTAGTAGCATCGTGATTTCCCACATGATAAAACCCTTAAAAAACTAGCATGATAATGCGCAATTTTAGAATGACTTAAAATTATATTTGATAATAATTTCTAATGTGAACTTTAACTCACCTCTAACTGCGCATTGACATGTTTTTTCATGCTTAAACGCAATCATCAGGGCTTAAGCAATCGAGAGAACTCGATTCGTTTTATCAAAGAGTATTGCATTAGTAACAGTATTAGTCACTCTTTACAAACTCACGCTTTTTTTATGAGAGCTCAACCGAAATAATTTTTCAGGAGCATATGTAGTGTAACCCAGAGACAGACTGTTTCGCTGTGTCACAGATCATCACTATGTGTGTGTGTGTTTGTGTGTTAGTTTGTGTGAGTGTGTGTGTATCTGTGTCTTTGTGTTTATTTGGGGGTGGGTGTAAGTATGTGTGTGTGACATATCCTGTAATAGAGATAGTAACGGGCTTCATATTCAGAATATTGTGTTATGTTTAATATCATTAATCATCTGATTTTAAATATGGTTTTCTTGAATTGGTGTATGTTATACCAAACTCTGTTGTGACATCTAATGTAGAATTACGTTTTTTCTATTAGCCTATATTTAAATATTGGTCATGTTTATACTTGTATCCTTAGTTAAATATTGATCATCAGTAAATCCATCAGTTAACATGGTTTGGGTACCATCATAAAATTCTATCTGATACGTATACTGCAAGCACATTGTGACTGTTTTGAATAAAAGCTGCGCATAGGTGTGGCCAGGTTAATCATTTCACACCAAGGGAGGCAAGAAAACCTCTATAGCACATGGAGTTACAGAGTATTAAAAATATGAGAAAAACTGCTATTAAGGAGAGATGGCACTTAAAGAACAATCATTATGAAGGCAGTAGATAACGATTGACATTGCATTTAAAGTTTTTAATATCAAAGTTTACCGGAAAGCAAGATGCCGGAAGAGAGTTCCACAAGCAATAGAAGAAACTGCTAACATAGAACTTACGGTTACATCTAGCCCCTTCAACTATAACATGATTAGACCATACCGTCAATCTAATATTCATAAAGTCTACGTATCATAGCGCAAAGTTGATCAGAACAATTACTATAAAAACATTTATAGAAACGACGCAGCGAAGATACGTTGCGTCCGTGGGAAAGGGACTGAAGCCGCGATGACATGTCAGGACCAATAACATTGCATATTCTTCTTTTGTATTTCATCAAGAATCTCTAAATATATAGCAGGAGCCATAGACCAGCAGCGGCAGCAAACTTGAAAAAGTCTCCTCGACGCATGAAGTCTTTTCCCTACACCAGCTCATGAATCGAGATGTGTAGTGCGTTAGCCTCTAGGGGACATGTCCATTTGGTCATGGTCAGTCAACGAGTAAGCAAATCTATGGTACTGAACTGGATATTTACTGTCGCACATCGCCATTTACCAAGACAAGTATGGTAATACCTACAATTAAATAAGATAGGTAGCCATAAGTGCTTCGTATTGTTTTCGTACATTTATTATTATTATTATTATTATTATTATTATTATTATTATTATTGTTGTTGTTGGTGTTGCTGTTGCTGCTGCTGCTGCTGCTGTTGCTGCTGCTGCTGCTGCTGCTGTTATTATGCGTTAGTTCGCATGACCGTTATACCTGCTAATACCTCATAAATAATGTAATATTCCGTTTTGATACCATGGAAAGAGGGGGAAAATATTACTTGGTTTCAGTGACAAAATTAAAATGAAAGAAGATAGAAAGAAAGAAAGAAAGAAAGAAAGAAAGAAAGAAAGAAAAGAAAGAAAGAAAACAAAAGAAAAGAAAAAAGGGAAAATATACGCGTTTGACGCCTGCTAACGTGAATTGGAAAAACAGTTGTCAATTTCATTTTTTTTTCATTTGTACCCCCTTACTTCTCCAATAACGACAGACATTCATATTTATGATTGCTATTGCAATATTTTCTTAAAGTTGTTAAGCTCAAATATTTAACAACGTAGCCTTGCCTATCCGAGCAATTATATTTTAAATCTACCTCGAATTATTTTTCATTCATCTAATCCCTTTTTTTTCTTTTTTTTTTAAATATCGATTTAAATATTTAGTACATTTTCTCAGCTACTAGGCAAGATTTTGATAGAGAACTATGAGTTGTAGTTCTCTTCTTTCTTTTACTTTCATCTTTTTACTTTCTTTTATCTTCCCCTACCATATTCTCTGGCATTCCTTTTTTGAAATTATGAATTTCGCTCTTCATATCGTGATGCAGTCTCCCGGATAGCCTTAGTCTGTTTGGTTTCTATAGTAGCCTCTGATTTTCACTGATACCACTTTTTAAAGATACATAGCCCAAGAGCTATTCAAGTTAGAAGGTTACTGTCAAAATACTAATGCGGAACAAGGTATGTGATATGAACGGGAGAGGTTGTATGAGGTGAAAATGAGGAGGCTAAGATGACAACTGACCCTTGATTTCAAACGGTCAAGTGTTCAGGGAAGGATGAATGTGGGAATCTGTTCCATAAACAGGCAATTCTTGGCTGAAAAGCTATCTGAGGGGAAATTTTCTGCTTAGATTTGGAACGGTGAGTAAATGATGGTCATTCGTCTTCGTGAAAATACAACAGCATGTTCGGGCTGTAAAGGTCGGGACCGTCGGTAAGAAGGAAATAG
>OZ010583.1:58962976-58985476 GCA_963932145.1 Acanthosepion lycidas
CAAAGAAACATTAGAATGTCTCGCGGAAAGAACAAAGAGGAGCAAGGAAAGCGAGAAAATAAAGAGTGTTTCATTAAGATGGATTATATAAAGGGTGTTTCATTAAGACGGATCAAAGTCAGTAGTAAATAAATCAGTGTTATTGGTGAAAAAACGTATTTATTTTTCTATTGCATCATGTTATTTAAGCCATGGCAATTATGTGTGAAAAATAATATCGCCCAGATATCCGCCAAATCTGAAAGAAAAATAAAAAAAAAATATTAGACGCTTAAAATTAATTCACATTTAAAATCGGTTTAAGTTATTGGAAAACAATTTACAAGGAAAGAAAATTGAAAGATTTTTTTTTCTTTTTAAATTTTATAACATGGTTCCTTCCGCGAGTTTTTTATAATCACATAATGGGTGCGATTTGTGCTTTGGATTTTGTCTACTGGACATTATGGTAGGCTCAGTTGGGTACCGTCTGTGAGAAAAAGACAACCACGGTGTAATACACACCGACGGATATTTGGAAACGGCATGAAGTAGGGCTTGGCATTCGCGTCGGAAGCTCCAATACAAACATTTCCGAGTGATTGGGTGTCAATCTGAGGACAGTGCAGAGAATTCGGAAAGAGTCTAATGGTGATTACGAAGATGTTTGGAGTGATCACTAATGATGGCGATGTTACGCCCCCCATTTATCTTCTCACAGGGCCTCAGATTCAACACGGAGGCCTACATCAATCGCTTTGAAGAAGGAATGCTGCCCTGGGACAAGAGGGTGGCTACTAGAAGACCCTATGGACTCTTCATCATGCGACACAAAAAGGAGAACCTAGTCATCACTGTCAGACAATTTCTGCGACCACATCACTCCCATGACAGCAACCAACTTGATTAGTATTTGTGGGGCGCAGTTGAGAGAGAGAGAGAGAGAGAGAGGGGACAAACAATACTCTTTGTATCACCAACAGTGAACTGAAGGCAATTATTATGGGAGTATACACCAAATTAAACAAGGAGAATGTCCAGAAGAGATTCTGGTGGCAGTTATTGAAGCTAATGGCGATTTTATTTACTCTTTACTATTCCTAGATGCTTTTGTGAAATTTTGTTAAATGTATCTGGTAAAATCAGATGTCCGTGATGTTTTCATGTTTGCTTAATAAAGACAACAATTTAGTCACCTTCCTCGTGGTGTGCGCACGACCGACCGACCCTCCGCCCGGCCGACCAGAGGAGCATTCGAGTTCACTTAGGCAAGCTTTGTGAATCAATGGTTGGCCCGCCCGTGGGACCCCAGTCCACGTTATGTCCAACCGGGCAACTACCTCGCGTCTTCGGATGTACAACTTTGTGACTTGTGGTCCCTGCACTCGTGGGACTACTCATGTTCACTTAGTTGATTGTCCAACTTTGGGAAATTCTTTTTCGCCTTCGTCTTTATTTCCGCATATTATCATATATAATCAACGAATTGCTATCAGGCATTTTTTCGTAATACTCTAAATTTATAAAAACATGGATATCTACAAAATTTGTAGATATCCATGTTTTTATAAAATCTTTCTTTTTAAGACAACCACTGTGAATAGTCATCTATCAAAAATGTGTTTTCCCGTAGGGTTCGAATATGCTTCTAACTTTATAGGAGAAACTAGCGTCCGTTCTGACATGTTTTTTTTGTTTATTTTTTTTTACAGAGAGTATCAGAGGCCTCGGTATATATATATATATATATATATATATATATATATATATATATATATATATATATATATATATTATTAAATATACATAATATTGAACGTCGGCAGCATCACCTCTCGGAGTTTCATGCAATTCCATAAAACGCCGAGTCCTGCTATCGGCGTTGGATATGTATATTCATTTGTATATACTTAACAGCTCTGTTATATAACAATGAGCACTATTTTTATACCTGAGAAAGAAATATATATCTATGTGCAAGTATATGTGCACATATGTATATTTTTATCATACACATATCTATCTCTCTCTCTCTGTATATATATATATATATATATATTTATGTGTGTGTGTGAGGAAGAAAGCATGACATTCACATGCTAATTCCCATTAAGCCAAACTTCAAATTCTTCTGCATACAGCCAGATGGCTGCTAAGACTTAATACACATTGATTCATGCAAGTGAAACATTAAATTAGCCGTGCTCAGCACTGAGACGTACTAATGCTTTTTTCACAAGTGTTCCCCTCTCGCTAGGTCCGTTTAACTGTTTACTCACCTATTCTCTCGTTCTTTCTCCTCTCTCTTTCTCTCTATCTCTCTTTCTCTCTATCTCTCTTTCTCTCTATCTTTCTTCACGCATACACACACACGCACATACACACACATACACATACACTCACACGCACGCACACACACACAAACACACACACACACACACACATATATATATATATATATATATGTATTCATACACGTTTCATTAAATAATATAGACAAGTGTTTATTCATTTTATGTAAATGTTTTTCGTAACTTCTGATAAGTTTAATAACATTATCGTTGAAAGAAGAAAGAAATTCACAGTAGTGATCCATATTTTTTAATACAATCTAAGCTTTCGGCTTACGTAAGCTATTATCAAAGATGTCAATTACAACATATTAAACAATATACGGACACGACAGTGATGATAGTCTGTCATTGTTTGCATAGAATATTTCTAAGCAACGATAAACACTAGATTTTCGCTTCTAGCGTCTTATATGCACGTGTTTATACTGTCCAGAGTGAGAGCCTATAGCTGGCTGCCACGAATAGGCAGGGAGATTTTATTGGCCAGCGTGAGAGCCAACAGCTGACTGTCACGAATGTTAATTAGCATGCTAGCATACAAAAATAATCGATAGCTGCATTCGTCACAAGTGGGAAAAATTTAAATCTGCATGGCACTTTACTCCAATTGGCTCATTCGCTTGCTTAAACTCAACGTTGATTCTAATTCCGCAGAACTGGATTGAGTGTGAAAAAGTATTTGTTGTTAACATTCTTTTTTCATTCGGTTTTTCCAGTTACGAATCCTTTTTTTTAAATCTGATCGTTTTGTGTTCATTTTGTTTAGTTCTTTTTTCGTAGCAGATTTAATGTTTAGTATAGAGCTTCGAAAAAATACACAGTGTGAGATAGGCAAGAAGTAAGGCGTGTAGCAATATCAGCACGGCAAAGGGTACTCCTTTAAAGGCAAGGTAGGGCACAAATATTTTAAGTCAAGTGATAGCGATTGCTGTATGAGTCGTACGATTTTTGAATCAAGCACGGGCAACGCCGGGCCATGCTGCTAGTAGATAGATAAAAATAAACTGAGATAGATAGATAGATAGATAGATAGATAGATAGAAATAGACTAAGATAGATGGATAGATATGTGTAACTTATGGAGGAACATCAAAGAGAAAATAGAATACACGTATAAATAAGAAGAGGAAAAAACTGGGAACGTCTATTTTCACGTGTTTAAACGATGAACCTGTTTAATTGGATAAAAGTCTTTTGAAGTACAGCTTAACTATCAAAAATAAATGGCAAAATCAATAGCCGCCCAATAAGGACAACTTGTTTAAATACATACATACATACATACACACACACAAGTGTGTGTGAGTGTGTGTGTGAGAGAGAGAGAGAGAGAGAGAGTGCGTGTGTGTATGTAAGGATTTGGTTTCTTAGAACGTAAGCGTAATTCAATATGTAAAAAGTAATACTGTTTACATTATTCGGACTATTGTCCTCATCTTTGTTACCACATTTATCACAACGTTTCAGCCGTTGTACATTGCGGCCTTCTTCGGATGGTTGGAATGTCGAACTGAACCATTTATTTCGCTTGTTGTGGTAAACTGTTCTATTTCCACGTACCGTGTCTAATGGATGTCAGTTATCAGTTATCTCCTGTTAATTCCCCTCTCCAAGTTCTCCACTGCCTTAAACAGGTGTTGAATTCACAACAATTTAGGTCCTGTCACTGGATCTAACCAACGCCTTCATCCACTCTGCCTTGTGTCCTTAGACAGGTGAAAAGTTATCTTAAACTTATTACAAAATTTTGTTACTAAATATTTCAAGAATTCTGCCAAGCCTATGAATCTTACTTATTATAAAACGCAGATTGTGTGTGTGTGTGTGTATGTGTGTGTGTGTGTGTGTGTGTGTACATTTATATATTGGATCGGATTTCCTACATTTTTGAACCGATTTCAACAAAACTTCACAGCACTACGTAAAATTAACTTCCACAAAATCAATTTGAAAACACGATTAAGTGTCATTAATGAAAGGGGGACAACTCATATTGAGTTATACGTATTAATATCGAGTTATCGAGTTATACTTATTATAAAACACAGGTTGGTTATTTGTGTGTGTGTGTGTGTTCGTTTCTATATGGGATCGGATTTTCTACATTTTTCAACCGATTTCAACAAAACTTCACTTTTTTTTTGGCAGGTAGAGTTTCTTATTGTCTTGCACACTTTTTTCTTTATTTTTACATTCAGAATGCTTTAAAAATTCCATTTCCAAGACAATTGTTTATAATAAAATTCTATTCAATCGGTAGACTCATAACAATTGAAAACAATGTTTTTGTTTGAGTTTGGGTTTGACCAATTCGTAAAAAAAATAAAAAATAAAAATAAAACTAATTAAGACATGCGTGTCCGTCAACCTTAAACAATAATCTTTGTCAATTTTATTTTTCAGTCTTTATGATGGCCCATACTTGATCTATCTCTTACTGTTACATACCCGGGCAACACCGGGCTCTACTGCTAGTGTATTTATAATAAAAGGTGTTTCATATTTATTCAGACCATAATGCACACGCGCACACACACACACACACACACACACACACACACACATATATATATATATATATATATATATATATATATATATATATATATATATAATTTGGTATAATTTGGTTTAAACTCGTCACCAGAATCTGCAATAGTAGTCACTATAGTAAAAATTCATGAACAAAACAAGTCGGATTTTACCAAATGTTTCATTCAAGACATTGTCACTGCTACTATAGAAACCATCAACGCGAATGCATTACCACTGAAACAATTAAATGCACTGAAGAACCTCGCGAAAAATAAAGTAATTCACATCATTCCCTTTGACAAAGTAAGTTGGATTGTGATTATGAACATACGACAAAATAAAAGAAACAAAAAATGAATCCCGACACACGAGACTTTAACAAGGACATGAAGAAACTAATTAAAAATAAAAATTAATCATGGTACAGATTCCTAGAATATCACCCCAGAACTCCCAAACTTTAGGGTCTCCCTACAACCCACAAAACTGGTACCCTATGCGCCTTATTATATCAGTAATAAATAGCGCCCCCAACAAAAAATAAAAAACTGGCGAAAGACATAACAAAAATTCTAACACCCCTCAAGTTCGTTTCACAAGGGAAATTAACATGACCGACAAAAGCATAGCCAGCCTAGAAATAAAATCCTTCTAAACGAACGTCCCTCTTGAAAAATGACTAAATGTCCTAAAAAAGCTTCTAACACAATGAATGATAACGTTCTCTCTACCAGCAGCTAAAATAATCAAAATCTGTCTCATTACCAATCAATGCTACTTCATATTTAACAATGATTGTTACAAAGAAAAATCTGGATTACCAATGGGGTCTCCTCTCGAGTCGAGTTATAGTATGCATCCGGTCCTTTCCAAAACATTTTACACAGGCAACATACTTTTGCTATATTGATGATCCTCTTCTTATATATCTCCGTGATACTGATTTAACTGTCCTAGTAGATCAACTAAAGAAAGTCGTACACACCATAGAATTTATATACGAAATGCAAGAACACAATTACTTCCCCATCCCAGATATCAAGCTACATCGTATTAACAATAGTTTAAAATGCGGGTCCACCGGAATTCAATAAACAGAAACGACCAAATAATTTTTTATTCCCATCTTAACAACAAAATATCGGATTCTACCTAAGAACACTAAGAATATGCAGCTCAGATTATTTACACGAAGAGAAATACATTGAAAACTCTGTCAAACTTCTCCAATACCCTAAGTATTTTACATTCATTTCGAAACAAAGGCCTAGATAATATTCCAAAACAGACAACCCCCCACGAGAAATCCAATGAATCAAAAATATATTATCCTACCTACTAATTCTATCACATCTACAATCGAAAAGAATCTATCTAAAACCAACATAAAAGTCGTTATTACTACATCAAAAAAAAAAAAAAGACTTAGTCAATACTAAATAAAATAATAAGCTAAAACCTGAAGGAGGAGTTTACTCAAGTTTACTTCAAAAATGTACCACAAAAATACATAATGCATAGGAGAAACGTCAAGGAATCTAAATAAAATATTTTATGAACACAAAAGGATCATTTTACAAAATAATATATCAAATGCATTGGTTTCCCACAGATAGTGAGCCCATATTTAACATAAAAAATGCTACTCTGATAAAAGAAGATAATAATTGACTACGACGTAATGTTTAGAGAATGCCTTAATTGCAAGGTCATCTACAGCATATATGCACCGTTCTTTATTGCATTTCACCCCATTCTTGGCAGACCTTCTAATATCACAGTGTGAAATACGTACTTAAAAAAGGGAAGGAAAGGAAAAGAAAAAAGAATCTAAATGAATTGGGTGAGAAAAAGTAAAATGAAATGAAAATAAATTGAAAATGGTAAAATTCCGAGCCCCGTGTGACGTGCATGTGTAGTCCACACAACACAACAATAAAGCACAAATACGTTGGTATACAATTTCTCCAATACAGTTCTTGAAATATAAAAATGTATATTTTATCTCATATGTGAAAAGTGTGTGTGAATATATATATATATATATATATATATATATATATATATATATATATATATATATATATATATATATATATATATATATGTGTGTGTGTGTGTGTGTGTATATATATATATTAAATGAGCGGCACTTATTATAAAGCGCTAAATATCGTGACACCCACAAACTCACATCAACCAACCACATATTTCATCTTATATATATATATATATATATATATATATATATATATATATATATATATATATATATATATATATAGTGATTTTATAACATATTTGTTATAATTTTAGGATAAATTATATTTGCTCTACTCTGTCTTGAGTACTCTTTTAACAATAGCTTTGGTTATTGGAATTTATTCCGTATACACCTATTCTATTCTTGTGTATATATATATATATATATATATATATATAATATTTGTGTGCTCGTGTCTGTGGAAAACGTAAAAATATGAAGAATAATAAATAGAATTGAGATAACTCAAGTTTCAACCGAATTTTGCCAGGGATTGTCAAGGCATGTTCATTTTTTATTCTTCTTTTTTCTTACAATTCATAGGTTCTATCGTGTATTACGCCTAATTTCTAATTGCCTACATTATCGTGTGCTTACCCACTACGACTGTGTTTATATATATATATATATATATATATATATATATATATATATATGTGTGTGGCCGCTAAAATTCCATGGACTGGTCAAAATTGTAGTCAGTTTCGTTACTGTGAACAATGAATGCATTTTGTGTGTTGTGTCTGTAAAATTCTTGAGGATTCTCTAATGTATTCATTCTGGCAATTCCTGCATGAGAGTGTAAATTCCTCCTTCAAGTCTGCTTGCTGTTTTGATTTTTATATAGTTCTTGATTATTTTAGATGTATTTTAACAAATTTTATATATATATATATCCACAGACAGCCTGTTTCGCTGTATCGCAGCTCATCAGTGTGGCTAGATATCCGATTGCTTCCAGCCGGGATCGATCGATTTGGTATCATTCAGAGACTCTACTCCCAAGCTATCAACACACAGCAGAGATAGGGAATCTTTAAACGTATCATGTACGTGATATAAGCGCTCGCAAGAGCGCTCATTTCTGACGAAGAGAAAGGCGTTAAGCAGGAACAGCTGCTGTTAAAAATTCCCTTTCTCCATAGAGCTCAATCGGCGGGCGATATCTTTATATATATGTATATAGTTCAACGGGCCAACAGATAATTATTCAAACATACTGTTAAATATAACTGCTATATTTAAATATATATATATATATATATATATATATATATATATATATATATTGTTATCAACAGACAGACTGCTTCGCTGTATTACAGCTTTCTCAGTGTGGCTAGGCTTCTGATTGCTTCAAGCCAGGATCATATCCGACTGATTTGGAATCATATATTTCCCCTAAGCTATTAACTCCCGGCAGAGAGGAAGGTCGACTTTTACGTATTTCTTTTTGAACAAATACGCCAGTGACTATGACTGTTCGATTCGTAAAAGAGTTTTGCATTATCAGCAGTAGCAATCACTGTTTACAAATTCACGCTTACCCTCTAAAGTGCTAGACCAAATTTTATTTTTTCGGGGCCGTATATATTGTCATCCACAGACAGACGGTTTCGCTATATATATATATATATATATATATATATATATATATATATATATATATATATATATATATATATGAATGAAATGTGCGTGTACATATATTTCTAAATAAATTTGAAAGAAAGAGCTTTATTAAAATTAAACTTATAGATATGGTAGAATTCTTGAAATACCATATGTAGTAATAAATTTAATTTTATCTTTTACTTCTTTAATTACGTTTTATTTTAGCTGCTGAGGCTACACTTACGTCAGTAGTGTAGTTGTTTAACGCTTCATCAAGTCTTATAAACAAGTTATTTATTAAAAATATCGGTTGACAAATTCTAATAGGAAAAAAATGAATATGTTCGACTCAAGAAATTGTTGGTGTTTTAACCGATACTTTCTTACCTTCGTATTGCTTTTCAGTTGTTCTTTTCATTTCTTCGTTCTTTTGTTTAAGATATCGTTAGACTAAGACTGTTCATCTTCAGATACATTATCCTTTCCTTCAAAGATTTTTGGATCAGCATCAAAATTAATCAAACGATTTCATATTAATGTAGAATATTCTATCTTTACCACCTGGCCTCACCATGTGATTGATTAATTTTAAAATGGAAGACATTTAAGGTGAATTGGTTAGCAATCTATACTAAGTAATCTGTATGGAGTATACATTGATAATTTTTTAATCACAAAGAAAGCAATATTAGAAATAAATCAGAGGTAAAGTAATTATTTTTATCAAATATAATGCATAGTTGTTAGAAAAAGGAACAGCGTAACATGCAGATTATAATTTAGAGAGGCATCCCAAGATGCACCCCAAAAGCTAAGCAAAATATTAAGTAATATAAAGATTTCGTTAGCGTACTGAACTGTTACGCAATGTCAGTCCTCCTATATGCCGGTGAATGCTGGACTCACAGATGAAAAAGAGAATTGAAGCAACAAAAATGTTGTTCTACAGAAGGATCACGGGAATAGCATGGATGGAAGAGGTGAGCAACGACGAAAGTTTTAGAGAAAATGGAAACAAAATGGAAAAATATACATATTAATTGCAACAAAAAGGATAATTCCATTATTATTTACTTTTTTATTCTTATTTTCAAACGAAACACTACCCAGTGCACATGTCAGTACTTCGCATATCCATCCACAAAGTTCTTCCTTGCAGAATGCCCACATATTCTCGATTGAATTTAAATCAAGAGAATTTCTGTACCAGTCTATAATACTTTGATTTGCTCATCGGTAAGGTTTAGCAGTGTGTTCGTGTAGTATTAGAATTTTCGCATAACCTTCCTTGGAGTAACGTCGATCGCAGACAATGGCCGTAGGACAACTAATCAACAGTCAAGACAATAGTGTCTGGGCATAATAAAAATCTGATGAAATTACGGATGACCCAATGTTTTTCAAGGCGAAAAAAATTTCATCATAAACCTTGAAAATAGATTCCTATTAGTGCTCACCATTGCAAATGACATAATCTAAGGAAAAAAATAGAAATCGATTACCTTGTCACTCCAATGGATCTAAAACAGAACGAATGTTGAAAGAAAGGAAACTAAAGCTGCGTGGCTGAGCACATGAATAGCTCCCTCTGTATATCTGGGTTGAGAGCTAGTTTTTCATGCATAGCATGTCTTGGGCAAGCAGAGCAAACAGAACCTATCCCCACCAGGTCAAACCACAGTCATTGTGCACTAACATGACGGCTCGCCTTGAACATAGGCTCGTGGATTTTGTCTCCATCAGGGTGAACTCTCAGCCCTAGCCGTTGAAATTGAGTCGAGGAAGCCCTCCACCCAACATCATCGTTGCTGTGTCTAACCATTGTGAAAATTGGGCGTTAACCGAAATTTGACAGGTTTTTTTTGTTTTTTTTTTTCAAATCCTTTATAAATGTTTCTCCACTCTCCTGACCAGAAAAGCCTAGAGGAAGATTAGTTTAGTTACCGATGACTCGATGATGATGCAGATAATATTAGGTTATATATTACTAGTAATACTCGTAGCCTAACCTGGCATAAAACATATTTATTGAACAAATACATTAAAGATGTAATTCAGTCTTACGGTTACATATCTAGCGACAGCGCAAATGATAAAAGAAGCTCTAAAACCTAAACATATATCAAAATTTCCAGAGTACTGGTGTGGTCATATAGTCACTGCGCAGATGAACACTTGAGAGGTTCCCTCCATATATATGGGTTGAAAGTCAGAGAGTTGGTCATGCATAGCGAGTCTTGGGCAAGTTGACCTGGCGAAGCCCATCCCTGTACAGGTCAAAAACCGTCAAAGCGAGATTGGTATGAACCATGTCTATCTAATTGTTTCTTCGTTTTATCTGGATTACAAAACCATAAAAGAAAGGAAAGGGGATAAACAGAGTTAAATTTATAGAGTGATGGAATTGTTTGAAGAAAGCTAAAACGGTGAGAGCGAAACAGGGGGAAGACCGAAATGAAGTCAAGAATTTAGAAGAAAAAGATATGTAGACGGAAAAGGAAAAACTGAAAACTGAATTCAAAGTGAGAAAGCAAAGAAGAATTGTCGAGGGTACATGATTGGTTGTCCACGCGTAATTAACCTTGCAACCGTTTATCCGGTCCTTTGATGTGTCGCCCTGGCACGAAAACGGACCTAATGATTCGTGAGCGCTTAACTGACACCCTTATTTGACCAATCAGACATTAAGTTCCGCTCTCAAAAGATCGGATGATAGGCTGCGGCCTATTGAAAACAGGTCGTGCAAAGTTGTAGGCAATTTATTCGCACGTCTGCAGTTTGGACAAGCCCTAATACTCACTCATTTTGACAAACACAAATGTATACCGAAATAGACATTACATAGAAAGAAAATTTAAACAACAGTATATAGCGTAGTAGCCGCTGTCAAGGTTGACAAAAGCTGTAACAACGTTTTACTAATTCTGCTGCATTCTCAAATAAAGTAGTTATAAAAGAGTGCCTAGCAAAAGATTTTGATATATAGACGACATGCCTTTTTTTCTTTGACATTTCAAGTTTTGTCAAAACAAATAGGGAAGTGGTGTCATATTATTTCAATGGGTGTTAGCAGTATGGGAATAAAGTGGTCTCAGAAGGAAAACGAATTCGTGTTACACTATCTTGTATTAATATATATATATATATATATATATATATATATATATATATATATAAAAGTGAACATAGAAGTCAACACTTACAGGCGACAGTCTGTTTCATGCTACATCTAAGTGTTGACTTCTATGTTCACTTTCATATTTACACACGCTCTATATCTGATATATATACTTATATATCCCATAAATATAGCACATCTTAAGACTATATTTCTTCATATATATATATATATATATATATATATATATATATATATATATATATATATATATATATATAAGGTTAATGGTCAGAGTTGAATTAAACCAGGAAATAGTATTATTAAAAGTGCTCAATACACGTGTATAAAAAACGAGTACAAATAGCATGTAGAGTTTTACTTTTTTATATCAGAAAATTTTTCTTAAGTGCATATGGGGCTGAGTAGGAAAATTATAATTTACCCCTCCCCCCTATACATATACAATACACTTGCTTTTCTTCTCTTCTCCCTTCTTCTTTTTCTTTTCTTTTCTTTCAGCTGATGTACGCTCTGGCCTTCTTCAGGAGATTGGAATTTCGAATCTAAACCTATATTTCGTCCATCTGGGTAGATTGTTCTAGTTCCACGTACCCTGCCTCTTCCGAATGTCTCGTGTATTTTCCTTTTCACTCACCTCCCCAAGTTCAAAATTCCAGTTCAGCTGTAGAAGGCTGAGGCGTACAACGGTCGAAACGTTGTGAATATGGCAATGAAAGTGAGAATAACAAGTGAGTAATGTAAATAATGCAATTTATCATAATACCCTATTTCAGAGATAGAGACAGATACTTAATATCCCTTTCTTACATGCGAACTTTGGTAAATTGTCACCCGAATATATCTACCCCGCAACAAAAATGTATGTAATTTTATATTTTGTACTAAAAATAGATAGTAGAGACGAGGAAAACTTCTCAGTCTGTCAAAGAAAAAAAAAATTTTAAATCAATTCATATTTTTTAATCATTTTTGTTTGGGAGTTCACTATGTGCTAATAGATGAAACCCTCACAGGTGCTACCACCTTGGGTCAGGTTGGACCTGGGAACAACAACGGCAGTTAAGCCGTTGTGCCACGCTTCTCAAAACCTTCAATCTTCTGATCGGAGGCCTTGCAGTCGGATACTATTTATCGTCATTCCCAGACGAAACTCTGAAGTTGAGGTGTTGAATATAACATCAGTCAACTAACAAATTTTATTTGTATTAACTCTCTCTCTCTCTCTCTCGCTATATATATATATATATATATATATATATATATATATATATATATATATATATATTCTTTAAGCGCCACTAAATTTTATATCTGGCAAAAGTTTACTTCTGAATTATGAGTTGGGTCTTGTAATAGTGTCAGATCGATTTCTTTCTGACTGGTTCCCTCCAGGCTGCCTGTACATGAATGTTTAATTAGAAAGCGGTCCTATCGAAATGTCTTCTTATTTCTTGTTTTGTGTGCCTAAGTGAAAGTGTGTTCGCTTAATATTTCTCGGCCCCAACTTCAGGCTGACTGTGGATAAAACGTTGCTGTTTGAAGGTTGTTAACGAACGCGTAAGCGGATTGTTGGTTCACATTAAAATCTTGGACAGAACATTTTATGACAGGCGTGGCTATAATCATGGTCAGATCACGGCTCACGTCTTTCTCTAAATAAAGTTTTCGGCTCAAGTCCAATAGTAAAGAGCAATTTACTACCGATGCATCAATTTAATAATAATTATAGTTTGCTTTGCCGTTCACTGGTTCTCTTAAAACTGTTTTCTTCTTTTTCCTTTTCTTTCTTTCTCTTTCTTCATTTCTTTCTTTCTTCTCGTTTTTTTCTAACATTTTCATCGCCATTCTTTTCTTTTTGTCTTCATAATTCATTTCCAAGTTCTTACATTTTATTGCCTTTTATTTTCTTTTTAGTTTCCATTCCATCTTTCATTTCCATTTGTTCGTTAACTTAATGGCATATCAACACTTTATGGGTCATTACCGAAACTTAATTTTCTTTAGACCTTTAATTTTTGGTTTTATAGAAAAAATGTATTACTATTAATTTGTTTGAAATTGAAAATGCAATACGGGTATTTTCACTATAATATTGTAGTTTTAGACTTTCATAGGATTTTAACCTCAATTCTGGGGTTCATTGTTTCCCCATAGCTGTGACTATAGCAGGTGCTACCTTCCCGGGTCAAGCAGGGTGAACCTAGGAACAACAGCAATTAAGGGTGGTCAATGCTTCCCAGAACCTCCTGATCAGAGGCCGTGCTGGCGGTCGTATACACGGGACAAATTTTCCATTTGTCATAGATTCAGTAAGATTCTCCCTTTTTTTTTTTTTTTTACGATGTATTTTTCTTTCATTTTTTTAATATTTCTTCTTTATTTTGTGTATTTCCTTTTCACACATTTACTTCCTCCTTTTTTCTTTTTTTTTTCTTTTTTCCATCTTTTATTCTTTTTTTCTTAACTCCCTTTTATTTTCTTTCTTTCTTTGTTTTTCTTTCTTTTCTTTGTGTCTTTTTTTTCTTTACTTTGTGCCTTTTTTTCTTTACTTTGTGCCTTTTTTCTTTAAGTACTTCTTTCATTATTTCTTTATTTCTGTGGGTTGTACATACACTTCTTTTGTTTCGCATGTCTTTCTTCTTCTATCATTCTTTTTTCTTTTTCCTTCGATTCTTTCTTTCACTCTTTAGTTTTCCAATTTCATTTCTTTTCATTGTCAGTCTTGCTTTCTAATATATTTAATTGTTTTTCGTCATGTTTTTTCCCCGATGGGTTCTGTATGTAATTTGTCCTTTTCTTTCTTTCTTTCTTTCTTTCTTTCTTTCTTTCTTTCTTTCTTTCTTTCTTTCTTCGTGGAGTTCCTGTGCTTAATCACTTCAAACAAGTATCTATCTTCGTAATATCGATTGGCACATCGATGAAAATTTCAGATTAAAACTGAACTATTCACAATTATGTTCACACTCAGAATGACCCTGTATAAGTCCCAAGACGTACTCGAGGTAGAGGGTTACAGAACAAGAGGCACCAAACCAAAGTTGCAAAAGACCACCGGGAGTGAAAGAGAAAGAGAAGGATTCAGAAAGAAGCTGAAAACCAATCAAAAACAGGAAACAAGGGACACACCGCTACGCCTGTTAAAAAAAAAACAACAGTGAGTATGAACCAGCCGAGAGGTGAAAATATCTACTCTTGAAAAAAAATTATTAAATATTAGGTTGGTGTCGTTTTCTCACATATGTTACTATGTGAGAAAACGACATTATTTTTGCACCAACCTAATAGTAAGTTCAGTGCTTTAGACGTTAGGATTATTGAGTCGAAATAGAATTTTGATGGGAACGGAAAGACAAACATGAAAAAGATTATAAATGATAAACCTCTGCTCCTTTTCAAAAGACAGGGGAGGTATATGAACCTGGCGCTAGGGAAACCTTAACCTATCTACTCTAATTGATAGCAGGAGGCGTCAATTACTTGCTGGAGCGGTATACTAGGTAGAAAGACAGTCACACCCATAGGAGATAACTTACAAACTAGATTGGATCGTCCGGAGATACAGCCATATTAAGCATGTAAACGTAGCGATTTAGAGAACAGACTGACCCACACTCGCGTATATATATATATATATATATATATATATATATATATATATATATATATATATATAATGGACTCTCTCCTGTCGGTTACGACGTATGAGGATCTGCCAGCTTATTGATTCAGTTATGAAATTTAGTGCGATGATCTTAAGTGGCATTTAAGACCCTCTAGTGATTTACAAAGGAGGCCACATATGGAGCAAGTGTGAGGATTGTGAGATGAGATCACTTTTAGATTGGCTGAACTTTTAGATCTTGCTCTCGTTTCTTGAAGATGATTCAGACAAGCAGATTGAAAATTGCTGAGTGCAATCTAAGATCTTCATGTACAGCCAGTTAGATCAGGGCTACAGGAATGTAGGACGCCCATGGCTACGATACAAATACAATATATATATATATATATATATATATATATATATATATATATATATATATATATATATATATATATATATATATGTGTGTGTGTGAAAAGTGTGTGTATATAAATATAAATAAATATATACATATATGTAGAATTATTTATATATTATATGCGCGGTACTTATTAGAAAGCGCTCAATATCAGAGATAGAGCTAACATATATTGTTGGATAGATGTGAACTTGTGACCCTGGGTTTCCAGGGTCACAAGCTCACATCTATCCAACCATATATATATATATATATATATATATATATATATATATATATATATATATATATATATATTATTATTATTATTATTATTATTATTATTTATTTATTTATTTAAAAATATGATTCCAACACGCTACATAAGAGGTCTCATGTTTCAAAACAAGAGCCGAAAACTTCAATATCATTATTTGAATTAAATTGAGTTAACGTAATCTCTGTTCCATCTTCAGGCAAAATTCTTTTGGGAATAACTTATTTCTGAAATTTACTTGTTTTAATAGTATATTCATAATAGAAATCAAAATTTCCATGGTAACAGCCAGGGCGAATTGTTTAAAATAGGTAGGGGTGTTTGGTGTTAATAATTTGTATCAGTATAGAATTACTTTCATAGATGTCAAGTCAGGGTAAAGTGGGGGTGTCTAAATTTAAAACGGGAGATGTTTTCGCCCAGTCTGGTTTACGTGTCTATGGAGATTTATTTATTTATTTTATTTTATTTCTTTGTGAAACGGATTTGTGTAAATAAAAACTGCCGTAACATTTGTTTTTTGACGACTTCATAAAAGGTTATCTTTTTTGTAGGGTATTTAAACTATTTATTTGGGCTATGGATTATAAAAGTTATTTTATTGTATGCTTGTTTTTAGCTAATTATTCAGTGGATAAATTTGATGATGTCGGGAAGACCGTTAACTCATGTCTATTGTTTAATAGATTTTTATTATTTAGAAACTTAATAATGTGCAGTTTCTCATGGAGGCACAAAGGACATGGGTCATCCCAAGTTTTACAAGTTCTAGTCCTATTTATAATTTTCCGTTTTACTTTAGGTGTCCTGTTTATTTCCTTCAGATGCCAAAAATATTTAGATAGAGAAGTCTGATTTCTTTTATTTATATTGTTGAAAGAGCACTTATGCTGCCTCCATCTGGCTTCAAATTCATTCTTCGTGCACCCAATGTATACCATATTAGTATTAGGACTCTCAGTGGATGAGATAGTACATTGGTATACCACAGATTTGAAGCAGCATTTATTTTCTAATGGGCAGTCTTCTGGGTTTCTACAATCACACAATTTTTCACTGTTATTTTCTGATTTAAGTGTAGGGTTTTTATTAATACTATTCAGGCATGGGGGTTTGTTCAGGATTTTATTATTGTGTTTTTTTATTATACTTTCTAGATTTTCAGTGCAGCTGTAACTCAATTTTAAGGTGTTCTTATTAAATATATTACTAAGCCTACTATAGGTGGGGAAGTGTTTATCAATTAAAGCTAAGAATTTCTGTTCTAGTTTAATACTAACCATTTGGTTGAACGGAGGGCTATACCAAATGATTTTTCTTTCCCTTTTTTTTCTTCTGGCCAGTGCAATTGTCTCTATAGTTAATGTTTGCATTTATATAACCATTATTTTTTAGGGCAGCGCTATTGTGTTGTTGGAATATTTCTTTGTTAGCGGAGTTAATGATAATTCTATTTTCTATTGATGAGGGTATATGTTTAATTATGGATGGAGGATGGTTTGACTTCGAGTGTATATATAAGGGGGTAGCATTTGGTTTTCTATAAGATTGGTATGTGTTGCTTGCTAAGTCTAGAGTTACGTTGAGGAAGTTTACCCTTTTCAATTTAGAAGAGAGTGTTATCTTTAAGTTTAGATTTTTAAATTCACTAAATATAATTTTTCTGATTTTCTCTATCTTAAAACTAGTAGAACTCCTCACCACCATGAGCCCATGATCTCTATACAGTCCGATGTCATTAATATCAATTTCGCGGTGTGCGGTTAAGTTGTACAGTATGAAAAGACCAACAAGGTCAGAAGACTCTGCAGAGTCTAAAGATCCCATAGTGATGTCAAACAGGTCGTGATTGTTTTTTATCTATTGGTCCCCATTATGAATGAGGACAGATTTTTTTTTTGCGCTGAGGACTATATCCGTTTCTTCCTTTGTCAGGTTAGAATACACAGCAGCAAAGTCCAGGGCAGTCGTAAGTAGATCCTTCGAAATTGATGGATAGTAATCCACGATATCGAACTGTATTAGGGTGCAATTCGGTTTATTATCAATATTGTTAAACCAATTGATGACATCTTTAGTATTGATCCATAATTTTAATCCAAGCTGTTTTTTTTATTTAGCAAGTAATTTTTTCCAGGATCCTTTTGCTGATCTTTCCTATGTCGGGTCGGGTACGGTTAATTATTCTCGTTGTAGGGTTTTCCAAAAAATCATGCTTATGGTCCTTAAGAGTTATGTAACATTCCTTTGCAGCAAGTTTGCCTACTCTGTCGCTAATTTTTAATTTATCAGTTATTGTTTTTACTTGCTCTGTTTATGCTACCAACCATATTTATGTTGTTGTTGCAATCTTTTTTATAAGTCCTGGTTAAGTTTTTTTTAATTAAGTTGTTGTAGTCATCAACAGCCAATTTGTAGAAGTTTCCAGTTTTGTCAGACTTAACTAGTATTTTATCACAATCATTGATGCTTTTAACTATTTGGTCTAGATGTTTTTGGAAGTGGCTTTTCTTTTTTCGAAAGGAGATGTTATTGATAATGTTGAGTAGGTCTTTTTCAAATTCGCATAGCTGTTTGTTGAATGGTGCAACCTTTTTTACTTTTAAAACCGTAAACTTCGCGTTCTTTATCGGTTGAGTTATTCCCACAAAAGTAGAAGTATGCCTTCTATCTCATTCTTCTAAAGTTTGGTTCTCTAGGTTTGACTAGGTCTGCTCTACTTTTGTATTGAGCACTTTTTGAGTTAGTTGATTACTCGTATCGGTTTTTTTTTTCTTAGGGCTTTGAACCTGTATGCTGTACGATTATTTTCAACAGACGTTCATGTTCATAGCTGTTTCTTTTTTAAATCTTTTTTTCCTTCGAAATTGATTTGATCATTAGCAAATCAACAAACCGAAGGTTTTCCGAGACGAGTGTAGTTACCTACATATATATATATATATATATATATATATATATATATATATATATATATATATATATATTGAGGCATGTCTCATTGAATAATTTAGAGTAGTTTTTTCTACTTATATTCAACTGGAACCTTTCATATTCACGGAAAAGCTTTTTCGTGTCATTATGGAGGGAAGAGAGTAAATAGCCGTGTTAATACATATATATGCATCTATTAGAAGCGTTTTTTATTAAATCAACCGTCTCTGTGCAGAATGGTATTTTGTTCGCTCTCTGAGTCTTTTACGAGGTATGTGAGGGAAATTATCACCTTTTTACTAACTTGGAACCATTTACATTAGTTGTTTTTAGCTTGCATGTTTCTTTTTTTTCCTCCAGTTTTATTAATAAATTTGTATTTCGGTCGTGGTTGTTTTTTTCTCCTTACATTTTCTCGTATTTTGTTTTCTTGATCAATTAATATCTTCTAACCTATTCCTCTGACGCTGTATTGGACAAAAAGGTTATCTTAAGAAACATGAAAACTTTCCTGCATTTTAAAATATATTTATATGTTCTGAGGCGTCATATTTCAGCTTATATATATATATATATATATATATATATATATATATATATATATATATATATAGTTATACAAAAATATATCAGTGGAGTTAATGTAACTAATAGCCAATTCACTTCGCTAACAGATTAAATAAAGCATTAACTTACAAACCACTTGGTGAATGACGTAATCTTTGTTTTTAAAAATTGTAAAATGTATTAGTTCAGTCTATATGAAAGTGCTTTCGATGACTGCTTTCAGCATCTTCAGGCATGGATATTACTTTTCAATTTCAGTTAATTTCGGGTAACTTACGAGACGAAAATAAATTTAATATAGTTCGAAAGATGTTTTTTTATGTATTATTATTATTAAAATAACTGAAATTGAAAAATAATATCCATGCCTGAAGATGACGAAAGTGAAATCGCCATTAATTACATAAACTTTACTGATTTATTCTTTGTATAAAAATTTTTTATAATATACTGCATCATTTAATATATATTATTATTTTTTTTTTTCATTTCAACTTTTGGAAGTAAAGTCTGATCATCCAGAGCCCTTTAAAAGGGTTGTGGTGAAATAACTTATTACATGGAACTTTAAAGTGATCTGTTTCGATTCAAATATATATATATATATATATATATATATATATATATATATATATATATAAGTGGAGGCACGGTGGTGTTCGAATTCCTGTTGATCCATTACATTCACTTATATACTAATACTTCTTCTCCCTCCAGCTATGGGTAAATAGCAGGACAGCCTGGGTTCTATAACCTTGGATAGCAACTGTTCTAGGAGAAGGAAATCTCTGAATTCAAAACCTGCGGAGTGCACCAGGTCTCTGTATTCGGCCCTTCAAAAAGTATGGATGGTCCTGCACGAAACTTTCACCAGTATAATCAAACCTCATGTGCTTTTGCCGGGCTGTCAGTTTCCTAGGAACTGACCTCCTCGACGCTTATACGTAGAATTCGACGGAAGAGTCGAGTATATATATATTAGGTTGGTGCAAAAATAATGACGTAATAATGTCGTTTTTTGACGTATTTTTTAACGTCAAAAAACGACATTATTACGTCATTATTTTTGCACCAATCTAATATATATATATATATATATATATATATATATATATATATATATATATATAGAGAGAGAGAGAGAGAGAGAGGGAGGGAGAGAAAGATATAAATTGATTAAATTGGATACTGAACATTCTTATTTAACAAATAAATCTGGTAACTTGAGTGGATTGGTTTGCCTATCTCCCGGTTCACACTCTCCCACTCGATCTTTTAAACACGCGGAGAGGTTTATCCCTTGTTTTCTGTTTAGGATTGGGTTTCAGGTGCCTTTTGACCCCTTCTCCTTCTCTTTCACTCCTAGTTGCCTCTTGTGTCTTAGTATCATTATCACCTTGCTTGAGGTTAATCGATTAAAAAATGTGTTAGAACAAAATTTCGTAGCGTTTTTCAACAGACGATATTTGGACACGTGATTTAGTGTCACGCAGGTTTGTAACCTCATGAAATATATACATGTTTTGAAATGAGTGGTTTAACTAGTTTTTCTGATCAATTCGTGTTGGGATTGTTAATTTCAAATGTTTTGCAAAGTAAAAAATGGACGAAACTTTATGCTGTCTTACTGGAAGATAAAAACCCCCGAAGTAGTAACAAAATATACCAACTATAAGATATGGTAACATATTTTGTTCGTAATAGGCTCACTAGGTTCCGAAGTGGAAATTGTGATCCGGTAGGCTGTCAACGGTCCAGCAGACCTGTAGTCATTAGGATAACGAAGACGAGGCGCAAATTAAAATATTCCGGGTCATATGACACGGAAGGTCACAGAGATACTACATATATAAGTGTTGTAATGAATTTAAAACTAGTGGAGATGCGATGTCTTGACACCTCACGATATAACGGAAAGAAACGTAACATTTTCTATGGAACGCTCACAGGCGATGTAAAGTGGTTTGCTTACAACAATGTGATGCTAAAGAATCCATTGAAAAATACGGAGTGAGCAATCGTTATATGAAGACTGGTGATGCTGGGTGTTGTATATTACGAGGTCTTTCAACAAAATCAGACGTTATATTCTAAGAATTGACATTCACATTTGGACAGAGTAAGAACAACAGTCGATGAAAAGCTTCCGAAATTAACGAATCGGAAAGATGCCTTGTTTCACGAGGGCAATACCAGACCCCACATATCTTTGTCGATACTTTATGGTACTACACTCGATGAAGTCTTTAGATTACCACATATTTCGACCTCTTTCTTAATGTGAATTCCTTTGATTTCCCTTGCCTTTAAAACCAGTTAAAACTGTTCAACACGAAGATATTAGGTTGGTGCAAAAATAATGACATAATAATGTCGTTTTTTGAAGTTAACAATACGTCAAAAAATGACATTATTACGTCATTATTTTTGCACCAACCTAATAGATGCTAGGCTCTAGAATATGTACCCATGATGCTTCCTCAAAGATTGCAAAATGTGCTGGATCAAAATAGCACGTACTCAGTTGAGTAAATCTATGTGAAAATATATTGTCTTTGAAATTCACTTAAAAAGGCGATGAAGTTTAGTTTCGCTATTTGCCCAGGAGCTGAGACCCTAACTGATGCTACGACTCCGGTTCAGGGTGGACCTAAGAACAACAACAATTAAGATGCGGTTACATGTTCGTCAAACTCCCTAATCCCCCTTGCTGCCGGATGTAGTTGATTGTCATACCGAGGACTAATAATTATGACGCTATGTGAATATTGACTTTTATACATCGAACGTTCACATACTGGGCTAACTCACTTTTGTTGGACGAACTTTTCCCTAACTAACCACGTACTCGCCATATTTCTACGGGATGGCGAGGCTATTTAACCGATAGTTAGAGGTTTTGAATTCAGATTTGCCCCCCAAGGCTATTTACCCATAGTTAGATGGAGAATAAATGAATTCATAAATTTTACATAACTTTACCTAAATGAATGTAATGAACTCGACTTGAACTCGAACTCGGCATCTTCAATTCCTCAATCCGAGCACTATAT
>OZ010583.1:58990476-59025476 GCA_963932145.1 Acanthosepion lycidas
TTATATTTTAACTGTTAACATAAGAAATAGTTTGTTGTATGTATGTTTTATAAAATGTTTTCATTTTTCAAAACACAGTCAATATATTATGTCTATGTTGAAAGTTAATATTATTAAGTGTTGGTTTGTTTGTTTTTATTAATAAGGCTCCCATTATTTTTAGCCTTTTTTGGATGTAGAATATGCTATTATATTAGTATTGTCAACAAGTATGTTACGAATAGTGTCCGGTAGGTCTCCCTGAATATTTAAATGAGATCTAATTGAGCTATTGTCAGAAAGGTGTAAAGTAAGTTTGCGTGTGAAACATGTTGTAGTGTGACCTATATAATTATTTACGAATTAACATTAAAACCATTTGTTCAACATTATAATATACTATATAAATGATAAATTATGAGTGTCTACTTAATAGCAATTAATTCTTCTGAGAAAATTGTTTCGCATGAGATTAATTTGCCCCTATTAAGTAAGTATAAAGATGGGAGGGTGGGTGATGGCGTGTATGTGTATGTTGATTCATTTTGTTTAGCGCTATATCATCCTCTATGGGTTACTTAATGCCGAAATCTAAACAATTTAAACATAATTTTACGGCTTCAGCTAAATAATATTTTGAACAAGATGGCGTGCCATCAAATACAGGAAATATATTGTTAGTAATATTTTATATATAAATATATTGCTGTTATATTTACTATGAAATGTATTTTTATACTTTCCTAGTGTTTTCTTTCTGTTTACCCATAAATGCGACCCTGACAGGTGCTACCACCAAGCCTTAGTGTGGATCTAGCAACAACAGCGGTTAAGAGGTGGTTCCACGCTCCTCAAAACATCCAATCTCCAAATTGCAGACTTCATTATCGGAAGTAGTTTAGCGTCCTACGCGCGCACGATTGTGTTTGCGCGGGTGTGTCTGCGTTGCATATTTGAAGGTACATCAATAAGTTCATAGTTTGACACATTTGAATTCTCGTTTGACATTTCCACTGATTTTTTTCCACCTGTATTAAATATATTCAAGATATAATAAGTTTGACTTTGTACTTTACCCCTGAAGATGATCTTGGAAAAGATCGAAAGTAGTTGGATCATAAAACACTACAGCGCATTCTAAGATAAATTTCATCTTAACATTAGATTAGACACCTGGAAAAGATCAATATAAAAATAAACATACTATGTCTATATTACTTAATGTTATATATATATATATATATATATATATATATATATATATATATATATTAGTTAATGATATATATATATATATATATATATATATATATATATATTAGTTAATGATATATATATATATATATATATATATATATATATATATATATATATAGTGTGTGTGTGTGTGTGTGTGTGTGTGTGTGTGTGTGTGTGTGTGTATGCATATTAATAAAAAGAAAGAACAGTAAGATATATAATCCGGTGTTCTTATAGATATTTTTATTTTTTACAAAATAGTGTTCAATGTAAATTTAAAGAGCATTAATATTATAAGTTAATAGACTTAAAATATGGTTTTTCGTTACACAGTTCCAACCATGTTTCGAAAATGGAAGCTAAAAGCCCTGAATTTAATTTTGAGGATGAAATGGAAGTAATGTCTTTAATTTAAGTAGAAAATTAAATTCGGGGCTTTTAGCTTCCATTTTTGAAACATGGTTGGAACTGTGTAACGAAAAACCATATTTTATGTCAATTAACTTATAATATTATATATATATATATATATATATATATATATATATATATATTTATACATACATATATATATATATATATATATATATATATATATATATATATATATATATATACATATATATATATATATATAATGAAAACATACAATTTTACGGGTCCATTGATTATAATTTATTTTCCCAGGGAATTTCCTTTTATATATATATATATATATATATATATATATATATATATATATATATATATAGAGAGAGAGAGAGAGAGAGAGAGAGAGAGAGAGAGAGAGAGAGAGAGGGAGAGAGAGAGAGTGTGTGTGTTGTTCGATAAAAGTAATTCACCTGATTTTTTTTACTTAAAAAATTTTCGCCTATTGTTTTTTGGGTCAAACTAATTTTTAATCTTACAAATATAAAGACCCCTTCCCGACCACCTAGTAAAAAAAATACTCGCCCTAAGGTATTCTATTGATAATTATAATTTTGGATATAAATGAGATTTTGGGATTTGTACAAAAAAAGTGACTCCCTTATTTCCTGCAGCTCATAATCAAAAGAAACATAACCGAACAGCTTTAAATAAAGAATAATAGAGGTATGATTTATTTATAATAGGTAATATAGTTCGAAACATTTATTAATCTATGGGTCCTTCTTTATTTTGAATAACCTTTTCAACCCTTTTTGGCATTGACTTGATTAGGTTCTGGCAAATCTCATCACCAAACATTGAATTACATTCCTCTTTGTTGCTAAACTGCTTTCTCGAGAGCCTGTACTTTATAATGTTCCATAAGTTTTCTATGGGGTTGAGGTCAGGAGATTGGGGCGGCCATGTCATTACACTCACCTGCTTCCCATCAAAGTATTCCTTCATCAATTTTAATTTGTAACAGGGAGCATTATCCTGCATAAAAATGACCTTGGTGGGGTCGATTTGCACCCTTTCAGCAGAAGGGAGCAGACAAGACTCAAAAATTCTCTTGTACTGCTCGCTCCTGAGGATCTTTTCAATAGGTTTTAAGGAACCAGTTCCATGAAAAGAAAAGCATCCCCAGAACATTATACTGAACGGATGCTTGACAGTAGTTACTGCTAAATTCAAAGAGCTCTCAAAGTTTCTTCTTCGGATTTTAGATCGCTTATCCTTTGAATTTAGCTCAACTTTCGTTTCATCGGAGAAGAGGACATTTAATAAAAAAATCAGGTGAGTGACTTTTATCGAATAGCAATGTATATATATATATATATATATATATATATATATATATATATATATATATATATATATACAGAATCTAACTTACGTATAAGTCATTCTTGCCATTCTTCCATGCTTTGAATATTGCTCATATGGTTTCTGTTTCTGCTGTATATTTAGAGATGCTTGATGAAATCCAAAGAAGAATCTGCAATATTATTGGTCTTGAACTGGTGCATCGGCTTCAGTCACTTTCCCAAGCAATCTAGATTCACAGTGCGTTTTCTATAAAAGAATTTTCCAGATGAACTCTTCGCTATGGTACCTAGACATTCGTAATTTAATTTCGGTGCTAGATTGACGGCAAGGTCTCATCAGTTTTTTTTTCTTTTAAGCATTTCACCCAAGCAAGGCGGGAAGCCACTAGGACGCAAGGGGTTACAGAAAATTTCGAGCAAGATCAGATAGGAGTGATAGAAGAAATAATGAGGGTAGTGGATAGATGAAAGCAACTGGAGATGTCGATTCACATTACACTTGAATAGCTGGAGATTATAGCTCACAGGGAAACAGGAATAGGGAAGGGATTTCCACAGGCGAGGGGTGCGAGACATGAAGATATTGAAGTAGAAGAGATGGCTACATTTAGGAGTTTAAATAGTGAAGGGGTGAGAGCGGGATGCCAGCCTCGTAAGGCGCTGGAACTCATGACGTCTGGGAACCAGCGAATGCAGCTCCTCGGAGCAATTTCCATGAAAGTATTTGTAGAACAGACAGAGGGAGGCGACGGCCCGTCTGTGAGAAAGTGACTGTAGACGAGACGCCAGAGCAGGGCCAACTACATTGCATATCCGCCTCTGAAGCCTATCATGAACCCCGAGGCAAACAGAAGGGGCACCCGGCCATATATGGCAGCAATACTCCATGCAAGGGCAAATTGTTGATTTGAAGATCTGGAGGATCGACTCCGGGGAGAAAAACTTCCTGGCGCGGCTCAGGAAGCCAACTTTCCTTGCGGTGGACGAAGCAATTGACTCAATGTATCTATTCCATCACAGGTCAGCAGTCAGCGTGAGACCGAGAAGCCGCAGAGAGTTGCTTTCGAGAAGTTGAGCGTCATACATTCTAATGATGGGAAGGGAATGATCTATATAGTGATTAATAGAGAGCAGTTTTGTCTTAGAAGCGTTGAAGTTGACCAGCCAATTCTTGCCCCAGTTCACAATCGATTGGAGGTCCTTTTTCAGACGCACGGCCAGGTGAGTTTTGTCAGTGAGACTAGATTTGTTTTTGAGGCAGAAATAAATTGTGGTGTCATCCGCGTAGATGCCAACCTGGGAAGTTATGGCGTCAGGAAGGTCATTTATGCAGATAAGGAATAGAGTGGGGCCTAGGATGGAGCCTTGAAGAACACCTGCGTTCGTGGGATAGGAACTGGATGAGAATCGGTTGAGAACGACCTTCAATTCACGGTTTGACATGAATGATTGTATTAGGTCAAACAATCAACCGGTAATGCCATAACCCTGGAGCTTGCGAAGAAGGCCGGCATGCCAAACCCTATCAATTGCTTTGGAGATGTCTAGTGCCACGGCACGGGCTTCCCCGTTATTTTGAAGAGCTCGGTAGATAGTTTCAGTGATGGCCGTAAGCACATCAGCTGTAGATCGGGCAAAGCGGAAACCATATTGCTTGTCTGAGAGAAGAATTATGGGATGTGCGGTGGTTAACCACCTCGGTATTGATTAGGGCTTCGAAAACTTTGGCGATGAGGGGAGTTAATAGTTGAATGGGCTAAATGTAACCACAAGTTCTATGTTAACAGTTTCTTTTCTCGCACTTCTTGCTTGTTGAACTATCTTCCGCGTCCAAGCTTACGAGTCATCTACAATTATTTTATTATTGTTTTTATTGTTTCCTCTTCTTAACAATGCTTAATTTTTTCTTAATCTTTTACCCACATTAATCCGTTGTGTCTCAGTGGCTTTACTGACTTGCTTCGGGTGAAACGATTAATATATATATATATATATATATATATATATATATATATATATATATAGAGAGAGAGAGAGAGAGAGAGAGGGTGTCTCAAAATAATGTATACACTCTTTAAATATTAATAGTTAATAATACATTGCCATGATGTGAGAACTTATATGGATGAAAATATGCAAAACAAATGGATTAGAAGAAGAGGGACAGTTGAATATTCACCTTGATCATCAGAATTGGCACCCTAGGATTTCTTTTTGTGGGGGTTTTGAAAAGACAAACCTCACAGCAGGAAACCTGAAACAATTGCTGAAATGAGAGTAGCAATTGAAGAAGAATGTGCTCAAATACTAGAGGAAATGATACTGGACGTTTGTAGGTCTATTTTGTCAAGATATGAAAAGTGTATTTAACAGAACGGCACCCAGTTTGAGCACTTGATGTGAACTCATCATTATATGAAAATTCGGCCATTTCTCCAAGTCGCTTTTATATTATTAAAGTTAATTTTCTCTGGGTTTTTTTTTTTTGTATATTTTACTCTCAAATTCTTTAAATATGTATTTTTCTCTTGTATTAATCTTATTTACAAGTCAAAATACATAAATTGAATAAGTTATAACGATTCAAAGTGTTTATACATTATTTTGGGACACCGTCTCTCTTTCACTCTCTCTCTCTCTCTCTCTCTATATATATATATATATATATATATATATATATATATATATATATATATATATAAATTGTGTGTTGTCTTCTTCTTGTCCAAGCTCACACATTTGGAACACACAATCATTGATACTCTTTCGGAAATTCTACCTCAAATCTCGGACCTAAATTCAGATGTCTCGCAATGTCTTATATGTAAAATTAATCTTCGAATTTTAATCAAAATATGTATTCATGAAAGACAGTTGTTGTCCATCACTAATGTCTGCCATTGAAACAAGTCTAATACTCTACTCAGTCTCTGGATTTCGAAGAAAGTGTGCCTATTAAACACCGATCAGTGTGAACCAAAAGTAGATCAAAAGAAGGTTTAATAAAGTTTTTGTTACGGTTATATTATAACTATGGTGTTTGTGTTATACTAAATTTTATAACTAAATTTATTTAATCTTTTTCTTTCTTTTCAGATAGTTCAGAGAGGCCATAATGGCAAAAAAAAAAAAATAAATAAAATACTGATGCAAGAAAATGGCTGTTAAAAGAACTGTTAGTCTCAAAATGCCGAAACCGTTCGAACATGATGGGTTGAAACATTTGGTACTCATACCCTTAAAAAGACAAACCATTTGCCGTATTCGCGACAAATTTGATGCCCCTGGCTCAATTTTTAATGTCTCAAACTTGCTGCCGAAGCATTTTGTCACACTCCCAAAAAGTCCGCCAAAAGAGCCTCAGCAGTTTTGGACAGTTCATAAACCTCTATTATAGGAATTTTGAAATCTATTGGTTTGAATGTTTATCATCCACGACTAATTCATGGCATATTGGAATATGACCCAGACAGACGGCTGAAATTTAGTGAGATCATGCTGAACGAAATTAAAGAAAATCCAATATTTTTAGATAACACTGTGTGGACCGATGAGGCTTATTTCAAATTATTTTATATTATATGTTTATCGAAATTTAATTGGATTAGTATGTAATCTCAAAATAAATGTTATCGTTTAACGTCCACCTACATTTGGTTCACGTAGACACGCAGACACACATGCACGCACACACAAACACAAACAAATATACACACACAAATATATATACTTGTATCTGCCACCGTTACTTGGCACGACCTTTACGCCCTGTAAATTCCTCATAGAAAATGGGTATTCCGTTTTGATCGCATGAAATGAGGGGAAAAAGATACTGGTTGGTATAATGGAGAGAATGAAAGAAAGAAAAGAAAAAAAGAAAGAAAGAAAAAAGAAAGAAAGAAAGAAAGAAAGAAAGAAAGAAAGAAAGAAGGGAAGTTACAAATGTTTAACATCTACTACGAATACTTTATAAATAATGGACTATTCCGATTTTATCTCATGGAATGAGAGGAAAAGATTACTACTTGGTTTTAGTGACAAAATGAAATGAATAAATAAATAAATAAATAAAGAAAGAAATAAAGAAAGAAGAAAAAAAGAAAAAAGCCAGGATAGAAGTGTTTAACGTACCTGCCAATACCTCATAAATAATGAAGTATTTCGTTTTGATCGCATGAAATGAGGGGGAAAGATTACTACTTGGTTTTAGTGAGAAAATGAAAGAAAGAAAGAAAGAAAGAAAGAAAGAAAGAAAGAAAGAAAGAAAGAAAATGAAATGGTAATAATAAATGATGAAAAAGTGATGGAAAGAAAGAAAGAAAGAAAGAAAGAAAGAAAGAAAGAAAGAAAGAAAGAAAGAAAATGAAATGGTAATAATAAATGATGAAAAAGTGATGGAAAGAAAGAAAGAAAGAAAGAAAGAAAGAAAGAAAGAAAGAAAAAAGAAAAAGAAAGAAAAAGAAAGAAAGAAAAAATGAAGAATGAAAGAAAGAAAGCAAAAGGGAAGATGGAAGTGTTTAACGTCTTCTGCCAATACCTCATAAATAAAGCACTATTTCGTTTCGATCACGAGGAAGGAGAGGGAAAAGATTCTGTTTGGATTCAGTGAGAAAATGAAAGAATGAATTCAAGAACCAGGGGAAGATCGAAGTGACTGTTTCAGTGAAATGGAAAATTTTTCAATTTCAATTTTTTTCCATTTGTAAATAGTTCTTAAAATAACCGCCGTCATTGATATTTATGATTGTTATTCCATTATTCGTTTTCATTTTCAGTTATTAAACACAAATTTTTAACGATATTATTGTTGAATATCTACGGATATGTTATTGTCTTAGAACTCAGCATGAACTTCCTTAATCATTAATTTATGAATGAGGATTCGTCAGAATATTAAAATAGAAAAATTCGCGGAATAAAACTCTGTCAGTCAGTTATGTGCCATAGGTGATATACGCTTAGGCGATCATGTATCATGTATCTTTCGATACATAACTGACGAGGCAGATTTATTCCCGCAGTAGATTGCTATTTCTTTCTGCCTTAGACCAGTAGCCGTCCAAGGCTATCGAACGCGGTCTGTTCTGATATTTACCCATTGTTGGTGGCGTGGGGGTGGGGGTTTTAAATTCAGGAGAAAAAAAAGGATTCAGACCTTTCCCAAGGATATTAGAACGGAAGTGAATGTAATGTAATTCCAACTCGTCTCTCCGATTGCTCAATCCAAGCCGCTATCCATTGTTCCAACGTGCCCGTTTAAGGGTATCGGCTGTATAAGGTTGTTGTATATTTATATGACTTATGCAAGTGGGAAACATTAGTGATCATACGATTTATAAGGTATCTAATTTTGTCGCATTTATATTTTTAATTTATATTATGAAATGTATAGAGTAATGCATATGTCATTATACAGTTGCAAAATCTTATACAGCATAAATATATAAATTGTATGCCCGGAGGCATTTATCTGAAGACATGTTTATAACCGGTGATGAATAGAAAATGACATAATTTTATGTTACGTGACATGCGTTAAGATTAAGTATTATAGTTTCTATTTCACTCCATTGATCTACATTTTTCTTACGTAAAACAACGACCTTCCCGACACCAACAATTCTGAGATCTTTGGCTATGACACAATTCCTGTCTTAATTGAGATAGGGATGCTAAAGAAAAATTGAGAGTTGAACTCTTGAAACATCGACTTCTACGTTGACATCATTTTCTGATTATCGATGGCTATGACACAATTCCTGTCTTAATAACAATTGAGATAGGACCGATAAAGTAAAATAGAGAGTTGATCTCCGAAAACAACGACATCCCCGTTGATATCATTTTCTGATTATCGATGGCTATGACACAATTCCTGTCTTAATAACAATTGAGATAGGACCGATAAAGTAAAATAGAGAGTTGATCTCCGAAAACAACGACATCCCCGTTGATATCATTTTCTGATTATCGATGGCTATGACACAATTCCTGTCTTAATAACAATTGAGATAGGACCGATAAAGTAAAATAGAGAGTTGATCTCCGAAAACAACGACATCCCCGTTGATATCATTTTCTGATTATCGATGGCTATGACACAATTCCTGTCTTAATAACAATTGAGATAGGACCGATAAAGTAAAATAGAGAGTTGATCTCCGAAAACAACGACATCCCAGTTGATATCATTTTCTGAGTATCTATGGCTATGACACAATTCCTGTCTTAATAACTATTGAGATAGGACCGATAAAGTAAAATAGAGAGTTGATCTCCGAAAACAACGACATCCCAGTTGATATCATTTTCTGAGTATCTATGGCTATGACACAATTCCTGTCTTAATAACTATTGAGATAGGACCGATAAAGTAAAATAGATTCGATCTCTTTAAGCAACGACCTCCCCGTTGATAACATTTTCTGAGTATCTATGGCTATGGCACAATTCCTTTCTTAATAACAATTGTGATAGAATCGATAAAGAAAAATAGAGAGTTGATCTCTTAAAGCAACGACATCCACGTTGACATCATTCTATGAGTAACTATAGCTATGACACAATTCCTGTCTTAATAACAATTGAGATAGGACCGATAAAGAAAAATAGAGAGACGATCTCTTAAAATAACGACCACCCCGTTGATATCATTTTCTGAGTATCTATGGCTATGACAAAATTCCTGCCTTAATAACAATTGAGATAGGATCGATAAATAAAATAGAGGGTTGATCTCTGAAAATGGTATTCGCACTGTTTTTAAATGGTTGGAGAATGACTTGTAAATGTTAACTTCTTCAAAAATTGCTGTATTTTAGTGATCTTAAACGACGATTTCTGTCTTCTATAATCATGGCTGATGTTAAACATCAGTAGAGAAACTCCTTGAGTCTTCTCGGTTTCACGTTTTCCACTCACATATAGGGGCATTATTATGAATTAAATCAATTGCTAGGTATGCTGTTTGGAACCAACGTTAAGTAATTTTCCCCCCAAATCCATCTTGCAGATTTATAAATCAACAATTCATTCCTGCATTCAAGTTTGCCGCCATAACTGGGCTGGTGCTCCTGCTATATATCTTCATATTCTTGGCTAAAACTAAAGAAAAATCTGCAATGTTATCAGCGCTGATCTGGCATCTACTTTTCAGTTACTTCCCAATCACCGTAACGCATCATCCCTGTGTATATTCATGGAAATTATTACGATTAAATCTCGTCTGTTGTAACTAGAGCTCATGAAATTAAACGTACTACTAGATTAGAAGTTAGGTCTCATCACTTTATTGTTGAAATGCCTATATGCCACCGTTATATTCTAATTATTTATTCTCTCGCACGTCTCGCCAGTGGAACTCTCTTTTGGCCCCTTGCTTTCAAATAATAGTGTCAAATTTTAAAAGCAACATCTGTCACTATCTTCTGTCTTTTTTAAACCGTTTTTTTATTTTTTTTTCCTTTCTCCTTAGTAAGGTTTGCTCATATTTTTTCACTCTCCCTTTGAGTCATTGTGGCATTATTGTCTTGCTTGATTTAATCTAAAACTAAACTTCCAATCTAATAGTGAAAATGAAATCGGCTCTCCGTGCTAATAGTTCGGGCCGCTAACCATAGCGACTCAGAGAGAACCAACTTAAAAATAAAAAGGACCCTCGGGTTGAAGGTTAGAATCGTATGGCCTTTGGATTGCAATGACTCAGAGAAAATTTCATTCTAACCAACTATACCATTTACGAAGATCCATTAAGATATCATTAACGCTGACACACTGAAATTTATGACGTCATCGCCTGCATCGAGGTGGTAGACGCTGGCTAAGTTCATATTCAGGGTGAGGTCTAAAGGAATCTTTAGCTCGTTCTGAAAGTTTTGGCTCGCTTCTACTAGATCCATATGGTCCCATGTTACTGACTGAGAATTTTCAACATTATCTCAACCCGGGCTTTTCCGGAATCGAATATTCTTCCTATTCACTGCGTGGCGAAATGATCACACATACATTCACTCATGAAGACACGAACATATATAATTGCTGTCAAAATGTTTCCGAGAACACCGACCTGTTTGCGCGTCTGGCAACATACACCTGCTCAATCAGGTTCATGTTTGTTCAACTCCCACAAAACACGACATGTGGTTTCTACTGCAACAGTGTTGAGGAAGCCTTAGTTACTCGGAGAGAGCGCATTATCTGGCGTGATCAACTGTTTGAACAAGAACAGTACGCGCAGATACTGAGCATGATGAATTGTGACCTGGAGCTATCGACGACCTTCCAGACCGCTCCGTCCAACCAATTCCACTCACAAGGCTTGGGCTAACACATCGTATGGTTTTCAGGCATTTTGCAAGGATGCCGCATGCTGACTGTCCTTTCCGCTTAAATCGAAAGTTTTAACCACTCGCTCTACACCCCGTTTTCATAAAAGTGGACTCGCCCAGTGTGTACTTGGACTGCTGCCTGTGAATAACGAGAGAGTGATACAGTGATACAGTGAGAGAGTGAGAGTGTGAGGTAACCGCTTTCTAGGTGTCGCAGTTGCGAGTACGTATACTCAGAAGGAAGTCATACTCCAATACTGAATTTCCCAGACTATATATATATTATTATTGCTACTAACCTCATTTCTGGATCTACTAAACGTATTACCAATTGTATTATTACGACAATACATTTATTTGCTATATTTCATTCCTGCGTTTGTCATTCATTTGAGACCGGATTTCATCCCGGAACCCACAACAATATATATATATATATATATATATATATATATATATATATATATATATATATATATATATAACGAAATAACAGTAAGATATATAATCCGGTGTTCTTAATGATATTATTATTTTTACAAAATAGTGCTCAATGTAAATTTAAAGTGTATTAATATTTTAAATCACCTAATTTATAATATATATATATATATATATATATATATATAATTATTTATTTAAAAATATGATTCCAACCCGCTACATAAGAGAGCTCATGTTTCAAAACAAGAGCCGAAAACTTCAATATAATTATTTGAATTAAATTGAATTAAAGTACTAAGCTCTGTTCCATCTTCAAGCGAAATTTTTTGGGAATAACTTATTTCTGAGGTTTACGCGTTTTATAAGCATCTTTATTATTGAAATCAAAATTTCTATGGTACCGGCTAGAGCAATTGTTTAAAGAAAAGGGGCGCAAGGTGTTAATAATTTGTATCAATATCCTAGTTACATTCACAGATGTCAAGTTAGGGTAAGGTTGGGGTGTCTAAATTTAAAGCGGAAGATGACATCGTCTAGTGTGGTTAAGCGTCTATGGAGATTTATTTATTTTCTTATTTTATTTTTTATTTTTTTCTGAAATGGTTTTGTGTATATAAAAATCTGTCGTAAATCGCTAACATTTGTTTTTATGACGACTTCATAAAGGGTTATCTTTTTTTGTAGGGCATTTAAACTATTTATTAGGGCTATGGAATTTAAAAATTATTTTATTGTTTTTTTATGCTAATTATTCAATGCAAAAATTTGATGATATCTGAAAACCCGTTAACTCCTGTCTATTGTTTAATAGATTTTTATTATTTAGAAACATAATAATAAAAATCTAATATCTTATTTACAGTTTCTGGGAGTGAGCGCTTTATCTTGTGTGAAAGGCCATCTTCAGAACATATTCATAAAACATAGTTAACATTAGACTATATTTAATTCAACATGAAAAGACGATGGACATAAGAGTAAGACTAATCAAAACAGATAACTGAAATTTTTCAAGATCAGCGTTCCGTTTCAATATGATCACGTCGGCGTCACGTGGGCGATGTTGTGAAAACTTATTCCTAAAATAGAGTATTTTGAATGAAAAATGAAAAGAATTTATATTTTAATCTAAAACTTATATGTACGTTTGTCAAGCATTAATCTTGCTAGAAAAGGGGAAATATTAAAGAAGCCGGGTCTAGTATTAACCGTGCGTGAGATAGATATTAAACCTGCCTCATAAATCTAAATTTATAAATTGATTCTGTGAAGATTTTAAAATATATTCATATTAGGCTGGTGCAAAAATAATGTCGTTTTCTCACATATGTTACTATTTGAGAATCGACATTATTTAACCTTACAATAAAAATCTTAGACGGATTTATGAGGCAGGCATAATATATATATATAAATATAGTCTAATGTTAATTATGTTTTATGAATATGTCCTGAAGATGGTCTACTAGACCGAAACGTCCGACGTCGACATTATATTAACATTAAAACAGCATAATTGCATATTAGGATTTTTGTTTGTTTTTTTCCGTTTATTTTTCTTCATACTGTCGGATATATATCCATATATATTCTTACGCACACACACACACGCACACACACACACACACACGCACACACACACACATATATATATATATATATATATATATATATATATATTAGTAATAATCTTATAAGTATAATAAATTATTCTTGTCCGGAAAACCTTCGGTGCCATGATTTGCGAATAATCACACCAATACCAAAGGGAAACAAAGGTATAAAAAAGAACAAAGGGCTTGTACGTTAGCCGAAAATAATCGTCTAGCATGCAAGTCCAAAGTCTAAAGAAAAAAAAAACCGATATGCGTAAGCAAAGTGACTAAATAAAGTGCTCAACACGTTAAGTAGAGCGGACCTAGTTAAACCTAAAGAGCCAGACAAACCTACCAAGTTTTTCACCTAAGCGGATCGTTATATATATATATGTATGGATGGATGGATGGCCATTCGTATCCAAGGATGCCCGTTTACTAGGGCGGGTAGCTAATACTTGTTGCGACACCCACAGAGCAAACATGCGGTGTATTCTGCAACTATCCTTGTTTACAGTTGCTGGGATTGAGCGCTTTATCTTGCGTAAACAGACTCTCGGTCAAGATACTTGTGACTTTGCGCTAGTACAAGTACTGAAGCCGCCCAAAGGGTTTCCTCTACACAATTTCATTCACGAGGCTTGGGTCAAACCGTGATATAGTTTTCAAGCACGTTCGAAATATGTCTTACGCTGAGTTCGCTTCCTCCAGAAAGATAACACCAAGGAGTCACTGGTGAGATTCGAACCTTCTATCCATATCTATTCGTGCCCGTAATTATCTAATTTTAATTCGACATGTTTCACCAGTATTCAGTGTCAACAAAAGGACATTATATTGCTGGAAAAAACAAATGACATTTTGTCAAAACGTCTTTGACGTTAAGCATTTCAAGACATAATTATTTTTCAATATTACTGTATACAAATTAGTCTTTAACTTTTAATATTACTGTATACAAATTAGTCTTTAACTTTTTTTTTTTTTGTTTTTTTTTTTGTTTTTTTTAAAATTCATCCCAAGCAAGGCTTTCTTCCGTTCTTGTGTGTGTTTTCACACACACAAGAACGCAAGGCGTTGAGAACAGTAGTAAAAAGGCGTGTTTGAGGAAATGATACAGAGAAGGACGGGGAACAAAATCAAAATATCAGAAGATGTCGATTGACATTACACTTGAATATTTGAAGGTTATTGTTACAGGGAAGCAAGTAAGTGGAAGGGAGTTCCACAGACGGGAAGTTCGAGAGAAGAGGCTGTTTGAGTAGAAGAGACGGTAACATTTAACCGTTTCGACATTGAAAGGGTGGGACCGAGATGCCAGCCTAGTAGCTCGCTTAAATTCATGCAGTCTGGGAACCAGCGAAAGTAGCTCGTCGGAACAGATGACATGAAAATACTTGTAGAAGAGACAGAGGGAAGTCACGGCACGTCTGTGAGGAAGCAACTGTAGATGAGATGCCAGATCAGGAGCTATCGCATTTCATATTTGTCTGGATTTCGTCGAGGACATCGAGGCATACAGCGAGGACACCAAACCATATATGACACCAATATTCCAATTTTTATAAAGACATACATAATGCTTACACTGATATATTGAAATAGCCAGGCTCTATGTTAATCGTAGTTTATTTATAAATCAATAATTTCGAAGCTTATTCTTGCTCACAATTTTCTTATGAGATTGACTATTTTAACAAAAACAAAATTGAATATAATTTATTAAAATCGAAGGTGGTTTGAACTTGTTACCCGTTGTGGATCCTCCGTCAGCTATTTAGATGCTTAACTTAAAAAAGATTTTGAAAGTTTAGTAATATAGTTTTGTTTTTAAAATGATTTTTTTTATCCTTTAAAGCCGAATTCTTGAGGAAATGTCAAATTAAAAATATTTCTCCATTATATTATATATTTTCATTCTGTCAGATTTCACGAAGTTTTACTTATCTGCGCGATCATATCTAGGAAAAGCCCATAGGTATATACATTGTCCTACGCTAACCCTTGTCAAGATTATTAATAAAATGCAGCTACATATTTCCTTATATATATATATATATATATATATATATATATATATATATATATCATGCATAAATATATATATATATATATATATATATATATATATATCATGCATATATATATATATATATATATATATATATATATATATATATATATATCATGCATACATATATATATATATATATATATATATATATATATATATATGTATATATATATAATGTGTTTATTGCAAAAAGGTCTGGTCTTTTTCTCTTCCAACTAAATTGGAAAGCAAAATTATATTAGATTTCAGACTGCAATTCTTGTAAATACCGAACAACGCTAAAAGAATTGAACCATTTACCTTGAGAATTCGTATTCCAAAAACTAACTTTGCCTCATATCGAAAAGAATACTAAGCCTATTTGAATAGGAGGACAAATGTGGACTCGTTCCAGCGCCTTCTCGGTTTATTGTGATGAATGAAGACAATGGACAAAGTGTTTAATTCTAGTGACGATTGCTAATTACTTCCGTGCAGAATTCATAGAAACAGTAAAATATATCTCAGAAATGAGGAATACTATATGCACTATACGGGACTAATCTACTAATTCTTACCCACCAGGTAAACTTGATTATACAGAAATTCGCCAAGAAGTAAAACATAATATTCCAGATAATGGGGAAAAAATTGTCGCAAAGATATTAGAGTATAGAGCTACACTAGTTTCCATGGGTGAAGGTAATAATTTACTTTTGGGGGTTTTGATGCAAAGAAAAAAATATCCAGTAACATCTCTCTCTTGTTGTTAAAAATAGAAGAAAAATAGTTGGATCGTATTTCGACAAAGATTGATATTAGGCTTATTGCAAATAGTGTAGTGCTGAAATTTAGTATAGTGTATTACGTAGAAGAGTTTAGAAATCCAAGAAACCCCAAGACAAGTTAATAAATGAAAAGAAAGTATTACTAATTAATTGTAACCAGAGAGAATACCTGGTCGTTAGCAAGAAGTACGCATGTTGCGAGCTACAAATTCGAGACCTCAGAATCAAACATATATATATATATATATATATATAGGAATTTAATTACTTGGAAATTATTATATGTAATATACGAAGGAAAATATGGTGGAAAAATATGAAGATTGGAACACATAAATTTCAAAATTGAAACAGTCTTAAGAAAGAGGAGATATCCGTTAGTAACAAAGAAATGCGCTAATCTACGATATAATATTAATTCAATTATGAATGCAGTGGATGTTGGAAAATTTCCTGACAGATTAAGAGGAGACTTAAAACGACTGGGATATATCCTACAGAAGGATGACCACAAAATCATGGGCAGTAAAACTGAGAAAATAACGCTTCTAATTCAAAAACGTTGCCCGTCCTCGGTAAGACGTTAAACTACATCCGCGTCCTGGGTTAGACGATAAACTACGTCCAGCAGCAAGGCCTCTGATCAGGAGGTTCTGAGGAGCCGGGGTGGTAGCACCTGCTAGGGTCCCAGCTACGGGAAAATAGTTAACTATTACCGGCAATACTCTTTTGAAAAAAAGTTATTACCAGCAGTACAATTTTGAAGGAAAAATATTACCAGAGACAGATTTTTGGCAAAACAAAATATTACCAGCAATAAATAATTTTGTCAGCATTAAATAACCTATGGATGTTGATATTCCGTAAAACAAAATAAAGCAAACCAAACTAAATCAAATACGGTGTATCCAAGATAATAACGTTTGTATCAATAACACACACACAAATATATATATATATATATATATATATATATATATATATATATATATATATATTTTCTGTAGTTCACTGCTAGCAGCAAGCAGAAATATTCTCCTCCCGATGATGACCATTTCGGTTGAAACTAGTCGAGGAATCTAAATGGAATAATAATAAAAAAAAACGAAAGCATATTAATCTACAACCCAGTGTATCTAAAGATTTTAATTTTTTTATTGTTCAATATATATATATATATATATATTTTTATTTTTACGTTTTTATTTAAAAAGTCATCGATACAATATATATATATATATATATATATATATATATATTGTATCGATGACTTTTTAAATAAAAACGTAAAAATAAAAATAATTACCATATTATAAATTTTATTTGAATCACGTGGTAGGCTCGAAAAGGCATTGACAGATTTTGGTGGAATCATTTTTTGGGTCAGATCAAGAACTAGGTCGATGTTATTCGGAAATGATTTAAATATTAAGTGACCAATAAGAAGTTGAGATTTTCTGAAAATATGTATGAAGCTAAATAAGCTCTGTGATTCTCTTTTTTCACAGATTTGTACAAAAATTGATATTGATAAAAAAAAAAAAATGGCAGCGGGATGCTAAAAAGGTCTCATCAATTTACATTTGAATTGGCTCGATGTAACCGTAATTTATTTGCTAATATTTTCACTTGTAGAGCTCTCTTCCGGTTTTTTGTTTCCTGTCAAGTTTGATCTTCAAAAATTTAAATGTAATTTCAATCGTTATCTACTATATTCTTGATTACTCTTCTGTTGTTCCTCCTCCTCAATAATGTTCCTGTTTTCTAATTATTTCACATCCAGTAACACCTCCCCCCCGTGTCTTAGTGGCTTTACTAACTTGTTTGGGCTCATTTCGATTTTTTTTTTAAATAAAGAAGATAAAGTCTTAACCTCTTCATGTCTAGATTTTATCCTTCATATCCCCTAGTCTTTACTTCATACTTCCTCTTCTTACATTCATACCATCCTCTTCATTCAACTGGCTCTTACGCCTTTTATTGAGTGAACTTTTGTTAAAAGATATATCTATGTATATTTAGTATTTCAAACGTTTCTATATTGAACACTTATTTGAAATAGACGCCAGATTTTTAATGATATATTTAACAGTGTGTAAGGGATCTGTTGGCATTCATATTCGAGAGATCTACGTCGAATTTAGAGGTCGATTGACACACTGTTTAATATAACAATAAAAATTGGTCTTCTATTTCCAAAACCCTCCACTATAATAATGCATGAAGTAATAATAAAAATATCAGAATTAAAAAATAAAATCCTTTAATACTTTAGAAAAAATGAAATATACTTATATCAATGTGCGTGCACCTGTATTAGATGCACAGGTGTATTTCTTTTTAAATTCATTAATTATCTAGATAACCGTCTTGCAAAACCAACCAATCACCATGTTCTAATGATACAGAATGAGGTAGAAACGGATCAGCAAATCCATTACTGAACCAATCAGATCTTCTTAACCCCCTCCCTCTAGTGGTCTCCTTATGTTCAAATGCTCTTACGAAGGGAAATGATACTCATTAGTTATCATGCTAATTAACCCAGGTCAGTTATTGAATTTAATTCAAAATGAGATCTTCAAGTTAATTTAGGTAATTCAACTCTGGTTAAATCTTCACCTTAGGGTCATCGGGGATTAATAGGTTAACCAGTTTTGCTATCTGAGTAACGATTTGAAATTAGTCTCAGATTGGTAATATGAAAAATAAAATAATTTCCAGTTATTAGAGTTTCATTTTTTTCTGAAATTATCCAACTAGATTTGACTGCTTTCTCTCATAGCTGATTTGTCTTTTTCTTTTAAATATTTTTTGGCTATTGCATGTGAAGACAGTGGATATGTTGTTAGTGTAACGCTGTGTCGGTTTTAACAAGTGGTATGGAAGAGCAGAGTTCAAATTTCAGGTTAGTCTGTTGCGAACACTTTCACATAAAACGCTTTGGCAGAGGTATGAATCCATTGTGTTCCTTCCATTAAATAGCAGCGTAACTTAAACTTCAACAAAAGTTCTCATCTAAGAAGTCTTTTCAACGATGGGTGATTTAAAGTTTTCTGTTAAGGAATTTGGAGCATAGAATAGGAGATTCGAGTTTATAATACAGTTTGTAAATGAAGGAATGACGATCGTATATATGATGAAAAATTTGCATCCGCGAAAGTATCTTGAGAATTACTGGCATAGACTCAAGCACTCAGTGGTAGCCCATGTTTAATCAGTGGCTAGAATATGTTTGCTTTGAAGTGAGATTTAGAATATTGTCTTGCTATTGGGAAAGACGGCGGAGTAATGTATAGCAGCCCAGATTGAGGAATCAGATAGCCGAGTCATATCCATTAAATTTACTTACGAAAGTTATGAATCCTTTTCTTTTACCCACCACTGCCCAGCAACCGGTCTTGGAGAAGGAAAACTCTCAGTTCAAGCCGGTCTGTATAGGGTTCGTCTCCGTCAGTCTATCTTGGCCAAGAAACACCAATTCTACTGGGGTTGCAGTACATGTATTGCCCTTAAGATCCTAATGGCTCACAAGATTTGAAATGTTACTGAACAGTATTTTTTGTTTGTTTTTTGTTTTTTTGCTCGAGCGAAATACTCTCTAACACGTGAGTTTTTCAGTTCATTATTTTCTAGGCTCTTAAACACCAAAGTAGGGTTTAGAGAATAAAATTCTGCTGATCTTATATATGAACAATTTTGTACTCTAGTCCTTGAGGAAATGAACATTATTCTTTTGCTTACAGCATTTAAATCGTTCGGAACATTAGCCTCAACTTTATTGCTTTATTCACGACGTTTCGGCTATTGTACGCTCCGGCTTTCTTCAGGATATATATAAAATTTCTAAACGAACCCTTTATTTAGTCCCCGTGAATATATTCTATAATTCCAAGTTACATATCTTTTCCGGATATCTTAGTTTCAGTTAATTCGCTTTAGTAACTCAGCACTCCCGTATGGAGTCTGATAAAATGCTAACTGAGATATTAGGTTTATAAAAAAATTCACCCACTGATATCCTCAAAGACACATGACTCAGACTTGATTCAAAGAATTTTGAGTTCAATACCTGGGCACAGCAGAGGTGAATAAAACTTGGAGTGTTGAGTTACTTCATACATGACGAAGAATCGTGAAGCAACAAAATTTGGTTCTACAGAAGAATGTTGAGAACAATATGGACGGAACATGTAAGCAACAGCGAAGTTTTAGAGAATATGGAAACAAAAAGGAAACATAATTAACATCAGAAAGAGACAGTCGGAATTTCTACGCACATAAAGAGGAAAGACGGCTTGGAAAATCTGGTACTTACCGGAAGCCAGAGGAAAACAGCGCATAACCTACCTAGAGTGAAATGGATGGCAGGACAGATTTTTTTAGGTTAGATAACAAATATCCATAATTTATTGAGCTACAAAGGAGAGGACATTGTGGAGTTCCATGATCACCAACGTCGTGAAGGACAGATCATATACTCGATCCTTTTTGTCTTAACCCACAAAGTCATGAATTGATATCGTCAATTCGATTGCTCGGCGAATATCCTTTAAATTGACTCCATTTTGAATTGAAAGACAAATACTACCTCTACAATTTGGAATTCAGCGCAAAATTCACTTTTGTTCTATATACTAACGTTAATGGTAATATTAACCGTTTCATATGTGGAACCATTCGGCATTCCCTGACCGAGCAGCCAGTGCCACTACTGGTTGAAATTTAAGAAAACTTTCTATTAAAACAGTTTTTCAGGAAATAGGTTTCTCAAGTCCAGTAAACGTTATTGTTTTTTTCCACTACTGATAGAGGCTTCCTTCCTAACGTTTTGTTTGAAGTTGTGTGGAACATCTTAATTAAATAATTATCTTCTCTTCGAATTACATGTACTATCCATTTTAGTTGTTACCGCTGTTGAAATTCATCAAATGATGTGGTTTCTGTTTTATTATTATTATTATTATTATTTTTATTTTCTTTGCTTTCTGGCGTTTACACATTTCTTTCCGGGTCCCACCCAGGGACCTAAGGTTAGAAATGGCATCATGACACTTTTCACTGACAAAAAAAAAAAAAAAAAAAAAAAAAAAAAAAAAAAAAAGTTACATAGATAGAGCCCTTCGTAAAGTGTGGGCTGTACTTGTCAGAACAATTTTTTGTATCTCCTTGAGGCATGGGCTTCCAGGAATCCCTGCAATTAGTCTACTGCAATTATTATTATTATTATTATTATTATTATTATTATTATTATTATTATTATTATCCTGTAGTGCCATTTCGCGAGATCCGAAGACGGTCAGTCGTCTCCAGGTTTCACTCTCTCAAAACCATTTTTACCCATTGATCTGAGAAAGCTGTTGTATAGACTTGGCAATTTATATATTTTTGAGCGGGTTTGAGGCGATGCATGACATCCAGATGAAAGTCTCGACATGATCAGGGTGTTTTAAGACATGACTCGAGTTTTAGGTTTATATTTTCTATTTTTATCCACTTTGAGGATGGACGAAATTACCCCCAGTGCAATTCAATTTTCTTATCTCATAAATTTGATATACTTGATCCATACATCGACATATTTGAAATGTTTACTGATAGTAATTCTATATCAGGACATGAGCCATAACTGCTTTCACTCCAGTTCTATATCATGATTTTAGTTTTGGAAAGCTTTATCCTGAGCTCAACTAAGTTTAGTATAGAAGGTAATCAGTATCACCCCAAATAAGGCAGTGCTGCCACTGGCACGCAAGGAGTTACAGGGTGGGGAAGAATTGGAAACAGAAACGTTAGTAATGATTAACAAGAGAAAAGAGCGCTGAATACTTTGCTCGGAAATTCTCATCCACTCAACACATGACTCGTCCAGGGTACCCACACCTGTTTTCCCCAAGAAATAACGCTATACTGAGTGAGATGTTCATAACCCCTTCGAGAGTGTTAGGCAGTATCCCTAAATTAGACTCTCATAAAGCAAGTGGTGGTGACATAGTCATAAAGAAATGTGTGCCTGTCCTGGTTCCAGTTCTCCTCAATCTATATAACTATTGCCTCGCGGATTCTTGCTTTCCAGACTGTTGGAAGACCTCCTCTGTGATTCCGGTCTTTAAGAACCTTCGAGACCCTCCTAACACATCTAACTACCATCCCATCAACCTCCTACCACTCTTCGGCAAAGTCTTCGAGCCTTTAATCAATACTGAAACAGTTTAGCATCTCAGCTCCTACGATCCGAGAAACAATATGGTTTCCGTTTTGCTTGGTCTACCGCTCATGTGCTTACGGCCATAAGTGAATATGTATACTGTTGTGGATTCCGGGATGAAATCCGGTCTCAAATGAATGACAAACGCAGGAATGAAATATAGCAAATAAATGTATAATGTAAATGTATGAAGGTTCCAGTTCTCCCCAATCTATATAACTATTGCCTCAAAGATTCTTGATTTCCAGACTGTTAGAAGTCCTCCTCTGTGGTTCCGGTCTTTAAGAACCTTCGAGACCCTCCTAACACATCTAACTACTGTCCCATCAACCTCCTTTAAATTGACTTCATATGGTTTATCCTGAGCACAGAACTAGTATTTGTTTCAATCCAATCATTCCTGCTTAACCGTGAAATGATGGTTGTCTTTTAACGGGTTCTTTTCCAGTTCCTTCCATAAGAGGTCTGGTGTACCTCAATGCTCTAAACTTGGTCCTACACGGTTTGCGATCTTCATCAATGATCTTCCTGAAATTATCAGTTCTCAAGTAGACGACAGCGGCATTTACTCCTGTCTTTGTAGTCAATCCGTCATTACTGACAAAGTTAACCTGGCCGTTGGTCAAGAAAACGACCTCCAGTCTGGGGTTGACTGGGATACGAAAATGAGTGTGACTTTTAATGCATCCAAAATACTGCTGCCATTTACTCATCATAGATAAACTTCCCTGCCTCCTATCAGCATGTCTGATGCTCAACTCCACAAGAGCGTCTCACTGCGCGTTCTTGGTTTCACGTTCTCCACTGTCTTTAGGTGGAACGAATACATTGAATCAATAGCTGCATCTACCGCAAGAAAAATTGGTTCTATCTGTCGCGCTAGAAGGCTTTGTCTCGTCTGAGCCCATCCTTCACATCTACAAATCTACCAATTGTCCATGCATGGAATACTGTTGCCATATATGGCCTGACAAAATTCAGCTCTCGACAAAATCCAAAGATGGATATGAAATGCGGTCGGTCCTGATATGGGGTCTAGACTCACCGACGTAATGTGGCTTCCCTCTGTCTTTTCTATAAATATTTTCATGTCATCTGCTTTGACGAGCTATTTGTACTGATTCCCCGACTGCATGAATTTAGGCGTGCGACTAGGTTGGCATTTCGGTCCCGCCCTTTTACTGTAGAAACATTTAAATATAACCGCCTCTTCTACTCCAACAGCTTCTTCTCTCGTACTTCCCGACTGTAGAGCGCCCTCCTCTTATTTGCTTCCCAGATAACTATAATCTTAGAAAATTTAAATGTAATGTCAATCGACATCATCTAATGCATTGATCCCCGTTTCTTTTATCATTCTTCCTTTTATCCTTTCCTCCACCCCCCTATACCCAGTCTTTTCCCTTACTTTCACTCTCTGTAGCCCGTTGCGTACTACTGGCACTCCCACCTTGCCTAGGGTGAAATGTTTAAAAATATAAGGAGGACAGTATATAGGGATTGACATTGCATTTAAATTTTTACAGGTTTAAGTTGGCTGGAAAGCATGGAGCCGGAAGGGAGTTTCACAAGCGAGAATTGCAAGATAAGAAACAGTTAGCATCGAAAGAACGGCTGCATCTTGCTAGCGCAACTGTAAATTCATGAGATTTCGCCGCCAGTCTAGTATTATGCCTAAATTCATATAGTCTAGGTATCATAGTAAAGAGCTGATCCGAACAGTTGCCATGAATATATTTCTAAAAAAGGCACAGAGATGCAACCTTACGGATGTGGGAAAGTGATTGAAGCCGAACTGCCAGATCAGGACCAATAATATTGCTCCTTCTTCTTTGGATTCTATCAAGCAGCTCCAGTTAAATAACAGGGGGACTGAACCATATATGAGAGCAATATTCTAAGCAGGGGTTAAAATAATTACAAACAATCGGCTGTATTGATGTTGTTTGTTTCGTAGATGAAATCGTTAAGCATTTGACACAGATGCTAAAGTTTGATGCCTAATCCTCGGTAAAAAATAAGGATTTTGAATGTTGAAATTTTAGGCAGACTATCCCCACTGGCAAGACTGGTGTAATGAAATATTCGTTTGATCTTTTGGTTTCTTTGTCTGTCAAGTCACGCTCAGTAAATGTCTAAATCACGAAGTAGTTAAACGGGTGTATAAAAAAAAGTTAGATACAATTGATTATGTTTTTTTTTGTTTTTTTAGGGAGACGTACTCGTAAATTAATTGACAGCATGCTGCTTAATCTGATAATAAAATTAATTATAAATTGTTGTTTGTTTTTGTTTTTTGCTGAAAAATAGCGAATATTAACGCAGACATTACACTTGGACAATCAGCCAGGTGCGACGTCCCGAAAAATAAACAAAACCTTCTGATGTGGAAATTCAAAGTTACCTTCTTTTTTTTTTTTCCTTTTCCACAAGCGTGCAGGTTATGGAATTCTCGTCATGTATGTTTGTCATTACAAATAAGTCAATAACAAAGAATGAACACGATAAGCCAAAGAAAACGCTCTTCCATTCGCGTATTACTGCGATAGTGATAAATAACGTAAAAAAAAATGTGCCTTTCCTTTGTTGAAATGCTGCAGAAGATTAAAGCGATATAAATTTTAAGTCGTCTGTCTAAGAAATTTTTTGATCGGTATAACCCAATACAAGGCAGTAAAGCCACTAAAGCACAAGGGGTTTCAGTGTGTGGAAAAATTAGGAACAGAAACATTAATAATAAGCAGAAAGAGAAAAGATTAATTAGGAAGAGAGTAGATAGTGATAGGCATTGGATTTTCCGTTTTGCAGATTAAATTTGGATGGAAATCATGGAGCTGGAAGGAGGTTCCACAAGCGAAAAGTGCTATAAAAGATACTGTTACCATAGAACTTGCGGTTACAGATCAAATGTAAATTGACGAAACTCGACACCAGTTTAGTACTATGCTTAAATTTAAAAAGTCTAGTTACTATAGCGAAGAGCTCATCCAAACAATTACCGTGAAAGTATTAATAGAAAAGTCACAGAGAGGAAACTTTACGGAGGTGGGAATGTGACTGAAGCTGAGATGCCAGGCCAGGACCAATAATATTGCTGATTCTTCTTTGGATATTATCAAGAACCTCCAGATATATAGCAGGTAGAACGGATCATATGTGATAGCAATATTATAAGCAAGTATGAATTGTACTCAATTCTTTTTAGACAGTAACTGGCTTAAATTATCCGCTTTTTGAACGATATAACGGGACCAAAATATTACATTTACACATGAGTTCCCTTCTATTTATCAGAAAATTATTAATCTAGATCCAGTTCCTATGTTTTGGTTGGTTGGTTGGTTGTAGTTTTTTATGGTATATCAACCTCAGTGGGTCATTTAATACTAACAAAATTTTGAAATATATTCATAGCGATAGTTTGGTAAAAAAAAAGTGTGTATATATGCATATAAATTTGAACCATTTTTCAATTACTCATAAATACAATCCATCTTCTGTTAGGAAATTTACAATCTTAGATGGTTTTATTTTCGTAAAAAGTTTTTTTTTTTTTTTTTTTTTTAAATACTCACTTGGTTTGGTTTGTTAAGTTGGGTTTTAAGGCATATCGACCTCAGTGGGTTATTTAATGCCGACAACTTTTTCTTTTTTTTTTTTGATAATATTTGTTTTGAGTAATATTTTCCGTCAAAAATGTACAGCTGCTAATATTATTTTGAAACATGTATTGCTGGTAAGATTTTTTTTTCAAAAATATATTGCTGGTAAGATTTTTTTCAAAAAAAAATATATTGCTGGTAATATTTTTTTTTTTTTTTTTCTTCAAAAATTTATTTCTCATAATAATTTTTTACAGAGTATTTCTTGAATTAAAACCTATTTTTACACATTTATAATGCTTTTTACCTCAGTTTCAGGGTCAACTATTGCCTATAGCTGGGACCCTGACAGGTGCTACCACCCGGGGTCAGGGTGAACCTCGGAACGCCGTCAATTAAGAGGTGGTTCAACGCTCCTCAAAACCTTCCGATCAGGCGCCTTGCAGTTGGACGTAGTTTATCGTTTTACCCTGGGTCCGGATGTAGTTCATCCACATACCCAGGACGGCCTATGTTTTGGAGAGAGTGATGAATAAATGAATGGCGACGAAAATCCACCCAAAAGAATTCTAAACTTTTTGAATGCAAAATTCAAGCTCTTCACAGGAATTTTTATTCTTCATTGCAAAAAAAAAAAACGTTTTCTAGATTTAAACGACTATTTTTTAAAGTTTGGCTTTAATCTTCCTCTTAGATACAAATAATGTTAACACTGTCCCGTAATTGAGTTGAAAATCAATCAGGAGCCCACGCATATCCATTTGACTTTGTTGTGCGAGCCACTCTGCTTTGTTGCCCCTCTCTTTACAGATGACGCAAAGAGGGAACTGCTTTTGATTCAATTATTTCCTGGGCATCTCTTTTCCGTTAATTATAGCAGGTCAGTAACGAAATTTTCAACGAAGATACTTGGCAATATGTTAGAAAGAAATTAATCCATGGCTTAATATATTAAAGTATGGATATTAATGAGAAACTAGACTAACCGTGACACGTTGGGTCACTGATGTTTCACGTTATAAAACATTGAAGTTGATTTCAACATTCCATTGAAATGAAAGTTAATTTTATTATGATTCAGCTAAATATTTCAATTAGTTCGTGTCATCATTGGTCTGGTTGAAAAGTCCATATTTCCTGCTTGACTGATTATTTACGGCATTTAAAAGGAATAGAACTTCCGGGACAAACTTTAAATTTTAATTTTTTCAATATGCCAAACAACATTTTTTTAAATATTTAAAATATTGTTTAAAGAAAGCTGAAAAATAAATTACTACAACACAAACAATTGGACGAAGCAGCAAAGCGGAATCTCTTTGTGTCTGTCTTTAACTTTAAAATATTTCATTAACAAATTTCTGTTATAATTTTTTTTTCTTTGAGCAAGATTTTTAAACCGAGGCTATTCTGGCCACACCCACACTGCTGAGTGTCATTGGCTGAATGGTGGCATGAGCGTTAGGCGGAGGTAATCATGTGAAGAAGGAGGGAAGGCCTGTTGCGCCCCCATGAAGGGATAGGTGTGAGATACTCCTGTGAGAGAGAGGGGAAACCCGTTGACACCCTCTGAGGGTATGGGTGAGATACCAATATGAGAACAGAAGTAGGTGGGAAGACGGAAGACTTCCAAAAATGGAAAATAATAAAATTTTCCTGACCGAAAACAAAGAAGTGGGTTGTGGGTTTAGAATTATAAAGGAACCTCAAACCCCGACAAGCCCACCCCGGTTTTGGTTGGCGTCCATATAAGCAGAGTCGCAGCGAGTTAAGTGCAGTTGATTTTGAGTTCAAGTTCGCAGTTGGGGTTGGAGACAGACAGGCAAGCAGTTGCAGTGAGCTGAGAGCTCTGAAGACCCGCCTCGCAGAAGCTGAGTAAGATTCACGCAATTCCGAACTCAACTTCTAGCCAAGAACAATTTATTTTTGAAGAACGACTTACTCACACCACCAATACACGTTTTACGAATATCGCCTGAAGATACACCAAGAACCAGTTTCTTAAAGAACAAACAACTTAAGATGTTAAGACTCGCCTAACAAACACAAAGTGTCACGAATTTATATAGCGGGTTGGGAAGAAGACGCAGTCCTGTATTCAGCAACCAGATATAAAATATTGTTATAATTTTTTTAACACATTTGAACTTTTCGAGTTATTATTTTTTTTCTTTTACATATACTTGTTCGGTGTTACCCTTGATCGAACTCGGCTTGCATTACGGCGCGGCGACTGATTGATTTCGTCTGCCTAAGATCAATTCACAACGTGGGTAGGTTAGACTGGAAATCAAAACAGTTACTTCGGTAACCAGACGTTGGAGGCGAGCTGGGAACGACAAGGCCGATAACGAATCTAACCAGATTCCCATCCGAATCACCAAAAGGTTAGAACGTCACATTTGGTGCCGCGACCAATAATAGGCCAGTTGGTCGTCACATGACAGGATAGCACGACGGACGCGTCTAGGCAGACGTCACATTTGGCGCAGCAACACCCGCGGGACGTCACACAATCAGCATATCCTCATAATCATTACTTACATCTTACGCTCACGTGCGTACAACAATTTGACTCTACTTCGGGTGTTTTTTTTTTACTGAACGAATATTTCATATGAAAAAGGTCTTATAGCTGAACATAGAGCTAGAAATCATATTAATGAAATAACGGTAGTTATTGATGGAAGTAAAATTATCATATGGGAGGCCCTTGCTGCGCATTAGGGGGGTTGATTTTTCACATTTTTGTGATGTCAACGAACTCTCGTTGTCACCTGTGTAATGTCAACGAATACCCATTGTCACTTTCTTAATACTCGTTGTAGTAGAGACTTTGTAATCGCAGTTACAACCATAGTAACGTCATTGAACAATACTAGTGTTAGACGCCTTCGAATAACACTCGCACTAATAGTACTTACTCGATAATACTCGCTCGAATAGTAATCCGTATAGTGATCCAAATAGAGAAATTGTATACTGAATAGAGTAGAGAATAGCGGTCCGAATAGTAACAGAGGATGGAGTAGAAATTGTGATCCAAATAGTAATAGAGAATAGAGTAGAATATAGCGATCCATTAGACACACCCTACCTCCCATATATGTGTATCCTCTATGGTCATGTGGTCTATTAATTCAATAATAGGATCGCCCGTGTTTTCACACTGGCGATCTATGTTCAGACTCAACTGTCGACAGCGACACATTATTCCTATATAACACACATTTTTCAGAAAATCAAGATTGTACACAGTGAAAGCTGGGGTTTCATGTGATAAGTACTGTCACCAAAAATTAGACTCATAGCTTTTACCAATTCTGAGCATTTAGTTTTAATGATCTTCGGAAAAATGCTCCAAACTGATTCAAAATCTATTTCAAGAATAAATCCGAATAATGTTAAATATCTTTGGTATTAGATTGAATGAAAAACAGATTCAAACTAGAATTTTAATTATGAATCACAGGCAAAATATATACAATTTTTTTTTTTTACTCTGTCTGATAAGTAAAAACTGCGTAAGGTATTTGTAAAAGATTACAAAAAGAGCTACTCAATGAATCAAATTTCATTAGAACATTTGTAAGATAACTTTTTAGATCATAATTAATAAAAACAACAAAAAGATTAGTGTCTATACCACCATAATACTGCTGGGCACGCATTATTAGACAGAATGTTTTAAACTTGAATTTTTTATTGAAAATAGCATTAAAACTAGTGCACTGTATAAAATATTACATCATAATATAGCGATCTTCTTTCTTTTTTAAGTAAATGACGGCCTTATTTAGTAAGAATGTGCTTGTGTCATGCACCTTGCCTATATACAATTTGTAAAGCTTTCACTGATCACTGGAATGAAATTCCAATGCTACGATTTTGAACGTGAACTTAATCTTTAAACGCATTTCTTCAAAAAAACGGTAGCGAGTTGAAAAAAATATTTTGCGTCATTATTTAGCATCTAAAACTCCAACTTTCAAATTGAGCCCAATATCAGTGTTCCAAAATCGACCTGCCCTACTGCGCATGTAAGACGTAAACCGATTATTCATGCTTTTTCTTTAAATAATTACATGGTAATTGTTCAGATGAAATTTCCACTGTGCTCCCGATACACTATGAATTTAAGCTCAGTACGAAATTGTCGGCAAGATCTCGTCATTTTACTGTTGAAATGGCTAGATATAACTTCTATGCTAAAGAGTTTATTTTCCCGCAATTTTCGGTTAAGGAATTTTCTTCCAGCTTTTTGATTTCCAGTCAAGTTTGATCTTCAAATATTTAAATGCAATGACAATGTTTTTTTATATTCTTTCACACTCAGTATCCCCCTGCGTATAAGTGGCATTGTTGCCTCTCTTGGGCTGAAATAATTAATAACAAGAAGAAAATATGTATTTCATGTCATCAAACACGTTCTATTTTAAAGTTACCTGAAAACATTATTTAAACGTATTCAACACGATTACCATTTGAATTTAGAAATATTAGGTTGGCGCGAAAGTAATGACGTAATAATGTCGTTTTTGATGTATTTTTTAACGTCAAAAAACGGCATTAGTACGTCATTATTTTTGCACCAACCTAATAATAATGTCCCGGAATTTTGCAGAAGTCGAAAGGGCATTAAAAAATCGATACTATTCGGTTGATGCAAACTATAACCCTGGATGTGAGGGTGGTGTAATGGATTCAGAATTGAAGTTAGGAGAAACTAGTTCCATTTTCGGTCATGTTCGTTATATTAACTTACGCGCAAATGCCCTTGGGAAATGCATGAATACACCTCTTCTCTACCCCCCAGCTATAGGTTAATAAGTAGTTATTGTATCCGTAAATCATTATTACCTTCAAAATGTTCTTACAATCTCAAAGTCTTATCTGGCTTAAATAATCTGTAAAAGCTGATAATATGTTAAAAAACAAATACAAATAAATCTCTTAAACACACTTGTTTTTTAATAAAATATTTTATTCGTATGAACTTATAGTGTCATTAATAAAAATCAGAGTACTATAATGTCCTATAAGATTAATCCTCCTATCTAGCAGAAGATGATGGACAACGTTTCATTTCTTGGCTGATGAACATAAAAATATACATGGAGTAGTATTGAACTCTTTCGTAATATCAGTCCTCCTATATGGAAAGGAAGGCTAGGCAATATCCTCACTGATGAAGAAGAGACTTGAAGCTACAAAAATGTAGTTCTACAGAAGGATGCTGAGAATAACTTGGAATAATATGTCAGAAACGACGATGTTTTAAAGAAAACGTAATAAAAACAAGAAACTCAGGAAGAGACAGTTGAAAATTGTAGGGCAAATGACGAGGAAAGAGGACTTTGAAAATTTGATACTTAATAGGACTGATTGAATGCAATGAGTTTCAGTGGAAAAGATCGCATATAGCCTACCTAGAGAGCTTGATTAAATAAACGGCGGAACTTGGAGTAAAAGAGATAAAAAGATGATATTTGGTCAGAGCTGAAAAGAACAGGAACTAGTGGAGAGCCATACTTGCCAAAGCCTGGAAGAGACACAGTGCATAGAAGAAGAAGAAGAAGAAGAAGAAGAAGAAGAAGAAGAAGAAGAAGAAGAAGAAGAAGAAGAAGAAAAAAAGAAATCTCCTTATAAATGAAAAAGATATTTGAAGCAATAAATACTGGTTCTTCAGAAGGATGCTGAGAATACCATAGGCGCTATAAATTTATACGAATAAAATACTATAGACTGAACATGCGAAGAGCGATGAAGTTTTACATAAAATGAAAACAAATAGGATATTTATACTTGAAATCGGGAAGATACTGTTGAAAATGATACGGCACATAATGAAAAAAGAAGGCTTAGAAAAATGACAGTCACAGGACATATTAAAGGCAAGAGGGACGACGTAAAACGCGCATAGCCTACATAAAGATATGTTGATATGTTTAGCAGGAGAGGTTTTAGGATATACAATGGAAAGACAAAATTAACTGAGAGCTACAAACCAGAGGAAACTGTGGAGAATCATGATCGCCAACTTTCTAAAGGGACATAGCACATGAAAACATTTTAACTGAATCTTTGTGAAATTAGGACACCTCAGTTAAAATATTTAATAAATCATCAAAGAATTATTCCATATTTGACTCATTTAATTTATCAAAGAAGATATTGTTTATTTGTGCGAATAGTTATCAATATTTCCTCAACCCGAACAAGTGAGCATGAGAAATTGGTAATTTTCTATTTTAACGTGGTCATTTTTTAATGTCCACATTTGCAACCAGAAAAAAACATCTCTTCATGTAACTAAGTCTCTTTTCTTTCTTTTCTTTCTTTTTATGTGCCATGCCCTTTCAGGACGTAGGCGATCATAGCTCTCCACCTCCTTGCAGCCCTCAAAAAGTTCCTTCCCTCTGCCATTTGTCCCAGACCTCGTTCTGTCATCTACTTGCTCAAGTCCGCTAGTTATATCATGCGTTGTATTCCTTTGTCTCTCTTTCCCACTATTCGACCCGTGAGTATCAGATTCTCCAGGCCCTCCTTTCTCAGCTGCCTCTCTCCTGATGTTAAATATGAACCTTCTAGTTTGCATCCTCTCTAAGACTTCATCGTCGCTCACGCACTCGGTCCATGATATCTGTAGAACCATATCTCCATCGTCTTCGAGACACTTCATCATCTTTAAGGCAATCGTCCAAGATTCCTGGCCGTAAAGAAGGACAGATGTCATGTGAACAGCTCAATATTCGTTTCTTTGTTACCAAAGAAATTTTCATGTCTCGCAATACCCTACCCAAATTTTGGAATGTGTTGTAGGCTATCCGAATATGTCTACGGATCTTTGTATCGTACTAATCGTCCTCTGTTTTGATTGGTGTGTATTTACGGCATATCAACGCTTTGTAGGTTATATTAAGTCAGAAAATATTTTTAAATTATCATAATTTTTCAGGATTATTGTTTAGTAATAAATGTCTTAATAATTGACACAAAGAAGAAATAAGTGAATGTTTTTTGTTTTGTTTTGTTTTGTTTGTTTTTTTTGTTAGTGAAGTACACGCTATAGTCGGAGAATGGTTAGTCGTAAAAGAAATCTAGAGTGTCCCATTTCCCAGAAGTTGTTCCATAATTCGGTAGCCTTTCATTTTTCTAATTTTCTTTTTCGTGTGATAAAAATTCCGAACCATTATACAACCCGCACATCCATGATTACAGCAGCTGGTATTACAAAGTCGTCACCCATAGAGATACCGACCAGACTCGACGTTGCTTAACTCCAGAGATCGAACGCGGGCCAGTATTTCAACCTGATATGGACACGGTCATCTTACATGTCTCGGAAAACGTGTTTTTCAATCCACCGTTTTATTATGACTAGACAAGTCGTGTGTAGTTGTAAGAATTTGTCCATATTCCAATAATTTTTCATAAAGAACTTCATTTCTCTCCCTTAAGGCATCAGAAACACATTTATTTCTATTTATTATTGCTTTTTCTGTTAGTGAAGCAGCCGGAGGCTGGTTGGTATTAAAAGAGAGTGAGAATGCCCCCTTTTTCCGGAAGTTGTTGCATAAGTTGGTAGCTTTGTAAAAAGTCTTTAGTTTTCCTAGTTTTCTTTTTCGTGTGATACGAAAATATAATTTGTGCATTATTCTATACTGACCATTACAATCTATATGTTCTTGGACCAAGTCTAAGCAATGAGCAAAGACGCATTGCCAAACTGAGAACCTACATACATCCCTAGAAAATTAGCAATCTTTCTTTTTATTTACGGTTGAATGAAAGTTCATGATACATTTTTTAAAATATATAACCATCTATGTAGTTGGTTTCAACAATATGCAATTATGCATGAATAAATTAAAACATAGCACACACACACACAGACACAAATATATATATATATATATATATATATATATATATATATATATATATATATATATATATATTCTAGCAGCATGGCCCGGCGTTGCTTGCTTGATTCAAAAATCGTACGTCTCATACAGCAGTATTAGTATACAGTATACAGTATATTAGTGAATATACATAATATCCAACGTCGATAGCACACTCAGTTAATGCAGTCTTCAAGTTTGAATTCTGAGCGTTACCTGTCGCGTTCTCATGATCTGTTATATAACATGCGTGATACACGTTTAAGCGATCATGTATCTTCCGATACATGACTGACAGGGAAGATTTTTTTCCCGTCGCAGTTGCCATTTCTTTCTTCGGTAGACCAGTTACCATCCAAGGTCTATCTTGCTATTTATCCATAGCTGGGGGAGGAGAAGAGGATTCATACCTTTCCCAAGAGTATTAGCATGTAATCGAATGTAATAGATTTCAGTGGAATTCAAATTCGGCTTTTCAATTCCTCAATCCGAGCCGCTAGTTCTCATGATAGTGATTCAAAATTGGGTATACAAACTCATGTATTTAAATATATATAATTAACTATTAATATTTTATATTGTTCAAATTCATAAGTTCTAAAGTGGGAGAATGAAAAATAAAAATAACAATAATTAAAATAATTTGAAATTTGAATTTGGCTTTGGAATGTAAACAATATATGAAGGGAGGTAACTCGCATTTTTAACGTAAAAATCTGGAGTTATATTCATTATCATAAACTATAACGTGAATTAGAGATATAATATAAAGTTGCAAAAGCAAGTAATTAAATAAACAGATAACTAAATAATTAATAGGCCGGGACTATATAACTGTTTATAAAGGTGAAATTATTTGCACACACGTTATAAATTGATCGAGTACACAAAAAAAAAATGCTCTACATGTGTATATACTTATATATGTAAAGTTATAGATAATGAGTTCTGAGTTTATCAAAAGCTGTCACGCATTATATAAATATTCGTCAATTCATTATGCCATTACTTTTAATCAGGTCACTGTTTTTGAGCAAGTACTTGGATTCATGTAGACATCAATTCGGACTACGTAAGTTAGGATTTTTTCAAGTGCTTCAATATAATATACTTCTCCAG
>OZ010583.1:59030476-59072976 GCA_963932145.1 Acanthosepion lycidas
TATATATATATATATATATATATATATATATATATATATATATGTATGTATGTATATATATATATATTGTGTATTTATGCAGCAATCCTTAATCATTCAGGTTTCATTAAAGAAGACAGACAATGTACTACGATTAAGCTTTTTATTTAATTTTTCTTGTCTTCGAAAAAGTGTTTTCTTTTTTGGACACAGAGTTTGTAGACACTGTCTAAATGACCTATAATTCCGAGCGCTTTCGATTATACTTTTATTCATTATCAAGTATCCTTTTTTTTTTTTCATTTTCACTGTGTGTGTGCGTTGAGTGTATGTTATTAGTATTATAGAGATATTTTATGCATATAATACATACATATATATATATATATATATATATATATAGTTTATGCAAAACTAGGTAATCCGCATGGGTACACCCAAGGAGGATGATATGCAGAGAGCTCAATGTAAAATCCAGAGCAGATATGTTTTAATAAAAACAGACCACTGAAGTTTAACAAAGAAAAAAAAAAACATTACTAAATATAAAATAGATTACTCTTTCAATGTACTGTCTATGAGTTTTTCCAGTCGACTGTTTCATAGAAAATTCCCAAAACTCCAACGAACTTTAAATTAAATTCTTCGTGGATTGTTTAGACATTTAGATTTATATCAAACATTAACCTCCCAAATATGCCCTTTAAAGTAACGCGAATTAACAGCGTCTAAGAATTTGAATGAAACCTGTCCTCGTGGAATGTAATTTATTAGGGTTGCTGTAGGTTCTTCCTTTAATGTTGGCCTTACCCATCGATATCTAGAGACAATACGCGTTAGGCTTAAGCAACGTCTAGCCGACAGACAGTCGGGTTAAGAATAAGGAATTGAAATGATACACCTAACCCACTCATATCTTATCTTCTCTCCCACCTTACTTCCTCACTTCGTTAATTTTACATATGCTTGATGAGGTCCATCAAAAACGTGTGAATTTCTTTTCATTTTTCATTTCAACCTTTAGAAGTACAGTCTGATGATCCAGAGCCCTGTTAAATGGGTTGTGAAATAACTTATTACATGGAACCTTAAAGTGGTCTGTTTTTATTCAAAAATATATATATACGTTTGTCTGTCATGTTCATTTTGCTTAGTTTTATAAGATGGACTGATTGTTCCAAGGAGAGGGGTTAGAATTATGTTTGTTTTGGCTTTTTTCAGCTTCTGGAGAGTGCTGGCTGTTCATTAGATAATGGGGCGCATTGGGATACCACGTTATGCTATTTTAATAATGATTGTTAGAAACAAAAAATTGCATTATCAGTAGATAGACGATCATGTATCTTATAATTTCTTGAATCCGGTTCTTTCTTAAATATTTTACCAAAACAATCAACATATTTCCGATGTATTGAGGATTCGCTATTAAATAATACTGATTTACCTCACCTAGTAGATCAGATAAACATATTCGAACACACAATAGAATTTACACTCGAAATGGATGAACACAATCCATTCTCCCTTTCGAGATATCGAGCATCAGCAAGTGTTTAAAACCTTGTATCCACTGGAAATTAACCAACAAAAAACGATGTAATAATTTTATATTCCCATCATAACAACAAAATAAAATCATACATTATCATTGGATTCTACCTAAGAGCACTAAGAATATGCTGACCAGATTATTTACACGAAGACGATAAATACATTGAAAATACTCGATACTTCTCCAATACCCTAATTATTTCATATTCAATGCGAAACAGAAGACCCATAAAATATTCCAAAACAAAAAATAAACAACCACACCTGAGAAACTCAATGGACAAAAAGAATATATTTTACTGCCTACTAATACTATCAAATTTACAATTGAAAAGAATGTATGCAAACTCAACGTAAATGTCTTTACCACTACATGCAAAACAATAAAAGACTTAGTCAATACTAAACAAAACAATAAGCTAAAATCAGAAAGAGGAGTTTAATCCATCGCCTGCAATATATGTCACAAAAATATAGAGGAGAAACTTCAAGGAATTTAAATAAAAAATTATATGAACACAAAAGAAACATTTTACAAAATAATACGTCAAATAAATTGGTTGCCCACTGTAACGAGACTGACCATAATTTTGACATAAACGACGATACTCATATCAAAGGACGTAAATATCTGAGGGTATGTTATATCTATGGGTTAGATTGCTCAATATAAGTGATAGGGTGTATGTAAGTAAAGAAAATAGTATATTGCCAACACCCATCCGCAACAGATTTTTCAATACTTATATGTAATCGGCAGGTATGAAACATACATTAATCTTATAACATATATCTGTGTGCGAGTGTTTGTGTGTGTGATAAGATAAATAATATACAGGAAACGTTTATCGATCTAACATCTTTCACTTTTATTAAAGCTCCAACAGAGAATAGAACATGAAGAATAAGAAAAAAAAGATTTTGGTATTTTTTTTTATTGTTATTTAATTTTCATTGGTTAATCTGGTTTCAAGTTCATTTGACTTGTTAAAGAAATATTCATATCAGTTATGGCGTTATGAATTCAAGGAGATACAACACTTCTTTTCACTCTTCCAAGAATTTAACGCATTCCACGCCTGTCTGAAAATCCGTAAATACTGTGATATGTAATTCCAATATATATTATTTATATATTATATATCCGCGGTACTTATTGAATAGAGTGATAACATATTTAGTTGCTTTGACGTAAATTTGTGACCCTGGGTTTCACGCCCTTTGCGATCGTCAGACAAACTCTGACGATCGCATAGGGCATGAGATACAGGATCACAAACTCACATCAACGCAAATTAAAATATATTTTCAATCTATTTGTGTTTTGAATTTCGTCCAGATTTTACTAATACATACATATATATATATATATATATATATATATATATATATATATATATATATATATGTTTAAGCCTTTTTATTATATATATATATATATATATATATATATATATATATATATATATATATATATATATAATAAAAAGGCTTAAACACTAATATTCCATGGTTATAATTTATTCCATTGGAATCGTAAATACGATCCAATTCATCAGACCTACAAATTCAAAAAGAAAACAGAAAAAACAACTCCGAAAATAAAAAATAAAATTTAGAGAGAGTGTGAGTATGAGACAAATGCTAGAGCTATAAAGAGGGGTAACATACGAGAGAAGGTGGCGGATTAAAATTTAACAGAGAAAAGTTTTAGAGAGGAGAGTTAAAGACGGTTTAAGTGAGAGAAATATGAATGTTGTCGGATGACTAATACATTAAAGATGTAACCGGAAAGGATACATGTTGTGGTTACATACACACGCAATAGACGATCTAATCTTAAAGATCAGAAGAAGAGGGAGGGAGAGGAAAAGAAAAGAAAAAGGGGTGGTGGGGAGAGATGTATGCATATATATTTATATATTTTGCATATATATGTATATATTTACCACTAATATTATCCATATATATATATATATATATATATATATATATATATATATATATATATATATATATATATATGCACACACACATTTCTATATATTAGCAAAATAAGTAAAAATAGAAAGATATCAATACAGTTAATGAAAGAGTGTACCACGAAGAAAAGTAGAAGAAATCATAGAAAAAAATTGAAAAAGCGTAAAACGACGAAAAGATAGTGAAAAAAACAAATATTCATTGAAAATAATGGGAAAATAAGGAGGAATAAGGACTGAAAGAAAACATTAGAAACAATGAAAGGCAAGAAAGAAATAGAATAAGATATTAAAAGAAAGAAAGAAAGAAAGAAAGAAAGAAAGACATGTGAATGCGTGGTAAACAGAAATCGAGATAAAAAGACTGAACAATAAAAATGTCGGAGAAAGAAAAAAAAAAGAAAAAAATGTGACAGAAGGAAATACCTGTAAATGGGAAACCGAAAAAAAGAAGTAGAAAGCCAACTCGAAAGAAAATAACAGGAGAAAATGCAAAACATAAGGAACGTGAAAAGACGGAAAGGAATAATAAACCAGAGCAAATGAGCGGCATATCAATAGAAGAGTAAATCAAGAAATTCTTCTCTAGAAGTCACTGATTCCGAAGCGAATCTACTTTGAAGAAACCACGGTCAGTAGCAGGAAAGGTTTCGGTGCTACGGTTGACCGATTTTCTAAGAAACACGTTTCTGCCTGATAAGGGCGAATGGAAGGAAAAATGAAGAATGCAGACGAGAGATTCCAACACTCAACTTCTGTCTCCTTCCGGTATTCTCGTGGGCATCGAGACATGATTACAACCCGAATGCACGACACATGTAAAGCTTGGAAATTCGGTGATGATCGTGATCGCTATAAGATTGAAAAGAAACAAAAGAAATGTATAGCAGGAAAATATCAAAGGAAAACAAACTACAGTTGTAAAAAAGTAAAAGAAAAATTTGAAAGATGCAGACGACACAGACAGTGATTTTTACTATTACAGAAGATAGATAAAAATGACACACAAAAGAAGAACAAAACCAGACAAAGTGATGGCGCCGAAGACGATGTATAATGATGACAATGTCGATTATGTAAGGGAAAGATGTAAAGAAAAAAAAATCTTTCAGACAGAATTGCCAAATGATTACGTGTAAAAATTGTCTCGATTTATTTTTATTTAATTTTATCACAGACACCAGTAGAAAAAGAAGGTTAAAAAAAAAACTGAGATATTTGTCGCATCATGAACAGTGTAAGAAAAACAAACTCAAAAACAGTCTGCGTCATGTGTTAAAAAACGATGAAAAGAAAGAGAAACTTTGATTTGTTAATTTACAGAGATTTTTTTAATCAGGTTCATACCCAGCAAGGCAATAAATCCACTAAGACACAAGAGTTTACTAGGTGCGTAAGGATTAAAAAAGTAGAAATATTAGTAAGGAACGCGAACAAAAGAAGAGTAATCAGGAGGACAGTAGGTAGCGATTGATATTGCATTTAAATTTTTGAAGTTTAATGCTGGTTGGAAAGCAAGGAGCTGGAAGGGACTTCCATAAGAGTGAAATGTGAGAAAAGAAACTGTTATCATAGAGCCTACATCTAGCCAACTCTAATGTAAATTGATAGATTATGTTTGTTATTCATTGCATTTATATTTGAAAAAAAAATACAATTGGTTATCAAAAATGTCAAAGATGTGAGCACAATATTGGGAATGTTAAAATGAAGCATGTTCAGAAAATTTAATATCTGGGCAGTGTTGAAAAATATTTAGTGGTTGAGTGAATCGGTTTTTACGACTTATCAACTCTTTGAAAGTTATTTAAAGCCAGAAAATATTTTTAGAATGTAGATAAACAGATAAATGCAATATCAGAAAAATTCAAATATTATTGGCGAGATGACGTTATTATTATATATTTGAATGTTTGTATAAATGAAGAATATTTACATAAATACTAAAAACCACCGATATTTAAGAACTGACTCAGATTTCATAGATTATTGTTTATCTTTAGTCTCAAGTAGGAATTTCTATTTTTTAGATATTGTTTACTGATACATGTCCTTCTAATTAACCTAGAGCTTAACAGGGAGGGGGAATTGATCCAATAACTTTCCCAAATGTATTTTTGCGTAAGTGAATATAAAGAACCAATAGGAATTGGAACTCAGCTCACCGATTAACAATTCTATTATCCGTTACATCACCCGCACATCAATACTTGCAGCACGCGGTATTCACACGCGGTCACCGATCTCGGTACTGACCAACCTCGACGTTGCTAATCTTCAGTGATCGTACGGTAACCGGTTTTTTAACGTGTTGCAAAAGAGACTTGCGGTTAAATAAGACTGAAGCACAGATTCTGGTTTGGTTACTGACGTTATGCAGTGTCAAAAAACCGAGTCAGTATATTGGGCTACTTCGGAATACAAGTGATGCAAAACCAGCTGGGCATGGGACTAGTAAATTCATCCAATAAAGGCTTGCTTTCTATGGAAGACACAGTAATCCTGAGAGTTTTTGAGATACACCCTGTGAGGGTAAGTTTTCCAAGACCGTCTTTATTATGCGTCCAAGAAACTTCAGATGTCTGTTCGCGATTCTGAGTATGTGTGTTCTTTTATGTGACATTTTTTTTTGAAGATTTCCTCATTATCTACTCGCTTCGTCAATGAAACACTCAGTATCATTCTGTAGAATCACAACCTTACTATCAAAAAACGGAACACGGAACTGCTACCGGTAAGGAATATTGGACAATCTCTTCCAATATGAAATCTAATATGGATCTTAAATTAACATAAATACAAGGGCATATTAAGAAAAAAGAAACCAAACGGACACTTCGAAAGACAAGCAAACAAAAGTAACTTACTTGCTATTTATCTTTATTTTTTTTTTGCCCCGTATCTCTTCAAAAACCTGCTGGGTCATGGCTCTCCACAACTTTCTTATATTTGTTGTTCTTCACCATCACTCTTTGTCGTTGTTATACCATCCTTTCATACAACTTCATTAAGCAGGTTATTCACAGTTTCTTCTACCTTTGCGTAATTTCAATATTTCTTGTGAGTGTTGGACTCTCCAAACCTTTTTTCCTCATTATGCTCGCTAGAAATTTTAAATGATTGTTCTTAATTCGTAAGTAATGTTTCTTTTTAAGTACCAGTATATGTTTTGTATCCATTTTCTTGAAAGCATCCTGGTTGATCATATGTTCTTTCCGATTTAGTCTCATCATCCTTCTGTAGAATAAAATTTCTATTGCCTGATGTCTACTCTTCACCGATGAGGAAAATATAGTTGAATTAATATCATCTTCCTTGTTTTGTTTTTTTTTATTTGCTGTGTCCTTTTTAGTGGGAGATCAGGGATCTTGACAGCCTCCTTTCTTGTATCAATGCAACATTTGTTCTATTATATTCTCTGTTAGGCCCACGCTGCATTTTTAACTTAAACTGGCCCTGTAGAATACTATTTTTTTTCACTTTGTCCCAACATAGTCAGAAAATGTTATGTTCCACAAACACCTTCCATTCCTCATGTGTATCAGAAATTTCAACTCTCTAATCTTGATTCTAATACAAGCATCATTTCTGTTTCCATTTGCCTTATAACGTCCTCATTGGTTACAAATTCTGTTCATGGTAGAACAACATGCCTGCTGCCCTCAGGTTTCTTCTTCGCCTGTAAGTTTATCTTTCGCTACCATTTTGGACGACTGATATTACATTATTGTTCTGCGCTCTTTGTTTCTAACGTGATTTTTTTTCTTTGCATACTCGTCTATCAAATTGTCAGAAAAGGCTTCTCGGCAAATTTAACAGCAAATATTATCAGCAAATTGTCAATATCTCGCTACGATTTATAAGGATTTATATTACATCACAGTTCAATTCTTTCCATTGTTTCTAACGTAATTTGTTTTTCTGCATCCTTGTCTATCAAATTGTCAGCAAATGCTTCTCGGCAAATTTAATAGCAAATATTATCAGCAAATTGTCCATATCTCGCTACCATTTTGAAGGATTTATATTACATCCCAGTTCAATTCTTTTCATTGTTTCTAACGTAATTTGTTTTTCTGCATCCTTGTCTATCAAATTGTCAGCAAATGCTTCTCCGCAAATTTAACAGCAAATATTGTCAGCAAATTGTCCATATTTCTCTACCGTTTTGAAGGATTTATATTACATCCCAGTTCAATTCTTTTTATTCTTTCTAACGTAATCTGTTTTACTGCATCCTTGTCTATCAAACTGTTTCAGCTATTGTTTCTCAGTAAACTCTCTCAGAAAGTTGTCCATCTTTCTGTACAATGTTATAGGAGTCATTTCATACCCAGTTAAAAGCCTGTTTATTTTATTCTAATGTGATTTCATTTTCTGCATCCTTGTTCATCAAATTTCCTCAGCAAATCTTCCATCTTTCACTCCCATACTGGCGATTTGATATTACATTCGAGTTCAGCGCTCATTTCATTGTTTCTAACGTAATTTATTTTTCAGAATCCTTGTCCATAAAATCGTAACAGTAGATATTTCTCAGCAAAGTATGCATGTTTCGCCATCATGCTTGAGGACTGAAATTACATCTCCCTTCAAAGATTTCATCTAATGTAATTTCCTTCTCAGCACCCTACATTAAGATATCTCTGGGGGTTCAAGATTGCTGTTAATATCTAAAAAAAATTGAAAAATTCAAGTCTGATGCTTTAGAAGTGTGTGGTTTATGGGCTGACTCTGATCAAGTGTGTCAACTTTGTGTTGCAAGGTTTCGATTCGGGGATCTCTCATAATGCGTTGCGGTCAGTTTATAACGAGCCAATCGATGCTACTTGAAAAGTAATCACCATTAAATGATGTACAGTGGAAAAAAGCCAACCGAGAACAAAATATCTAAAATCAATTGATGAAAACAATTCGCAATTGCTTGGTAACGTCATGTGTAAAGTCAACGTAATAATATCCACTTGGGCAGTTTCCGCCTGTATTTCATATCGAATTCTGACCAGCGGTAAAACTGAACGGCTTACAACAAGATTAATTGAACTACTGCGATCAGTAAGTAAAGAAAATTTAAACAAAGGTCAAATTGCACTGATTTATATCTACTGATTTCTTCCTTTCCCGTGGTCATACACTACGGTTCAAAAGCCTGGTAATTTTTAAATTGTCAACAAGTTTGTCTATATTTCTGAGATGAGATATTATGTACAGTATTTACATTATGCGGACCATTGTCCTCATCTTTGTCGCCATATTTGTCACAACGTTTCGGCCGTTGTACGCTCCGGACTTCTTCAGGTGGTTGGAATTTCGAACTGAACCCTTTATTTCGATCCCTGGTGTAGACTGTTCTAGTTCCACGTGCCATGTTTGATGGATGTCAGTTATCAGTTATCTCCTGCTAATTTTCCCTCTGAATGTTCTCCACTGCCTTAACCGGGTATTGAACTCACACTCTTTGGGTTTATCACCAACGCCTTTATCCACTGTGCCATGTGTCCTTCGTGGAACTAGAACAGTCTACCCCAGGGATCGAAATAAAGGGTCCAGTTCGAAATTCCAACCACCTGAAGAAGGCCGGAGCGTACAATGGCCGAAACGTTGTGACAAATATAGCGACAAAGATGAGGACAATGGTCCGCATAATGTAAATACTGTCAACAAGTTGTTCTTTTTTATTATAAATAGGAGAAAATTTTTATACATGGTTAAAAAAAATGTGACAGTTTTTATTATAAATTTTATTATGACAAAGGGAAGAAGAAAAATTGCTCATTTTATGGTTAAATTTTGCTCTAGTCGAAATATTCCGCTTCAGTCTTAATTACTGCAACATATTTTTGGCATTCGTTTCTTAAAGCATAAGTTTATAATAGATTCCAATCTTTTTTCAATTACACTAAGAGCTCTTTTTTAAATTTTTATTTCACTTTTCTTTCAAGTTCAACCCATACTGATATAGTTTATGCAAACTTAGGTAATCCGTATGGGTAGACCCGAGGAGGATGATATCCGGAGAGCTCAATGTAACATTCACAGCAGATATGTTTGAATAAAAACAGACCACGTTAAGGTTCCATGTAATAAATTATTTCACCATAACCCCTTTAACAGGGCTCTGGATCATCAGACTTTACTTCCAAAAATTGAAATGAAAAATGAAAAATGAAAAGAAATTCACACATTTTTGACGGACATCATCAAGTATACGTAAAATTAACGAAGTGAGGAAGTGAGGTGGGAAAGAGGATATGAATGTGTCATATGTATCATTTCAAATTCTTATTTTTAATTTTTAACTCCAATGTGTCGGCTAGATGTTGTTCGAATTTATTGTGTCTAGTCTCAAGATATAGATGGCTAAGGAGTGGAGGGGTGGAGACCGACTTTAAAGGAAGAAGCTACACTACTTTCACGAGGACAGTTTTTCTTACAAATTTTTTAAACGCTATTAATTCGCGTTACTTTAACGGGCATGTTTGGGAGGTTAAAGTTTTTTCTGTATGTAAATGTTTAAACAATCTACGAAGAAATTAATTTGAAATTCGGTGGATTTTTTTATTTTCTATGAAACAGTCGATTAGAAAAATTCACAGATAGTACATTGAAAGAGTAATCTATTTTAATTTTATATTTAGTAATCTTATTAATTAATTTATTTTTATCTTTTAAAGGGGTTATGGTGAAATAATTTATTACATGGAACCTTAACGTGGTCTGTTTTTATTCAAACAAATATGTATATATATATATATATATATATATATATATATATATATATATATATATATATAATATAATAATATTTTTTGTTTAAAAATATGATTCCTTCGCTACATAAGAGTTCTCATGTTTCAAAAATTAGGTTCCTAAAATTTCGCTTGAAGATGAAACGGGACTAAACACCACAATCCAACTTAATTTTATTAATTATTTGGGTGATTTCGGCTCTCGTTTGTGAAACATGAGAACTCTTATGTAGCGAAGGAATCATATTTTTAAACAAAAAATATTATTATAATATAAACTCTACTTCTGTATGGAGCACTGTCTTCTTAAAAATAAAAACAAAAATACTAAGGAACCCCGGATTATGCACCCAACGTGTTCTTTTCTATTTTCTGCATACCTGCACAAGGATATATATATATATATATATATATATATATATATATATATATATATATATATATATATATATCATATAGAAAAATCAATTTACTCACGACAAAGATGCAACTTCGTTTGGGTGCATTTAGTTGCACCTCAAAAGGTGAGAACCAAAATGGTTATCTAAACATTATATTTCTCACCAGACAAGGAAAAAATATAATAAATTATTCTTGCCCTACTATCGATACTGAGCCCTCTTTTGAATTAATACTGTGGACGTTAGAATTTATATATTATTTTTTATACGTGTACCTGTGAATAACAAGAGACAAGAAGAAAAAATAGACTTCGCCAATTTTATATCAAGGCAATGTAGGATTTGTTATGCTACATGTGTTTATATACAGAGGTGAGGATGTCATAGGTTTTTCAAGCCTTATGAACTTGAGAGTGTTCACGAATATTACTCGCTTACTTTACTTTTTAGGAGACTTGAATTTTTATGAATTGTATATAGAGTTTATTCCGTATTTAGAATGTCAATGTCTTTTAACGTTTTTACAGAGGGATTTTAATTAAATGAGATAGCCATAGAAGTCTGTGAAATTACTGAACTAAATGTGACTCATGATTAACTTTTCCCTAGACATGACGTTGTTTAAATTCTCATGACGCAACAACAGATCCTCGAAAACTGTGAAAGCAATTGTCGAATCCAAATCAGGTTATATTTCTGGAAAATTAAAAGCGGCAAAAGTGAATTCTGAGTAAGAGCGCCACGCTAACAGATTCCTGAAGATATCTATCATATTTCAAAGTAACCAAACGATAAAATGAAAGCCCACGCGCTTTGTTTCTTGAGAAACTTTATCATTTGCTTTGATAAATTTCGTCTACGAACGAAACACGTTTTCCCCTTGCCATATCTGTTGTTAATATTGTTTTTACATATACATTTATTTATATTTAAATTTTATCATCCCAGACATATACATAAATATATATGGGGAGAGGCGTGGAGAGAAAGAAGATGGATAAGGTGACATACTGACAGAGATAGAAAGATACAGATGTAGAGAGACAGAGAGATAGGAACAAAAAGAGTGGGGGAAATAAAAACTTCCGAGATATATATATATGTTAGCTCTATCTCTGATATTGAGCGCTTTCTAATAAGTACCGCGCATATAATATATAATTATACATATATATATATATATATATATATTTATTTATATTTATATACACACACTTTTCACACATATATATATATATATATATAAATATATATATATATATATATATATATATATATATATATATAGAGAGAGAGAGAGAGATAGATAGATAGATAGATAGATAGATAGATAGTAGAGTGGCATATATATATATATATATATATGTATGTATGTATAGATAGATAGATCGATAGATCGATCGATCGATAGATAGATAGATAGATAGATAGATAGTTTATTGGGATAGATAGATAACGTAATATAAGTAACTGGAAATAGTCTGAATCAACCTGCAGCTTGTACGTTGAGTGCCATGTTGATTTTCTAATAACAGTGAAAAATCAACCTACTCTAGTGAGCAATAAGCCAGCTTTTTATAAAACAAAGGCGTATTATCATGCATAACTATATTCTTTATGTTCGATGAGAAAAAAAACAGAACACAGGTGCAAGGCAAATGTAATGAAGTCAAATAGAATTCTGGTTATGGCCGTTCCTGTTTATTGAGTTTTCCTGCTATTTACAAAGACTGGAATCAACATCATTAACTCTTGCCCTATCGCAAGATACTTTTAAAAAAAAGTATCTTGTTTTCAAGATAATGAATTATGAATACAGGGGTCTACTCAGTAACGAATAAAAAAAAAACTTCTGCGCTCATTATCAACCTTGACAGTTACTAGTATCTGCGAATTTGAACGAGACCATTATCATTAGACCAAAATAGAACTAAACAATAGCACCTGCACCTGCATTCAGTTGATGCATAATACATGGCGTGTTACGTAAAGAGAAAAGTTACAATATGTAATGCATAATACTCCCAACACGATAAACGCAACATAGCTTATGTAGCCGGTTATACAGAAAATACACGCTTGCAATTATGTATTTCTCTGCCATACGCTTTATGGGTAATTCTAAGAACATTATTTTTTCAAGCACGCTCGTGTTAATTCTTTATCACTAATTTTTTTTTCTTTTGATATTCAATGCATTATTATAATATTAAAGCCATTACAATACATTTACCATTAAAACGGCTCTATTTTCTTACTAATTAGCACCTGCATTCCAGATTATCAATACATTTATATTTTATAGTGTCATATTCCTTCAGTGCGTAAACGATCCTGACTCTCGACAGAGAGCACATTGACGCTGTGTTAGCTAGCAAGCTTGTCTCGCTAGGTCAGTTACACCTGATTCGTCAGTTCAAGCCTCAATAAATAAAATCAGTAATTTAATTTAACGAAATGACATCTACATCTTAAAAATAAGAATTTATTCTGGTATATAAAATATTGTGTGAATTATATCTATGTTTATCTGGTGAATATCATTTGAAATGATTTATAAATAAAACCTCATACTGAATATGGTTTGTTTGCATAATAAAATCTACATACTTTCATCCTTTTCCCCGTCCTGAGGTTGACGTTAAACTACATCCGGCAGCAACGCCTCTGATTTGGAGCACCTGCTGGGGCCCCAGTTATAGTTAAATAATGAACCCCCGAACTGGGGTCAAAATACTATGAAAGTATAATTTTTTTTTTTTATTAAAATTACTAGCAATAGATTTTTGGAAGAAAAAAATAATACCAACAATACATTTGACTCTCGACAAAAACCCACTTTACAAAAGTACATCAATGAAACCTGTTTTACAAACTGATTTCTTACAAAGAATGAATATTCTATTCATACAAACCTATCCTAAAAATTTTATCGGCATTAAACTCCATTGGAGTTGATATGCCGTAAAACAAAATAAACCAAACCAAACCAAATCAGCCTTGTACGACAGCTAAGCTTCGCTTAATAAAGAGCCATGACTACCCACAGATTCACTTTCTTTATTATCTGCGAAAATTCAGACTTCATGGGAAAGTGCTTACCTGTTTTCCTTCTCCTGTTTAGAATTATCATTCCCTTAGACTGGTTGTAACATAAAAGTGAGGGAACGTTTCTCAAGGACATTTGTGCAAAAGAGAACAACAATTTTGACGGGAATTTGAATTTTTAGCGCCGATCCCATCTTTAGCTGTTACCCAACCTGTATAACACTCATAAAATTTACAATGCATTTGCATTAAGCATATAATGTCTATTTTCCGTTTGTACATTTTGCGTCAATTCCTGACCAAGAATAATTTATGTTCAATGCATTTCTATATTAAAGTCCTTCACCGTGTACTTATATGAGTTGCAATAATGTCATTGCGAAAATACTTTATACAATTGTTTACAAATTACTATTTAAAAAGAATGTAGGAACTTGCGCAAACAATTTGTTGGCCTTAAATTTCAAAATTTTACATTTAAAGACTTTTTCAAGATGCCTGCTTGTGAAACCTCTTCCCCTTATGAAATATTCGAGTGAAAATACGTAGATGCTAAATCTGCCTGGGTTTTGTTTCGCAGAGTTTGTCTTGCATTTTCATGCCGGAAAAAAAGAAGTTTTCTCTTTACCAAAAGAACAATTTGAGCATAATGCTTCGTTTATTTCATCAACTTGCTGACAGAAATCGTATTCATTATTAGTCCTTCTATGTTCCAACTGTTCGTAATGAACAACATTTTTATATTCCAACAGACACAAAGCCATGACTTCAGCAGACGGACAACTGGTTTTGCATGTTAAATGATTACTCGGAAATATCCGAACATAAGTCAAAATTCTTTAAAAACAGTTGAATATTTAATTTTTTTATATCCTTGTTAAAGGTTCGCTTTTACGAGCATTTGAATGAATACAGCGATACCGTATTTTCTGCCTTACAACACGCACATTTTTCCAAAAAAAAATACCCTGAAAAATACGTGTACGTCTTCCAAGACAAATGTAAGTTAACGTCCAGTTCAGATAGTCCCCTAATTGGCTTGAGTGAGAGGGAGGTGGATTTTTATGTTGAATCAATACATTATAATGTTAGCTATTTATCTAATTTAGCCTTTAATATGATGTAACCTCAGTACTTAGCTGGTACAAGTATTTCCAAGAATAAAAATCTTCCTGGAGCCGAGCCACATACTCTGTTTACTAGCAGCGGCGGGAGCCTTTCTGCTCTTGAACTTGATGATGTAGGTTTGATCACACTCTTATGTTGTGAAAAATATCAGTTACCATCAGGTTGTCACACGTATCACAAGCATTTTTTTTTCTTACCTCGGCAATTATTACCCATGGCGAGTTCATCAAAACGATTTAAAACCACCCTTGTATGATAGAAGATGTATAGTATATTTACTAACCGCCAACTAGTACGTCGTTGATATACAAACAAAATGGAACTAGGAATTAATGGGAACAATATGTGCAGCCATTAAGTGAGGGACATATGATGAATGTGTTGTTGCATGAGAATCCTTAGAAATTTATTTCCAATATTAGGGTGTGGTCTTCCAAGCGGCAGCGTCTTGTAACCCGGAAAATATGGTAATACCTAACCTAAATTCATCATAAATATTCAAGATGTGGATTTTGTAAATATTAAAAACTTTAAATAGCTTGGTGTATCAATCAGTTATCGCAAATTTAGCACGGGAACTAAGGAAAGTGGACATAAAATAGGCTGCGCTATGGGTTGTTTTGCCCAACACCAAAAGATTCTAAAAACCCAAAACGTTATCCTACAAAAGCGCGAGCCATGTTTCTAAATAGCCTTAATAATAAATAATTAACCCATACTTTCAAATAGATAACACGCAGGACAACAAAACCGTTCAGATTTTATTTTGACTTTTTATCCTAAGCAAGGCGGGAGTGCCACCAGACCGCAAAGGGTTAAAGAGAATGGGAAGCAAGAGTAAAGAGACGTGGAATAGGAAAGGATGAAGTGAATGATGAGGAATAGATCAAGGTAGCAGGGGATGTCGATTGACATTACATTTGAATAGTTTATTATTAGATTATAGCTATCAGGGAAGCAAGTAAGAGGAAAGGAGTTCTACAAACAGGAAGTACGAGACATGGAGCTATGGATTTAGAAGAGACGACTACATTTAACCGTTGTGACAGTGAAAGGGTGAGACAGAGATACCGACCTAGTGGCACGTTTAAATTCATGCAGCTTGGGAACTAGCGAAAATAGCTCGTCGGCGCCATTATCGTGAATGTATTTGTAGGAAAGACAGAGGGAGGCGATATCGAAACAATAAGTTGTATGCAATCGCTTTCTTAGACCAAAGATTAATAACGACTTCAATGAAACAGTAGAACTCTACGAGGATCATACTTTTTGAAACTGCGTAGACTCGTGCGACGGAATAAAAAAAAAGAACCACGCCAAATAACAGAAACTACATCTTGTTGACATTCAGCAATACCAACAAAAATGGATACCACAGGTAACTGTCAGAGAAAATAATCAAAATATTGACGTCCCCTTCTTCAAACAAATAGTTTGGAAGCAAGTCCCAAATGGAAACCGAAAAGAGCGATAAGAGTTGGTGGAATTGAGAAATCTATTATCTTGAGAAATGATTTTAATCGAAATTTTTTTTTTCTGTCTGGGAGATATCTTTCTTTACACGATTTACATTCGGAATATTGTTCTCATCTGTCGAAAGATTTTATAAACTTCAACTGACGGTAGCAGTGGATACGCGGTCAATGGATATTGGTCGTTGTTGTTGAGTAATTTCACAGTGGAGGCTTGTATTTGTACTATGTCGGTCCTAAAATAGGTTCGACGTACAAAACGTTAGGAACTTGATATAATAGGTATTAACGCAGTCATCTAGTTGCGGTGGCTGATACTTTAATATCCGACTAACGGTCGTCCGACATCGACTAACCGACCAACTCTCTGCCGACTGGCTCAGCGACTGCTGCTATTATTCCTACTTATAATAAGGTGGGAGAGTCTATTAACTACAGAATAGGTGTGTCCCATTATAACAGTTGTGTTCTCGTAATTTCTATTACGATGATGAAAATAACGGAAAATATCTAAGGAAGAAATTATTACCATGATAACCTGCTAATTAAAATTTCTATGGTCAGAATGAAAAGAAAATGAATAAGATTAAAAAAAATACATATCGGTAACAAATCATTGAGATTTGTGCTTAGGAAACATGTCAAAATGTAAATAAGGTGGGGAAGAAAGCTTCTATCGTTATATATATATATATATATATAGTAATCACTGACGAAATGTAACCTGGACGTGGTGTAATTGTTAGCAAGCTTGTCATTCTAGAGCAATTACGTCTGAGTAGTGAGTTCGATCCTTACTGGTTGCAGCATATTTTCAGCCTTGCGCTTATAAAATCACCTTTAGTGAATTTAAATGATTTGGCGCATTTGATTAGTAAGTACGGCTCCTCGTTACGTTGTATTTTTTTTTTCATGTTGTTCACCCTATAAAAGGCTCAAGGGCCACTCGAAGTAGACGGTTAAAGGGTAGGATGTACAACTTACGCCGATATGTGTCAGATAACAGTTTACTCTACAATTGAACAGGTTAAAATTAAAATGAACGGGAAACAATCTCTTGGGAGTCGGTTCCACAAGACGGCGGGAAGAAGACGCTCGAGTGGAACTTACAGCTTACAGAAGGAATACACGCTACAATGTGCGTATCATGGCGGGTCTTAGCCGTAGAGCTTAGTGCAAAATAAAAGTATGATTGTCCGAATGTTTCAAGTACTTAATTTTAAGAATTTGTAAAATTTCAATGCAATGTCAATCGCTATCTACTGTCCTCCTGATTAGTCTTTTCTCTTCCCGCTCATTATTAATGTTTCTTTTCCTAATTCATCAACGCCCAGTAACTCGTTGTGTCTCAGTGGTTACTGCCTTGCAAGTGGGGATACAGATTCTTCACGAATATCAGATGTCGCTAACAAGTTATTAAAAGCACCCTCAACTCAGCTTAACTTAAATCATTTTTCTTGATTGGCCTTTTTGGAAATAATCTCGTTTTGCCGGCTCTCCCGAAGAGAAAATGAAAGAACAACATAAAACCGTTTAAATAAAGATTAGTCATGTCGTCCATTTTAAAAATCCATCTTTTATTTTCGTGAAAAAAAAAAAATTAAAATCATCTTGTCTCGTATTTTCTTGCGTTGTGTGAAAATATTTTAATTCGATTTTGTTGCGAAGCGTCATTGTGCAATTCCTTTTTAATTCTTGTTTAATTGAACATTAAAAATATTACACTTCCAAATTCAATAAGCAACGAAAATTGCGTAACCTAACAAGAAGTAAAATAAAAATGACTAAATAAAAAAAAAATTGATTGAATGCAGACGATAAAATGCAACTTTCTACTCGATACGTAAGTGTTTACAGGACAAGACGAACGAGGACTAAAAAAAATAAATTAACAGTATCATAATTTTTTTAACCATTTCACCCCAGGCAAGGCAATGAATCCACTAAGACGCAAGTGTTAGAGAATATGAGAAAATACTATTAAGGAGAGAAAGCGATAAAAGAAAAAGATTTAAGAAGATTGTAGATCGATTGATAGTGGATCTAAATTGTTGAAGTTGACTCGGAAGCAAGAAGTCGGAAGAGATATCAAGAAATCGAGAAGTCCCATAAAAGAAACTGATAGCATAAAACTAATGATTATATCTAGACAATTCAACTGTAAAATCATGAGACCTTCCCGCCAATCTAGTACCGCGCTTAAATTCATTGTCTTAGTGTCATAGCTGAAAGATCATCATAACCATGAAAGTATTTATAGAAAAGACACAGGGAAGCTACGTTACAGCGATGTGAAAGTGACTAAAGCCGAGATGACAGGTCTGGGTCAATAGCATTCTTTTTATTTTATCAAGAATCTCTAAATGTTTACCAGGAGCACCAGACCATATGTGGCAACAATATAAAAAGCATGGTGGGCTTACAAATATATAAGATACAGTGCTGTTCGATAAAAGTCACTCCCTGAACTTTTAATAAAAATATTTTTTGTCTATTATTTTGGGGGTTAACATAATTTTTAATCTTATTAATATAAAGAGCCTTTCTCGACCACCTAGGAAAAAAATTTATTCATCCTTTCTTGATAGGCTCCAAGGGCGGATATGCAATATAATTGGCCCTGTTCTAGCATCTCGTCTACAGTCACTTTCTCACAGACGCGCCGTCGCCTCTCTCTGTCTGTTTTACAAATACTTTCATGGCAATTGCTCCGAGGAGCTGCATTCGCTGGTTCCCAGACTTCATGAGTTCAAGCGCCTTACGAGGCTGGCATCCCGCTTTCACCCCTTCACTGTCAAAACTCCTAAATGTAGCTGTCTCTTCTATCCCAATAGCTTCATGTCTCGCACCTCTCGCCTGTGGAACTCGCTTCCCTATTCCATTTTCCCTGAGAGCTATAATCTCCAGCTATTCAAATGTAATGTCAATCGACATCTCCAGTTGCCTTGATCTATCAACTACAATTCTCCTCATCCTTTCTTCTATCACTGCTATCTGATCTTGCTCCAAATTTTCTGTAACCCCTTGCGTCCGAGTGGCTTCCCTCCTTGCTTGGGGTGAAACGCTTAAAAAAATTAAATAAATAAATTTCGATATAAATGAGATTCAGAAAAAATGTCTGTGCAAAAAAAGTGACTCAGATATAGCATTCTAATGATTAAACTGGTAAATTTAAAGAACTTTTGACAGAATATTGAAAACTATTTTACAATACACTCAGAACAATATTCTAGAGAATTTTAGAACAGCTTAAATTAAATCTAGAGTATTCCAGAATATTCCAGAAAGCCTCACACAGCTTGAAATAGCCACTCAAGTCACTAACCAGATGAAAGGGTACAAACACGCATCAGAACCACTTAAGGCATCTATTATTGCCCTCTCAAAAGTCTACAAGAGAAATTGCAGAAATTGCTATAACCTCACAATCAACTGTCTCTCGAGTGCTTAGTGCACATAATGATGCCACTCCTGCTGCAAGGAAGGAAACAAGGAGACGAAAGAAAAAAGACTGATGATAGAACTGGCAGGGTAATCAAGAAAGAAGATGCGAAGAATAGGACTATAACTGGCCAAGAAATTGCAGCCAGTCTAAGCGAAGAGCAAGGTGTTAGTCTTGCCTCTTCAACAGTCCGTCGGTGGCTTTTAGAACAAGGCTACAAATCTTGTACGCGAAGGTCTAAGCCGCTAATAAGAAAAGCCAACAAAGCCAAGAGACTTGAATGGGATCACTATTACAAAAATTTCACCGGAAGAATGTTCTCTTCTGCAATGAAACGATAATAAATTCAAAGGATAAGGTGAGTCACTTTTATCGAACAGCACTGTATATTCAGTGGGTGTCTGGGGTTGGCTTAGCAAGCTGGCCTGTTTGACCATTAGTAAATTATATCTTCTCTGGGTGCCTGATATTGGGGCCTTGTACCTAACTTATGTTAGGCTTAGTAAATAACATGGGCGCGTCAGCATAGTGTTAACGATCTCGTTTCGTGCTCATTATGGCCGCGATAGTGAAAAAATCTCGGCAGCAAACCGAACATTTTCAGAAAAAAAATTACAAAGGGATCTGCTAAATGTTAAGTAGCGCTATTCTGTCGAGAGGGTGATGGCGCATGGCATCAATGTTTGGTATACCAGCTGCTCGGCAGCGGACAGAAGGACCTTCCAGTGTATTATAGATGTTACTTAGAAAAGAATCGGCAGCTTGCTGTCCTTCATTGAAGACATTTTTAATTTTTCTTGTCTGATCGGTTACCTACAAGGCGACCATTGGATCTGTTAGTTCTAGGAGAAAGTGCGTAAAAGATATTGGTTTTGTCTTTGGGCCCTACAAAAAATAAACGCTGACGCACGTTGACAGTTTCAAACATAGTTTAAACGCCATTACTTTCCTTCATTTGATGCTCTCTCTCTCTTTCTGTATGTATGCATGTATGTGCGTGTGTGTGTGTGTGTGTGTGCGTCTGTGTATGCGTGTGTATTTATGTGTGAATTAATCTCTGGTCTGTGGTTTGCTGTTTTTGTTTAGCGGCATATCAAGGGTTATTTGATGCCGAAATCAGAATATTTTGTTCACAGTTTTATTTTATTTTAATTTTGTTTATTTTCTTGCTTTTTGTAGGGGAGGATAACAATGGTTTTACAAATCTGAATAATTAACCCATACATGGAGGAGAAAAGATGAATTCATAATTTCCCAAGGGTTTTTGCGTGTAAGTGTTTAAACCAACCCAACTCGAATTGAACCTCGACCCTCCGATTAAAAATTTCGAATTATTTTCCATTACACTAACCTCACATCTAAACTTACAGCACCTGGTATTCTCAAACTATCCAGCATCTAGATAGTTACCAGGTTTAACTTAGATAATCGTACAGGAACTGGTGTTTCAACGTGATGCCCTTACTAGCTTGTGTCCCTTTTTAAGATTCCTAATACTAATAAGAACTATCCTTTGAAACTTGTAGCGGGATTCTCCATTTTAATTAATTTTTTTTTTTTCGAAAGGATACTCAATTAAATTGACCGCTTTCATTCTCTTTATAAATGGATTCATTTTTTTTTTTTCTTTTAGTGTTGTTGAACCTGAGGATTGTTGACGAATTTCATTGGGCGTTGCTCAGCGACAAGAAGAAATAAAATAAATAAATTACTATGTATTGAAATATATATCCTCACTGAGTATTATTAGGTTGGTGCAAAAATAATGTCGTTTTTTGACGATTTTTTTTTATTATCGTTCACCCATTTATCCAACTTTTTTGACTTCCCTATTTGCTTTAAATGGCGAACGACTGTTGAGTGGTCGACCTCGAGTTCAACAGCAACTTCTCGTGTGGTTTTGCGAGGATCGGCTTCAATTAAGGCTTTCAAATGTTCGTTATCGACCGCAGTCGGCCGGCCGCGACCGTCTTCATCTTCGAGGCTCTCGTCACCATTGCGAAATTTCTTGAACCACCGTTGTGCCACACGTTCGTTAGTGGTTCCTGGGCCAAACGCATCATTGATATCACGAGCTGTCTCGGCAGCTTTTCGGCCAAGTTTGAACTGGAACAAGAAAATCGTGCGGATTGTAATTTTGTCCATGCTGTCGAAAAGCCTGCAAACAAAAAGAGATTGAGAACGGTAACGAATAACACGATTCAATAGAGCGAAAAACGCGCTTCAAAATGATATATAACATGGCTATATATATCAATGAATTAATTCAGAAATCATATATAAATGTAACATATGTGAGAAAACGACATTATTTTTGCACCAACCTAATATATAAGTGCTACATATCGTTAGGAAGTAGGCGATTACAGACCACCATAGAATCATTTTTCTTTATAACATGTGAATTGTCATAAATCGGAGAAGTTACTCGCTTCGTTTTGGGTATGAGAGCAAGGCTTCGAATCGGGGGTTTGGAGGATTTGAGGATAGTGAAATCCTCTCTTAACTGCTATTGTTCCCAGATTCACCCTGACCAGGGGTGTTAGCACCAGTTTGGGGCCCAGTTAGGGTAAATAGTGAACACCCAAACAAAAATCTACAGTAGATTTTTATAGGGAAATTACCAACAATGCATTTTCTAGTAAAATTATAAGCAATAAGTTTTTTATAAAATTGCGAGCAGTGCATATTTATAATAAAAGGACAATTAATACAATATTGAAAAATTTTATAGTAAAATTAATAGTAATGCAATTTTTATAAGAAAAAAACAATCAGTGCAACACTAAAATGTATAAAAATACATACTATAGTAAAATTACCAATAATACTTTTACTGTATTAAAATTAAGAGCATTTTTATAATGGATACTAATCAATATAACACTAAAAATGTATAAAAATACATTCCTATTGTAAAATTACCAACAATAATTTTAGTGGTAAAATTACCAGCAATACATTTTTATAATGATTGACAATCAGTATAAAAATACATTTCTATTGTAATATTACAAATACATTTTATAGTAAAATTATCAGCAATGTCGTTTTGTAGTAAAATTACCAGTAACACATTTTAAAAACAAATTACTAACAACATCAACAAACATTATATCTGATAAAATATACGCTTACCGTGAAAGTATAGAATTATATTAAAAAAAACATACACTACAGTTCAAAATTTTTCTGTTCCCTGAGGTTTTTTAGATTGGCCCCAAAAGTAGGTGTATTGTATTTTAAATAAGAGAAAATTATTATACATGGTTAAAAAAAGTGAGACATGATTCTTTATTTTAAATTTTATGGCAAAAACAAACGAGCATTTTACGATCAAATCTTGCTCTCGTCAAAATATCCTTTTTTAGCCTTGATTACTGCAGCACAAACTTTTGATATTCGTTGCAAAAGTTTCCAAAGTATAAGTCTGGTAAATAATTCAATTCTTTTTTTAATGAATATAATAAATCTTTTTAATTTTTTGGATGGCAAGGTTTCACTCTTGTGCTAAGTTCATCCTATCTAATTCCGGAGATCGCTTCAAACTTTTGAACTGTAGTGTATGTAGTTGAAGGCAACAAATAGCGTACAAAATATTTCAATTCAGTTATTAAATAATCCATTTAAATTAATATGTTAACTAATCATTTCCCTATCCGCAGAAGTCCTTTTTATAGACTAGTTACCACCCAATGAAATATTTGCAATTTCTATTTGAAAAATAACTGTTAGGGGAAGAAATGAATTGAAGTCTTTCGCCAAGGTATTAGTGTGAATTAGTGAAAATTGATACCATTTTGCACGGCAATAACCGATATAGTAATTCTTTATCGATATGCTGTGTCATTTACGATCATGGTAGGTCATGGCTCTCACCAATTTCCTATCTCTCATAATCATTGTTCTGTCAATTATTTACGCAAGTTTGCTAAGTTAAGCATTGTTTTCCTCTGTCCCTCTTTCCTTAAATATATCTTGTGAGTGTCAAATTTTCCAAGCCATCTTTCCTCATTATGCTCCAATAAATTTCAATTGTTTCTTACCGAGGTTAAACATAAGCATTCTTTTTGTTTTCATTTTCTCCAAAACTTCATCATTGCTCACATGTTCAGTCCATGGTATTCTCACCATCCTTCTGTAGAACCACATTTCTCAAGTCTATTCTTCATCTGGGATGAGATTCTTCAGCATTCGTTACCATAAGGGATGGCCAATATTGCATGACATTTAAGTAGACTTCTTTGTTTTTAGCGATATTTTTCTTATTTCTTAATATTTTATTTGGATGTCGCATATTCCGTCCCCTTTTAAAACACTCCTTTGATTTTTTTTTTTTACTAGCTTACATCCAAAATATTCTCCTTGGATATATTGCCAATAATTTATGATTATATTAGTATTAACAAATAAGGAGAAAAAGTTTTATAAATCTAAAAAGAAATGCTTCACTCGAAGAACGCTTAAAATAGATTGTTTAATTTCTAATTACAGCAATTGAGAGCTCATTTTGGAAAAATTATTATTAATGATTCATTTTAAGAAGAGCCTTTTTTTTCTAATGATAAAATAATTATCCTATTACAGAGATTTTTTAACCCATTTTTTTTTCTTGGGTCCATCAGTGTTTCAAGGATAGCATTCGTTGCAAGAATTGTACTGAAGCGTTGTTTCTTTTAGCGTGCGTTTCTTTCGTCTTTCGAGACGCACTACACTGAATCTTTTAATTGATACACACACACGGACACATACACATTCACAAATGTAATTCTTCCTGAAGGTCGTTCGTAACCCGAAATGTTCGTAAACCGAAACTATTTTTTCAATAGTAATCAATGTAAAAAAAAAAAAAGTCAGACTATAATAAAATTGGAAAAGAAAAGCACGCCACAACACACAAATCTATACAACAGGGCGATCGACTCAAAATTGATTCTGTTTGGGTTAACTCGGTTCGGCAATGTTATTCGAGAACCGAAAATTTGTTCGATAACTGAGGCATTTTGATCTCAAATTTGTTCGACATGTGTGACGTTCGAGAAACGAGGTTTCTATATATATATATATATATATATATATATATATATATATATATATATATATATATATTCACAGATTAGAATAATTCTGGTCATAAAGCGTGTAGAATAAGACACCAGAGACAAAATAGCTATTTTTGTAATGATTTTATTACATTTATGTTATACTTTTCCAATGAATTATATTTGCTCTACTCTGTATTGAGCACTCTTTTAAGAAAAGTATTTTTTGGTTATTGGAATTTATTCCGTATACACCAATCCTAAACTTCCAGCCTTGATAAAGTACAAATCTATCTCCGAGTTCTTGTGCGTAACAAATTATTTCCCACCCTTCAACCTCTCTCACAGGAGGGTTTTTGGCAAGCCTCGCTGTTTCACGGCTCTATATTCTTTGGCTCCTTCAGTTAAAACATTCACGACATGGAGACACCATGCAGGAAACCACCTACATTCTCTCCGTATCTTCCCGCGAACCACTGCACCGTGGAACGGAATCTCTATAGGATCTTTTGCCGATAAATACAATATTAACCTGTCTAGGGTTAAGCGTTATCTTTCCCTCATATCTGTACAAGGTATATCATATCTTACCCCTCCAGTCAGTCATACATGATACACGCTTAGGCGATCATGTATCTCTTGATACATGACTGACCAGGCAGATCTTTCTGCGGTAGACCAGTTACCATCCATCATGCGTTTCTCAACGGTATTACCACGTAAGTAAATGTAATGGATTCGACTGGAATTCGAACTTGACTCTCCGAATCCTCAACCCGAGCCGCTATCCATTACTCCACTGAGTCTCAACAGACGAAAACTCCATTTAAAAAATCTCTCTTTCTTTCTTTTTCTCTCTGTCTCTCTCTTACTCTGTGTGTGTGTGTGTGTGTGTGTGTATATATATATATATATATATATATATATATATATATATATTTATTAAAGACATTTTTTATGTTTAACGTTCTTTTTATAGATACAAATAAATAAATTGTCGGACTTTGTCCATTTCGTAATATATGTCGTCATTTGTTTACATTTGATACGCCATGAGCAGTTATGAATATTCGAGATTCATGGAAGATTGAAGTTTATAAGCAGTAAATTCGACCTTGCCTACCGAACGCTTCTTTGTAGCCTAACGGTAAGGCACGTCAGCGTAAATGACGGTTCCGTATAGGATGCAGGTTCGAATCCTGTCAAAGAACGAATATTTTCTATGAAAATTTCTCGGACATTCAGGCCGGTAAATGTTATTTAATATATATATATATATATATAGATATAGTCTGGTGTTCACGTTATATATTTACAGATTCTTGATAAAATGCAACAAAGTATCTTGAGTGATAGCTATCCTGATCTGGTATCTCGGCTTCAGTCATTTTCACATCACCATAATATAGCTCTCCCGTGCCTTTTCTATAAATCCTTTCATGGTCATATTTTTCTGATGAATATTCCTAGGGGTTACCTAGATTTATGAATTCAAGCGCATCACTAGAATGTCGAAGAGGTCTCATCATTTTACAGTTGAATTGGCTAGATGTAACTGTAAGTCCTATGGTAACGGTTTCACCTGTCGCACCTTCTACTTGTGGAACTCTCTTCTGGGTTCTTGCATCCTAATCAAATATGATCCTCGAAAGTGTATATGCAATGTCAATCATTAGCTTCTGGCTTCTTAATTCCTGTAATTTTTATTATTCTCTCTCCTTAATAGAGTTTTCTCTCATTCTCTAACACTCAGTAACCCCTTCGTGGCTTTATAGCTTTGCTTGAGGCGAGATGATATATATATATATATATATATATATATATATATATATATATATATATATATATATATATATATATATATACACATACATACATACATATATATATATATATACATATATACATATATATATATATATATATATATATATATATATATATATATATATATGTTTGATTAAAGGGAACTGATCAGGACTGTCTGCTACATTTTATTACGTCAAACGGTATCTTTAGGGGATAGAAATAATACCCAGTGTCTAAAATAAATCAAGGGAGCATTTATTCAATTAAATTAATGTTTGAAGTAATAAACACACACACACACACACACACACATATATATATATATATATATATATATATATATATATATATATATATATATATATATATATATATATATATATATATTAGATTAAGTTGGGCAACGTCTATAAGAACGCGCCGGAACCTCGAATATAAATATTTCAGTGTTTTGGGTGTCAATCCGAGGAATGTGCAGAAGATTTGCAAAGAGTTGGATGAGGTTAATGGTGATTATGAAAGTCCGGTAACTTGGAAAACTTAATCTGATCGTTCCGACAAGAAATGCATTTGTTTGTGGGGTGCTCATATTCAACATGGAAACCTACATCACGACGTAGTGCTACCCTGGGTCAAGAGAAAATCTGTTGAATGAACCTATGTCTAGCAAATAGGACACTGCACCATGGCACACAAGCAAGAGAAAGTCATTTTTGTCGGACAATTTCTGCACCCACATCACCCTTTACATCTGTCCACATAACTCTCCATACTGCTACCCACTTGATTATTCTGTGTGGGGTGCAGTTGAGCGAGAGACCAATAAAACTCCTTGTAACAACAAAGATGAACTGAAGGCAAGGATTATGGCAGCATTCGCCATCTTAAAGTAGGAAACCGTCCAGAAGTGTGACAAGAGTTTATGAAGACGATTTTATTGAAAAAAAAATTCCTTAGTATGTCAAGATATTATTGTGTAATTTTTTTGAAAATATATCTGTTAGAATGAGATGAAAGTGTTATTTTCATTTTTGCGTAGTATAGACGACAGTTTATCAATCGCACCCTGTAAATATATAGACAGATAGATAGAACGAAATAAACGCACAAAAATATTTAAATCCATGGGATGTAAATTAGGAGATACGACAGAAATAAATGTGTTATCCAAACGATAAATTAATGTAAATAAGCTTTAAAAAACTAATACTGATCGGTCTGGGTAGTCCGACTCTTACGAATAGTATGTCGGCGTGTGTAGCTTTTCAACTGTCAAGTTGCGTGTTGTCTTTGAAACTCTTCCGATGTTCACATATTTGGCTAAGGATGGTTTGCCCTGCAGCAAAGCATTCTGTTATTTATCAATTTAAACGACAGTGTGAGGCTGACTATGTGGGATGAACCAACTTGCAGTTGGAGACCCGAATCCGACAGCACGTACCTACTCATATAAGACAGGGTTTGTTTCAGCGAGACTATTCTCTTGTCTCAGTCGGTTTGTGAGTCAGCGATTGGACTACCTTTGGTGAACAATCCCGGTTGCGCTTTGGAATATTCTGGCGCAGCTTTTAGGGTAATACAGAAAGTTCGATAGGTCAAACATTTACGTTTTTTAGAAGCAGTTTATATCAAAATTCATCGACCGATGTTCAGGCAGAAGATGAGTGATCTTGAGTACGCAATCTATTCTGTATATACTCACGAGGACCTTATTTACATCGATTTATTGTTTTAATAATACATTTATATCAGTTGTAGCTCCTTATTTACATACCCAGGCACTTTGTCAGTTTCGACATTTATGATTATTATTATATTTTGTATGCTTGTGTTTTTCCAATAATTTTCTCTGAATAAGTATTGTACGAAAAAGTATCCTTTTAAAGAAAAACAAATGTGCTCCGTCATATTTAAAACAATATATAAATTCTTTGTTCAAATATATATATATATATATATATATATATATATATATATATATATATACAAGAAATTCGAATGTCAGAGTGTGAAATATTTTCAATTAAAGCGGCACAACATTTAATGCTTCCTGTTAGAGAAATTTTGGTTTCAAAAATTTTCATTACTGCGTAATAGAGTTGTAGAGATTTTTGTAAGTAATTTTTGCGAAGCATATATATATATATATATATATATATATATATATATATATATATATATATACATATATATATATATATATATATATATATATATATATATATATATCATTTCACCTCAAGCAAAACGATAAGGCCAATAAGAGACAAGTGTGTTATTAGTAGTGAAAGAAAATGAGAAGACTTGTGACGAGAAAAGAGAATAAAAGAACAGGTTCCAGGAAGATAGAATATGGCGATGGACGTATGATATTTGACGTAAATTTTTGAGGATGGTAGAGAAACAAGAAATTTGATGAGATTACTAAGGGTGAGAAGTGCGAGAGAAGAATATATTAAGATAGAACTTACGGTTATATCTAGTTAATTCAAGTGTAGAACGATGGAACTTAGTTGTCAATACAGTAGTTGGCTTAAATTCATGTGGTTGAGGTAACAAGGAATATTAGAAGATTTCGCTTGAAAATATGTATAGAAAAGACAGAGGGCAACCCAGACATGGCGGTGGGAAAGTGACTATAGTCGACATACCAGGTCAAGATCGAAAATATTACAGACACTTCTTAGAATTTTGTCGAAAATCTTAAGATATATAGCAGGAGAAACAGATTAGATATGACAACTATTTTCAATGCACGGTCGAATGCTAGATTTATAAATGTGCAAGATTGATACATGTGAGAAAAATTGTCTGACACAAAAGAGTGACCCAACTGTGCTAACAGCCGACTTAGATTTGGTTCAATATTATCCCTTCACTTAATGTCTGCGGATAGCATGAGACCAAGAAGGCGACTTATGTCACTCCGCTGGAGATTAAAATTGATTATTCTGATAAGTTACTCTATTAAAAAATATAGAAGATTAATTTTGAGGCCGTTGAAATTTAGTAGTAATCACTTATTCATTACTAATTTTTTTTTCTTTTTTTTAATTTAGTTTGGTTTGTTTTCCGGCATATCACCGTCAATGGGTTAATTAATGCCGGCAAAAATTTGATTTCAGGTACAAAAAAAATTTTAAATGTATTGCTGGTAATTTTTTTTAAATGTATTGCCCTTAATTTTTTTCAAGAATGTATAGCTCATGAAAGTTTTTTTCAAAAATGTATTGCTGGTAATATTTTTAAAACAATGTATTTCTTGTAATAATGCATTATTGGTAAGAATTTTTCTTCAAAGAATTATTGCTGGTAATAATCTTTTACAAAGTATTTCTGGTATTAAAACATATTTTTCCACTTTCGTAGCGTTTTGACCACAATTTGGGTGTTAACTATTTACCCATAGCTGGGCGTATAACAGGTGCTACCACCCCGGTTCAGAGTGGACCTGGGAAACACCAACAATTAAGAGCTGGTTTTACGCCCTTCAAAACCTCCTGATCAGAGGACTTGCTGTTGGACGTAGTTTATCGTCTTACCCAGGACGTTTTATTTTTCTAAGAGCAGCTGACAGTTATATTTCGTTCGGCCTATCGGATTTGGAGGTGTGTCCTAAACATAAATAACGAGTTTAACTGATTACATCAGAAAAAGCAGTGATTGCTGGGTTTTAAAAAAATGATCGATATTGATATACTGAGCTAAGATATATCTTAAGAAAATTATATTGTTATTGTTTACCACACGATACGACTGAATGTTTCATGCGCGCTGCAATCATCAGCAATAAAAATTCCATTTTATGACTGACGGTTACCTTGAGTGTGAAAATAACATTTGTGTCGTAAGGAACAACAATACAATTTTCACACACACACACACATTTATATATATATATATATATATATATATATATATATATATATATATATATATATATATATATATTAGTAGTACGAAAATATTTACTGTGAATTCCAGAAAAAAGTATATATATATATATATATATATATATATATATATATATATATATATATATATATATATATATATATATATATATTATAAATTGATTGATTTAAAATATGGTTTTTCCGCTACACAATTCTAAACATATTCAAACATGGTTAGAACTGTGTAGCGGAAAAACCATATTTCAAATCAATTAATTTATAATATTAATACTCTGTAAATTTGCATTGAGCACTATTTTGTTAAAATAAAAATATCTATGAGAACACCGGATTATATATCTTACTGTTCTTTCTTTATATATATATATATATATATATATATATATATATATATATATATATATATATATATATATATATATATCTGTGGGTGTATATATATCAGGGATTTTTCTGGGACTCACAATAAATAATCTTTGTACTACTAGATGAGCCGTTGAAGTACGGTTTGAAATCTCCTATTCCGATGTTGAGGTATTGTTGTTTTTTTTTTTTTCTGTAAAGAAATACATATGTTCTGTTAAAATAAAAACATCGAACTCTCAGTTGATCAGTTTAATAATTATTATATAATGTATATTATATACCAACGGATCGGTTACCTGTACTAGATATATATATATATATATATATATATATATATATATATATATATATATTGCTAAATATAGCAATGAATGTCTATTTTATCTGATCATGGGCCGTTTGAATGTTTGAATGTTTGCTTTAATTTCTGGTGAAAACAAAGACAAATTGTTATTTTAACCTAGAAAATTGCTATGCGACGACAACGTTAGCAATAATAAAATATCATCTTTGACACAGGATATCTTTTTTTATATCCGTATAAACAATCTGAGGATGGCTTATGTCAGTCGAAACCCTAGGACCAACAAATGTTATAAAATCACTAAAAATTAGTCATTTTATTTCAACACTTCTGGTGTCTTCTGAAGTGATGGCGTTGAATGTAGAACCTGTAGGTTTTACATTCAACAACATCACTTGAGAAGACACCAGAAGTGTTGAAATAAAATGACTATTTTTTTATTGATTTTATAACATTTTTATGCTATAATTTTGAATAAATGATTATATTTGCTTTACTCTGTAAAGGATACTCTTTTAAGAATAGTATTTGTTGAAATTATTCCGAATACATAAATCATAGATTTCGGTATAGTCATACGTCACGAAGAACGAACGCCTTAAATAATTTGTCTTCGATTTGATCGTCAAACGCATAAAATCTTCAAACGATGAAAATTTTAAGCGCCTGACAACTTGTTTTACTAAGTCACACACATATTATTTGTCGTGCACGATTAGCGTGAAAACACGTAAGCTTGTCACGTTTATAATAATACCTAAAACATAACATGACACTATATATATATATATATTGTTTGGATTTAAATATGGGGATCTACGTTTGTTCCTTATCCTATACCTATGTATCTATGTATCTATCTATCTATCTATATATATATATATATATATATATATATATATATATATATATATATATATTAGGTTGGTGCAAAAATAATGACGTAATAATGTCGTTTTTGACGTATTTTTAACGTCAAAAAACGACATTATTACGTCATTATTTTTGCACCTACCTAATATATATATATATATATATATATATATATATATATATATACATATGCATATACATATAAATACATTGTTTTGATTATATATTATTATACATATACATATATATATATATATATACTCACTCATATATATATATATATATATATATATATATATATATATATATATATATATATATACATATATATACACTTATATGCATATAAATATACATATATATATATATACACATATATACATAGATAAATTTATACACACAGACATTAAATATTCATCTCTTCTGGCCGAAAGTTTTTGGGAAATGAAATTCAACTTGTCCAGAAAAAAAAAATAAAGAGAGAGAGAACAAAAGAAAGTAAAAGAAATTGAAAAAAAAATTATAATAAAAGGGGAAGAAAAAAAAAGAAAAATTCCAATAAAAAATATTAAAAAACTGTGGAAGAGAGAAAGAAAGATAGAGAAAGGAGTGGAAGAGAGAAAAAGAAAGAATAAGGGTGGGAGGAGAGTGTGTGACAGAGGAGAGGAAAGAAAAGAAAGGAAATAAGGAAGAATTAAATATGAGCCGATACGCTGACCTAGAAATATTTTTTTCCTTAAATGCCTGAATAAGTTAATATACATTGTAAGGGAAATCAAAATTTAAAAAATGCACTAATATCTCTAATTGTCACGTTATCATCCCATTATAATCATCACAATTTCAAATTTATTAATAGACATTTCGGTCTATTTTAGACCATCATCAGGACATATTCATAAAATATAATTAACATTAGAACATATAAAATTCAGCATGAAAAAGACGATGGACATCCGACGTTGACTTTATATTAACATTAATACAGCATAATTATATATTAAGATTTTGGTTTGTTTTTTCTGTATATGTTTCTTCATACTGTCGGATCTATATCCATATATTTGCTTACATACTGTCTACTGGAAATACAAACCTGAATTTATAACATGGAAGACTTCAAGCTTGTACGAAAATATAAGGATCTATTGATCTCAGCCTATTCCTGTAAGTAAGGAAAGGATTTATTAACGAACTGTTTAAAATTGTTCCATCGTGCCTGTCTAATATTTTGAAATCATTTTTGATTTACTTTGTAACATGGAAGACTTCAAGCTTGTATGAAAATATAAGAACCTATTGATCTCTGCGTATTCCTATATCAACGGAAGGGATTTCTTGACGAACTGTTTATATGAGAAAATAGTTCAATCGAGTTTGTTTCATATTTTAATATTTTGAAATCATCTTCGAATACGTTTTCACAGCTATAGAACCAGGTCTGTCCATAGCTGGAGGGAAAAGAAGAGGATTCACACCTTTTCCAAGAGGATTAGCACGTAACTGAATGTAATGGATTCGACTGGAATTCGAACTAGGCTCTGCGATTCCTCATTCCAAGCCGCTATCCATCACACCACCGTGTGTGTCTGTTTGTGTGTGTGTGCGCACGTGCACACACACATACACACACACACACATATATATATATATATATATATATAACAGAATAATAGCAAGCAAACAAAAACTATGACCGAAAAGTGTATCGTGATACGTTTTGTTTCAAGGTGTCAATCTTATATAACAAACGAAAAAAAATTGAAGAGAGGCATTAAACAAATATCTCTTTGTATTTTTATATCGATCATTAGAGATACACGAGATATATCTTGATCAGACGTCTGGAAAGTTAACTACAGACTGTGTGAACAAAGAAAGGATCTTTTACAAAAACAATAGACCATTTTCTCAATTTACAATGGACAAAATAGAGACGCCAAGAAGTACTAGAGTTATGTCGCTAATAATTGACACACCTTGAACATCTCCAAAAATATCACAGACGAGATGTAGAAAGATTAGAGATTCGAGAATGATTGTTCAGGCTAGGAGTAATATTTGAAACGTTTCGAATAAAGGTAGAGATTTCACTAGACTTATGAGTTTTCTTGCCAGATTTAGTTTACCCATACAGCCAGTCAATCCGAAGAGATATAGAATTCCTTATATTGTGCCCATCAAAAGTAAATAAGTTTGATTGATGCAACGTTAAATACATAAGATACGTGTTGATAGCAGACGCATAAATGAATACGTGAATAAAAAGTTAGCAGTTAATATTAAAAAAAAACAAAAAAAACTGCTCGTTAGCAAGAAGGCTATTCCAAGATGTCAGCACCGAACCGTCGAAGTAAGAATTAAACAAATTGAGAAATGAGAATATATGTATATTTGTGTGTATATGAATATATATATATATATATATATATATATATATATATATATATATATATATATATATATGTCTGTGTGTATGTATGTATGTATGTATGTATATATATATATATATATATATATATATATATATATATATATATATATATTGAATTAGAATCATTGAAACCCAAATAAATTACCCGATACAGTTGGCCATTTCGTCCTCAGGAAGAAGCTTTTCCTGGACTTGTCTATGCAAATATATTTGTTAAAATAAAAGAAGTATTTGCATTGACAAATCCAGGCAAATCTTCTTCTCGAAAACGAAATGGCCGTCTCTATGTGGTAATTTATTTGTGTTCCATTGATTGTAATTCACTTGTATACTCTATATTCAAAATTATATTCAGCTGTCTTTTATGGATCCGTTTTAATATTTTGTATTAATAGGGTCTAATATATTTGTGTTTTCTACTAGAATGTTCCTAACGGAGTCGGGTAAATTTGTGTTTGTGTTTAAATGGGTTCTAATGGAGCTGTGATCGGATAGGTGTAACGTAAGACGTCTGGATAAGCATGTGGTTGTGTAACCGATGTAATTATTTATGAGTCCGGTTTGATCAGGAACACAGTCCCTTAAGGGGCATTTGAACTCATAGATAATGTTCGTTCTTTGTAATTTTGATTTAGTTGGTGTGTTGTTATTTTTGAGGATAAGGTTGGCTGTCTTGATTTTTTTATAATAGATAATTAATTTGATTTTTTTTTCAGATCAACTAGAGTAGTATATTTCTATATAATATGCCTTAGAGAAGATTCGTCTTGTTTGTAATTAATATGCATTTGGTTTTTGGAATAAATGTGTATGTGATTTTTGGCTGTGTGTCCACTTTCGTTATTACTTTAATGATACGTTAATTAAGATTTCATTACGTTCGTTTCAACCTTTCGGTATATTCAAGTGATTTTGGTCAGTTGAATTCTTTGCGCTTTAACTAAAAAAAATAAATAAAAATTTATGAACGCCATATTTAAAAATAAATAAATAAATAAGTGCACGATGTGAGGCCTGTTAAACGGTGATATAGAGGAGGAGGTGTCAGAAAAGCAAGTGTATTAGAAATATATCGCTGGTGGTGGTGGTGGGGGTGGTTAAATGAAATATACGTATTTTCTTTTCATCCCACTTCATATGAACTCAAAAGTTACTTTTAAGTATGTATACACCGCGTGATAATTACCGATATTTTATTCAAAATGTATTTTTGTTCTGGAAATGTTATTATAGCTAACTTTTCTTGTTGTCAGCTGTTGCAGATATTACAACGATTGTAAATGAGAAGAAAAAATATATATTTCATTTAACTCCCCATCGATATAATTCCAATAAAATTTCCCCCCTCCTCCCCCTCAGATTCTACCACACCTCACGTTGTCCGCTTATGAAATTTATTTAAAAAATATAGCTCTCATAATTTTTTTAATTTTTGTTTTTTAAATAAAGAGCTAGTAAATCATATGCCCGAAATCGCCTGAAGATACCGAAACGGTGGAACCAACATTGCGGAATCGGGGGATCTATCTATCTATATCTATCTATCTATCTATCTATCTATCTATCTATATATATATATATATATATATATATATATATATATATATATATATATATTGAACAATAAAAAATATTTAAAAATTAAAATCTTCAGACACACTGGGTTGTAGATTAATATTCTTTCGTTTTTTTTTTATTATTATTCCATTTAGATTCCTCGACTAGTTTCGGCCGAAATGGCCATCATCGGGAGAAGAAATATTTCTGCTTGCTGCTAACACTAAACTACAGAAATGAATATATATATATATATATATATATATATATATATATATATATATATATATATGTCAAATATGTTGGGCAGTTCAATTTATATTACATGAATCATTCATACAAAAAACATATTAATGAAGTTAATGATATAAATGGCGAGAATATATCTTTGCAAACAAATTTATTAAAATTACATTAACCCACAAACTTCTAGATGAATGTTGTGATCCCTGTTTTTAATAAATTCAAATTGTATAAGGTCTTTTTTGTAAGTACTTTCATCTGTTCACACAGACATCATCAGGCATGGAAATTGATTTGTTTTTTTTTTGTTTTTTTTTTAAATACATCCAGGTAATAACGGGAGACGAAATATTGGATGTGAATCGAAATATGTTTATTTGAGAAATGTGTTATTGTTAACTGTAAGAAATTCTGGAGCGTGAGGTCGCAACGCTAATGTTGAATTTTTTGAAAATTTAAAAGAGAGTGCGTTTTTTTTACTACCAATTTACAATAACTGTTAGCTACTTATATTATAATTGTCAACAATCCCCTTATAACATTACTATCACATCACATCTACTATTATCCTATAAACCCGCTATAATTATTAACATAAACTACCCCCCAGCATATGTAATACCACCATAAAAATAACCAATAAGGATTACAAACCGAAAATTCTACCATTTACATATACACAGTCATCAAAAACAAGCAAATAACCAGCTTAAGAATAATAGCAAATAAACTTTTCAAAAAATTAAAAATACTAGCAATATTTACCTATCATAATTTTACACAGACCCCACCACACGTATATACGTGCACGGGAGGAAATATTATTCATCTAAAAAATAGAAAAATGCTCTGATCGCTGACATGTATACATTCACGAGACATTCACGACAAATTTTCGCTACACTTCCGATCTTTGAATTTCAACATACAAATGCGTATATATAGAAACAACAACACCCATATACATACATATGTCAAATACCATACTGTCCACATATGTTTATATCTGTATGATCCCCGGCGGACGAGCGAGTGTGTATGTGTGTCTGCGTACCTCATTGGGTGTACGGACATGCATCTATGTTTGCGTTAGCATGAGTGACATCACGACGACGATTCACCCCCACTTCCATAATAACACCAATACACGCAATCTGCATAAACCCAATTTTTAAAAAAATAATCAGTTTGTCTGACGATCGCGAAAATAAAAATCTCAGTACTGAGATCGGTTCTCAATGGGAGCTTTCCACTTTCATCTTTGTGCCACATCTTAGCTGCGATTAGAAATTCATTTGTGGGGGGCGCTACGACGTGATGTAATGGCCAACAAGCTAGATCAATTGCTACTGAATATAAACTTACTTCGTGCTCCACACATTCGACCTTGTGCCGCATATAACCTACCCTTAGAAAATCACCAAAATGATGAAATTTGGCTAAGTGAAATTTGCAGTATATTGAAGGAGCAAGTGTATTGAAGGGAAAGTAGTCGTGGAGAGTCATGAATGCCCACGTCCTGTTAGAATAACATGAAAGAAGATTTACTGTCAATCGATCCGGTGCAATAACCATTTTTCTGATGTAAATATACAAATGTATCACACACACACACACAAATATATACATATATATATATATATATATATATATATATATATATATATATATATATATATGTGTGTGTGTGTGTGTGTGTGTGTGTGTGTATATATATATATATATATATATATATATATGTCTGCGTGTGTGTATGATAAATTCAACAAATGTGTGATACAGAACAGGACGTTAATTTCTACATGAATAATGTCTTCATCTACCCGCGTTTTGAAAACGCCTAAGTTGATCAAATGGATTGGCAGTCACTTTCCAAACGACAAATCGTACATCGGGGATTCCACAAGATGGATGTTTCCAACCCGAAATAGTTTTCTTCTTCTTTTATCCTTTTTTTTTTCTCTCCAACTTTTGTCTGGAATCGGCTTCTTCTTGTGCGTTGCCTAAGACCCAGCAGCTTACTCCCATGTGACGCACTAGTTAAAGTCAAGCGACATTGCTTGAAGGCCGGCACCGACTGAGAAAGCAACTCTATCGTGCCGCCATTCCTTGTCTGCCTATTCCCTCAACGCAAACTGGCTTTGATGGATGGAACACAAAAGTTGAGAATCGGTGTTGGCGTTGGGTCTGAAGTAAACTTAGGAACTCCAAATAATACAGCAATTTTTCTCGTTTCTGACAACCTATCAATATGCGACGTGCGATTAGCGTAACGGTTATTAGCCCGGGAAAGAGAATGGACAAGACAAATTAAAACCATGGCCGAGTGTTTAGTATTCACTTTCCACTAGAATCTGCCACTTTTTTCCTTCCATTATGTTGGTTAAATAGTCGACTGAGCCTTTTGGCTTTGGGTGGCAACCAGTTTACGTGAAACCTGAAGTCCAAAACCGTAGAGATAGCAAGGAAAAATTATTCTAATATTTGGGTAATGGTATGGATTCTGTTCGGAAAATAGTGTACATTAGAGAGTGGACAATTGAAATGATTGTGTTCAGTGAATAGCAAACATTTGAGTGGACTGTGTTTAGTGAAGAGTGGACAGTGAAATGTACACTCTTCAGAGAAAATTGGACAGTTGAATGAATAGTGGCCAGCGAAGAGTGGACAGTTGAATGTATAATGTGAAGAGAATAGTTAACATTTGAATGCATTGTGTTCAGCAAAAAGTGAACAGAGGAATTTACAGTGTTCCGAGAATAGTGGACAGTAAAATGGACTGTGGTCAGCGAGGAGTAGACAGTTGAATGTACACTGTTAAGAGAATAGAGAACAGCTGATTTCCATAAAACATAGTGGTACGGATTGTTAGGCGAAGGGTTTAATGTATTGTTTTCAGCGAATAAGAGACAGTTGAATTGACTGTGTTCATTAGCTAGGAAACATTGGAAGAGAATGTTTTCACTTTGTGAGTTAATTCTTCAAAGGTAACAAGCGCTATTTTCCATCAACCTTTGAGAAAAGCAGGTCATCGTTAAACCCAATTCAACGAACTGTACGTGGGGGGATGTCTTAAGATATAGTTGCTAAAACTTTCAAACAATTTTAGGCAATTTCTTTTTTTTAAGAATATCTCCTATAAATAACTTGAATATTTCGGATTATTTCTACAGTAATATTACATTTACTAGAACTCGCGAAGTATGAGATGCGCTGTCTTTTCAGACACGAACACTTTCAGGAAAATAAAATTTGTCAGTTAGTTGAATCGTAATGTTATGTGTGCATTCGCAGACGTTCGTATAATTTTCGACAGATTTAAAATATTATGAGTGGGATGGGCAGATCTTTTATATTGTTTCTGTCAGTTTTTGTGAAGTCGTTTGATTTCTGCTATAATTACTTCCCTAAATATTGAATTATAATTCATTGATGATGTACATTGAAAGTTGCGCCATTTATCGAAATCAATATTTCAGATAAATTTATATATAGGGTGTTACAATAACTAAGAGCGATTTTAAACGTGAATTAATTTAAAGCGTCTAAATTTTTTTTCTTTTTCTTTCAGATTTAACAACTTAAATGTTTGACAACTTCAAATATAGAAAGATTAACAATCAACTAACGTGTTAAAGTTTTCAAAGCCTATTCCGAAAAGGGACGTTCAAATTTATAAATATACGGGCCTGATGATTCCGCTAGCAAAAAATGCACACCAAAGTAGACTTTTGTGGATGCAGTGGCTTTTCAGCAATCTTCCTTGGATTTTCGTCAGACCAAATGCGACAATTCTTATTAACGAATCCACCAACATGATAATGGGCTTCATCACGAAAGAGAACTTTTTGTGAAAAATCTTAATCGGCTTGTGTTTGCTCGTGCGCTCAAGGGACGAACGTACGGCGCTCCAAATGGTCAGCAGGTTTCAATTCTTGTGTCAACTGAATTTTTTAAACGTGTAGAGAGAAATATTTTGTCAAAATTCGATGTAACGTTGTTGTGGAGAGGTTCACTCCTGCGCGCGATGACAAATATAGGTGTATGGATTTTCGGCCACATTCTCGTGCACTGCAACAATGTTTTCAGTTGAACGGCGTAAATGAGCACGCAATGGTGTTTTCACATATGCCACCAACCCAATTTGTTTGAATTCACGAGCAATTTTTCCAATTGCCCTCTTGAAATTTCAGCACGTTGTTTGATTGTTAATCTTTCCAAAGAAATTGCCAAAGACTTAAGTTGTTAAATTTGAAAGAAAAAGAAAAGTCATTAGACGCTTAAATTTAATTCATATTTAAAATCGGTCCATATATATATCTATCTACCTACCTATCTATCTATCTATCTATCTATCTATCTATCTATCTATCTATATATATATATATATATATATATATATACACACCAAAAGCACATACACACAACCACGGCTTAATGCCACCTCATAGTGAAACACCACTTCCCATACAATAGCCGAGGTTAAGCAGCGTTGAGCCTGGCCAGTACCGTAAGGTGCAATCGCGTGGGAATACCAGCTGTTGTAAGCTTCTATCTGCGGGTGGTGTAGTGGATAATGACATAGAATTGTTAATCGAAGAGGCAAGTTCCAATTCCCGTTGGGTTCGTCATCTTCACTTACACGCATATACCTTTGGGAAAGGTAAGAAGCCATCGCTCCTTCCTCACAAGTATGGGTTAATTAGTAAGGCCTGTAAAACTAGAGTATTATTATCTCGAAAAGACAAAATTCTTAAAATTTAGAAATGTTTGCTAGATTTAAATAACCTGCAAATGGTTGTTAAGCCATAGAAAATAAATGAATCAATCAAAAGACAAACAAGGGGTTTCAATCCCGACTTGAAGCAATCGGACGTCCAGCCACACTGAAGAGCTGTGATACAGCGAAACAGTCTGTGGATGACTATATATACTCCCGGAAATCCGGTTGAGCTCTCTAGGGAAAAAGTTGGTTAAAAAAAAACAAAAAAAAACAGCGGTTCCTACTGCTACTAAGCATTACTATTCAAGTAAGATTTGAATTAGGTTCTATAAGATGCTCATATTTCGTATAGAAAAAAACTTTAAAATTCACTTCCTTCCCTGCCATACGATGATGGGTTCGGTTAAGAGATCTGACTGAACTCAAATCAGTCTGGTTTCAATCGGACGACTAGCCACACTGAGGAACTGTGATACAGTGAAAGTGTCTGTCAGTGGATGACTATATATATATATATATATATATATATATATATATATATATATATATATATATATATGGGGAAATTGATTTTTCACCGGGCGCTACATGCATTCGATTTTGTATCCGAAGTAAGCTACAATTATTAAAACCGCTATTTATGTGGGTAATTCGTTGTGATGTAAAGCTTAACAAGCTTGTCTCGCTCGGTTATTTACGAGTCGTGAGTACGATACTCAGTAAGTGCTGCAAGCTTTTGGCCTTGTGCCACAAGTAAACGACGCTTACTATATCGCATTATATTTTAGCACTTCGATGTGGTGTAATGTTTACCAAGTATGTCTCGTTATATCGATAACTAATGAGTGGTGAGTTTGAAGCTCACTAGGAGCTTCATACTTTCGGTTTTGGGCCACATATAAGCTTCGCTTAGCAAATCACTCTGTAAATGAATTAATTTTAATGAAAATATGTCTGAAACGTAAATACTTAAGGGAATTATAAACATTTTTACATTAACATGTTTCGACAGTTGTCAGACACTCATCAGTATAGGTAGATTTTGTTCATATTAAAAAGATTTTTCTAATAACTCGAGAAAATCGGCGAAACATATGCATGGAAATATTTCCCAATCTCATATATTTACAATATACATATCTTTGTCCACACGAACACACATATACATACATACATATATATACATACATATATATACATACATATATATATATATATATATATATATATATATATATATCACATTAAACGTTTATTTTAGTCTTTATTTAGCTGATTTTTTAATCTGTATATTTATTTATTTTCGTCTACCGGCCTGAATATTAGAGTCCATACTAGTGAAAAACTCAGTTGCCCTCTGGTAGGATTCGAACCTTTGTCGTCCTTTACAGGAGAGAGCGTCGTTAGATCCGACCTGCTTCAAACTGACTGGGCCACGAAAGGCTTCTCCGATCAAGCAAGAACAAAACGTGCTTTATAG
>OZ010583.1:59077976-59122976 GCA_963932145.1 Acanthosepion lycidas
GGCTGCAGGGCTGTATCATATTGCGTTTCCAGACCGAGGCAGCCGAGTCATCTAACCTTTCCTGGTGCTTGTCATCACGTTCCTGAGACAGTATTTGAGGCCCCACAAACTATGGATCGAGAAAGACCGAGATCCGCTTGTACTTCTGACTATGAAGAACACTTTCTAACTGGCCTTGTGGACATATGTTTGCATAGACATTTTACCTTGTTTTGGTGTGAGGAGATCTCCCCCAAAGTTTGTAAAAGTATTTTTGATATATATATATATATATCACATATCACACCCAACAAATCAAAACCTACCCACATTTCTCACCCACACCAGACAGACATGCTTACGGAGGTGTGGAGGCCTCACACTTATACACTCACCCACACGAATATACACACTTACACACATGATACAAACTCACTCACTCCCCAATGAGCCAAATGATAACACACACCCACAGCAATACACACGCTTACACATATCATACTCACTCACTCCCTAAGAACCAAATAACACACACACAAACACTAAACAGAGACACATCCCCTCGCCAAGTCCAATAAAACTGTTAAACTGACTAGAGAATTCAGAGCAACATGTATCTATCCAGCTGTTATCTCAAATAACAACTTAAAAGAAACTGTTTGACCAACACAAGTAATGTTAAAAGATTCATCTTAAAAAGATAAAAAAAAATATAAAGAAACAAATGAAAACTACAGACAAAAGTTCATTTTACTGCTACCAGCAAGCAGAAATATTTCTTCCCGGTGATGGCCATTTTGGCCGAAACTAGTCGAGGAATCTACTAAAAAAAACGGAAGAATATTAATCTATAACCCAGTGTGTCTGAAGATTTTAATTTTTTGATATTTTTTTTTGTTGTTCAATATATATATATATATATATATATATATATATATATATATATATATATATATATAGATAATATTAGTGGTAAATATACATATATATGCAAAATCCACAGGTGCATATATACACATGTATATTTAGAATAAAAAATTCCGAGAGGATAAAATCCAGGTAGAACTCAATGTCCAGGACAGAGTAAGGATATAATAAAAAGGCTTAAACACTAATATTCCATGGTCATAATTTATTCCATTGGAATCGTAAATACGATCCAATTCATCAGACCTACAAATTCAAAAAGAAAACAGAAAAAACCCACTCCGGAAATAAAAATAGAATTTAGAGAGAGAGTAATTATGAGAGTGTGGGACGAATGTTAGTTTATAAGAGAGGGGTTTAACAGAGAGAGTTTTATTTAAAATTAGGTGTGAGTGGAAGGGGGAAAAAGACTGTTGACGGATGTCTAAAACAGTATAAGGATACACATCGACGTGACAATACACACACCATGGCCGATCAAATCTTAAAGAAGGAGGGAGAGGTAAGGAAGGAAGTGGTGGGGAAGAAAGATGGGGCGGGTGAAATTAAAATTGCAAGGGACGCTGTGTAATTGAGAAAATTTGACAAAAATAATATCGACTGCAGGTTACAAATAAAATATTATAAACAATAAATATGAAGATTATCTAATCTGGCGAGGACCTATATTTTTATGTTCAAAACGCATGCAAAACCATACATACATGTATATACTACACACACACACACACACACACACATATATACATATATATACACATACACACATATACATGTACACACACAAACACATATAAATACATACACACATACACATACATATACATACATATACATACGCACACATATATACACGTATATCCACCTATACCCTATACACACATTTTCCACATACATATACATGAATACACATGCACCCACATACACATATATACATACACACACATACAAAAACCAGATATGTATACGCACACACACATATACATATATATATATATATATGTATATATATATATACATATATATACATACAAAAATGTACACACATATACCTACATATACACACATACATCCATAGGCATCCACTCCTTACCCATTTACACACACTTGTACATATGAACATGCGCATAAACATATATACCTAAAACCTTACATTTCTAACCAATTAAAAAAAAAAAAAAAAAAAAAAAAAAAACAATGTATCCCTATATCTATCCGTTTAGCTATACATACATACACATATACACGCACATCTATACCCACATACACACATATATATACACATACATACATATGGGTACATATATACACCAACACATACGCACACCCACACACATACATATACATACATATATATACATATATATATATATATATATATATACATATACACACATCCCTGCATATATATTCTCCTACATATACCCACACCCACATACGTATACATGAATATATACACATACACACACATCCATACATATACATACACATATATACAAATACACATACCCCTAAATATATACCTACATATACCCGTAGTCAAGTACATACATACATACATACATACATACACACACATACAGACACACACACACATATATATATATATATATACCCACATACATACAAATACAACATATAAATTAGAATTTAAAAACTAAATAAGTAAAATTTCAACAATTTATATATACACATATACCCACATTCATACAAATACGTACAAATACATACATATAAATTAGAATTTAAGAACTAAGTAAAATTTCAACAATTTGGGCGTAAAAAAAAAAAAAAAAAAAAAAAAAAAAAAAAAAAAAAAAACCCCATAGCGCAACACAAAAACACACAATGATCTATATAGAGATAAACAAAATAAACATAATAGTCATTCCGTTAAAATGTCATGCCCGATGTTTTGAACCAAGATGGAACTGACATAAATGACAGAAAGTTACAAAACGGTGTTTATGTTTTGAATCTCTTCTTATGTCTACATTTAGAAAATATCTCATTACGAAGATTCAACAGTTCATCTTGATTTTTATCTTTGATAATAAAAATTTTTTCCGCCAAGCACAGATCACACCGATCGCGGAAGTTATTAGGTGTTTTGGCTCTTGATAGGTATCTCCATTTCAAAAGTGGGGTTAACCCCTTATCCACCAGATCCCAGTAGTGTTTGGATAAGGAAGTTTGACTTCTAAGGCATCTATATCTAAAAGAGTGTCTATGGTTGTATAGACGCTGCTTCCAATTACCGGCGGATATACCTATATATCTTTTTTTCTCGTTTATATTTTCCTCGGGAAAGATAGTTGCCTCGTATACTACATTTTTGTAGTTACATTTACCCCCGATTGGGCAATGATCTTTATTCCTACAATTGCAGGTAGGGTTACTTGATTGAGTCACATTACAATGGTAGTTTCTAAGTATTCTGCAATTATGGGAAGATATGATTTTCTCCATATTACTAACGCATGAGTAACTAATTTTCAGAGTCTTCCTATTGAAAATTTTACTTAATGGATGTTTACTGTGAAAATGCTTATCAATTAATTTCAGAAAAAAACTTCCTATGTCAATATTAGAGAGCTTGCAATATGGTGGGTTGAACCATATTACCTTCCTCTTTCTATTTTTAGATCTGTTATTGTTCAGATTTCCAAGTTCTCCGTTATAGTTTAATTCCTGTCTAAAACCACTATTTTTGAGGGCCTGATTGTATATAAATTTATTCTCATCAAAGACTTTTTGGCTAGAAGATAGCTTATTTATTCTAGTATTCACAGTTTTAGGGATGTGGTCTAACAGATCTAAAAATAGAAAGAGGAAGGTAATATGGTTCAACCCACCATATTGCAAGCTCTCTAATATTGACATAGGAAGTTTTTTTCTGAAATTAATTGATAAGCATTTTCACAGTAAACATCCATTAAGTAAAATTTTCAATAGGAAGACTCTGAAAATTAGTTACTCATGCGTTAGTAATATGGAGAAAATCATATCTTCCCATAATTGCAGAATACTTAGAAACTACCATTGTAATGTGACTCAATCAAGTAACCCTACCTGCAATTGTAGGAATAAAGATCATTGCCCAATCGGGGGTAAATGTAACTACAAAAATGTAGTATACGAGGCAACTATCTTTCCCGAGGAAAATATAAACGAGAAAAAAAGATATATAGGTATATCCGCCGGTAATTGGAAGCAGCGTCTATACAACCATAGACACTCTTTTAGATATAGATGCCTTAGAAGTCAAACTTCCTTATCCAAACACTACTGGGATCTGGTGGATAAGGGGTTAACCCCACTTTTGAAATGGAGATACCTATCAAGAGCCAAAACACCTAATAACTTCCGCGATCGGTGTGATCTGTGCTTGGCGGAAAAAATTTTTATTATCAAAGATAAAAATCAAGATGAACTGTTGAATCTTCGTAATGAGATATTTTCTAAATGTAGACATAAGAAGAGATTCAAAACATAAACACCGTTTTGTAACTTTCTGTCATTTATGTCAGTTCCATCTTGGTTCAAAACATCGGGCATGACATTTTAACGGAATGACTATTATGTTTATTTTGTTTATCTCTATATAGATCATTGTGTGTTTTTGTGTTGCGCTATGGGGTTTTTTTTTTTTTTTTTTTTTTTTTTTTTTTTTTTTTTACGCCCAAATTGTTGAAATTTTACTTAGTTCTTAAATTCTAATTTATATGTATGTATTTGTACGTATTTGTATGAATGTGGGTATATGTGTATATATAAATTGTTGAAATTTTACTTATTTAGTTTTTAAATTCTAATTTATATGTTGTATTTGTATGTATGTGGGTATATATATATATATATATATGTGTGTGTGTGTCTGTATGTGTGTGTATGTATGTATGTATGTATGTATGTACTTGACTACGGGTATATGTAGGTATATATTTAGGGGTATGTGTATTTGTATATATGTGTATGTATATGTATGGATGTGTGTGTATGTGTATATATTCATGTATACGTATGTGGGTGTGGGTATATGTAGGAGAATATATATGCAGGGATGTGTGTATATGTATATATATATATATATATATATGTATATATATGTATGTATATGTATGTGTGTGGGTGTGCGTATGTGTTGGTGTATATATGTACCCATATGTATGTATGTGTATATATATGTGTGTATGTGGGTATAGATGTGCGTGTATATGTGTATGTATGTATAGCTAAACGGATAGATATAGGGATACATTGTTTTTTTTTTTTTTTTTTTTTTTTTTTTTTTAATTTTTTTTTTTTTTTTTTTAATTGGTTAGAAATGTAAGGTTTTAGGTATATATGTTTATGCGCATGTTCATATGTACAAGTGTGTGTAAATGGGTAAGGAGTGGATGCCTATGGATGTATGTGTGTATATGTAGGTATATGTGTGTACATTTTTGTATGTATATATATGTATATATATATATACATATATATATATATATATGTATATGTGTGTGTGCGTATATATATCTGGTTTTTGTATGTGTGTGTATGTATATATGTGTATGTGGGTGCATGTGTATTCATGTATATGTATGTGGAAAATGTGTGTATAGGGTATAGGTGGATATACGTGTATATATGTGTGCGTATGTATATGTATGTATATGTATGTGTATGTGTGTATGTATTTATATGTGTTTGTGTGTGTACATGTATATGTGTGTATGTGTATATATATGTATATATGTGTGTGTGTGTGTGTGTGTGTGTAGTATATACATGTATGTATGGTTTTGCATGCGTTTTGAACATAAAAATATAGGTCCTCGCCAGATTAGATAATCTTCATATTTATTGTTTATAATATTTTATTTGTAACCTGCAGTCGATATTATTTTTGTCAAATTTTCTCAATTACACAGCGTCCCTTGCAATTTTAATTTCACCCGCCCCATCTTTCTTCCCCACCACTTCCTTCCTTACCTCTCCCTCCTTCTTTAAGATTTGATCGGCCATGGTGTGTGTATTGTCACGTCGATGTGTATCCTTATACTGTTTTAGACATCCGTCAACAGTCTTTTTCCCCCTTCCACTCACACCTAATTTTAAATAAAACTCTCTCTGTTAAACCCCTCTCTTATAAACTAACATTCGTCCCACACTCTCATAATTACTCTCTCTCTAAATTCTATTTTTATTTCCGGAGTGGGTTTTTTCTGTTTTCTTTTTGAATTTGTAGGTCTGATGAATTGGATCGTATTTACGATTCCAATGGAATAAATTATGACCATGGAATATTAGTGTTTAAGCCTTTTTATTATATATATATATATATATATATATATATATATATATATATACTTGATGTCAAATATTTTTGTTCGTTATCGCGTGCCCGTTATTTAATTAGAATGTTATCAAACAATAATATGGTTCGTGCTTTTGATTGGTCGTAGCATTGCATTGATTCGATCGTTTAATGTTTGTAATGGCCGCAAGTCGAAAACTTAGGTATGTCAACCACCTACCGATTTTCGGTCGTTTCAGGTGGAGATGGAATACGGGAGCCGTACTTATCTCCCTTGAAACTTAATTAGGTATGAGTTTTATTTCTGTTCACAATTTTTGCTTCAGTGCTGGTCTTCAGCGTTTCTTTCGTTGTTCTTTCATGAAACACTTTTTTTTTTTTTTTGATTCTTCGCAATTTTTTTCCTGTGATGTTTGTTCTGGGAAACTTATTGGATTTCCCAACCGATCACTTTTAAATTAAAACAAAAAAACTCTCCACTCCCTCTGTTTAAAGAAAAAAATAACAGAAAAAAGGAAAAAGAACTTAGAAACTTAATTAGAAATCCCTCGATTTTTTTTTCCAATTCAATTAAATCCGCCCCTTTTCTAACTTCTATAATATTTTCTTTCTTTTTATCTCTCTCTCTCTCTCTCTATGTCTCTCTCTCTCTCTCTCTCTCTCTCTTGCGGTTTTCTTTCTTCCTTTTATATATCGATATTTTCTCTCTTCTTCTTCATTTCCGTTTTTTAACTTCTCTCTCTCTGAGTCTCTTTTTCTCTCTCACGTTGTTCTTGTACTTCTTCTTCTTCTTCTTCTTCTTCTTCTCATTATTATTATTATTATTATTATTATTATTATTATTATTCCTTTGTGGTTTCTTCTCTTTTATGCCTATTTTATCGTTTTGCATTCTATCTTTCTTTTTTTTCTGTCTTTCTTTCTTTCCTTCTTTCTCTCGCTTTTCTTTGCTCTTACTCTATCTTTATTCCGTCGCCATCTCTTAAGCCTATTTTCTCGTTTCCACGCTCACTCTCTCTTTCTTTGTCGTTCTCCCTCTGTCTCTATCTCTCCCTATTTTTCTTGCTCTTTTTTCGATTTCATTATTCATTTCTTTATTTCCTTTTTACTGTCATTGCTTTATTTTCTTTTCTGCTGGTTAGTCTGACACAAGGCCAATATTTTATGTTGCATATGATGCACCAAAATGCGTTACTCCTTTTCTTTAAACCTATGTTTTTCTGTTCCCGATTGCTATTTATTTGCATTTTTAATTTTCTAGCTTTAAGTTTAATGGTGTGAAAGTTCGAAATCTGGCTTTTGCAAATCATTACTACTGAGTAGTGAGTTCGGTCTTCACCGGTTGTTTCATTTATATAGCGTTGTGCCAAGACTAAGCTGAACTTAATTAATAAAATCAATGTTTCTAGTTCCTAAAATGATAGCTAGATTTCAACCAACGTTATCTAGACGTGTCTTTAATCAATTAATGATCCAGATTCTCGACTTCATTAGACACTTTCCACTTCAAATATTGGAGCTGCATAGTTTTCACATACAAATTAATTCATCTATTTTCAGATTCATTGCAAATAGGTGGTTAATTTAGGGAAATATACGAGAGTTGTTTAACTGACTGTATTAGGCACCCAGTAACATTATTTGCACGTGTAATTCTATTAAACTTCGTTAAGATAGCATAAGGCTATATTATTGTTTAATAAATGTTCACCTTTTCTTTTCTATTAGCCTTTCTTTAGTTATATTGCCTCCGATTCTATCTATGGCCTTTTCTTTTTTCGTTATTTTTCCTTCTTTCTTTTTTTTTCGCTAATATTTTTCTCACTCTATTAATTCACCTTTCTTTCTTCGTTTTTTTTAACGGTTTATTTATTCGATTTACCTTGTCTTTTCCCATGCAAGTTTTGTCACTCGTTATTAAAACCCTTCTCATTATTGTTTTCTAAAACGATATTCTTCTGTATCCCCACTCTTATTGCGTACTAGCAGCATGGCCCGGCGTTGCCCGTGCTTGATTCAAAAATCGTACGACTCATACAGCAATCGCTATCACTTGATATTTTTGCCCTTCCTTGCCTTTAAAGGAGTGCCCTTTGCCGTGCTGATGTTGCTACATGCCTTACTTCTTGCCTATCTCACACTGCGAATTTTTTCTAAGCTCTATACTAAACATTAAATCTGTTACGACAAAAGAACTAAACAAAATGAACACAAAACGATCAGCTTTAAAAAAGGACTCGTAACTGGAAAAACCGAATGAAAAAAGAATGTTAATAACAAATACTTTTTCACACCCAACCTAGTTCTGCGGAATCAGAATTAACATTGAGTTTAAGCAAGCGAATGAGCCAATTGGGGTAAAGTGCCATGCAGATTTAAATTTTTCCCACTTGTGACGAATGCAGCTATCGATTTTTTTTGCATGCTAGCATGGTAGTTAACATTCGTGTCAGTCAGCTATTGGCTCTCACGCTGGCCAACAGAATCTTCCTGCCTATTCATGTCAGCCAGCTGTAGGCTCTCACTCTGGCCAGTAGAAAATGGCCGCAAACTACATAGAAACTGCCGTAGAAACATGAAAAAATCGATTATTTCCAGTATCGTTGGGAGTTGGGAAATGCAAAGTCGGTATTGGTCTTTCCACTAACTTGGAGCATGTGCATGTAAATTTTGGTGCAAATCCGTCGAAAATTGCGGCCGTGCATTCGTTACACATACACACACACACACACACACACAAATCCTGCCTTTTATAGATAGAGACTATACCCCACCTCTGTCTCTTTATCTCTCAATCACATTTAAGTGTTTTCGTTGACTTTACTTCTCTTTCATGGTATCACTGATAGACTGAATGATATAAAACAAAAATGACTTTTACAAACATGTGAGTATCTTGGAGTAGTAAAGTTTGGACCATTTGAATCTTGTATGGAAACATGTTTAAATCCAGTTTCAGCGATGTTCTGGGGATACCTAGTTGAGTAGCGACGACGGATAGAATTTAATGAATCTTCAAAGACATTCGGCCGTACAGATTCCATCCCCGCATCAATGCGTTCAGTGTCCTCAGGACTTCTTCCCCGAAGATTGTCGTCTTGTCCAGTTCTTTCAAACCTTCTGATTAGGTTCCGAATGTTTTCTCTGTGTTTTAATAATTGATCTTTCATTGGAATGGAAACATTCAATGAGTTTTACTCCTTTCTGTGCATCATACGTAGCCATTTTAATCTGAAAGGAGTGATCTATAACCTGCAAAAAAAAAAAAAAAAAAAAAAAGAGAAAAGAAAATAGATTGAAAATGAAAATTTATGACTTTTTCAAAACCTTCAATTCTTCAATGGTCATCCAACATATTGCCACACTCTATCAAGTTCCTTTTTAATACCATTTTTAAACAATTTTCAGGGTATATATATATGTGTGTCCAGGTACGATGAGAACGAATAGAGTACACTTCCAACGTCCGTAACATTTAATTTAAAAGAGGGCTCAATACATAGTAGTACAAGCATTTATTTTTTTTTATATTATAATTAATTTTTTCAAACAGTGAGTATGTATTTGGCTTTTGAAGCCAAATTAATCGTTCAATCGCCTGCAATTTTTTAATCGACTGAGTAGATACATCGTTATGAGTTGAAACACGACTGTAATGTGTAGCGATTCTTACATATTTCTGTTGTAATATTCTAAAATAATATATATATATATATATATATATATATATATATATCGATAATACTGGCTTGAATAGTAATCCGTATATTGATCACTAAAGAGAATAGAATTATATAGCAATCCGTATATTAATACAGGATAGAACAGAAATGGTGATCGTATCGTAATAGAGGATAGACTAGAATTGCTGATCAATTAGACACCTCGCTAATTCCTATATTTGTATATGCGTTTCGTCTATGGTCACGTGATCTGCTTATTGCAAATGGGATCCCCTGTGATTTCTCTTTGACGATCTACGTTCAAACTACAGTATCGGCAACGGCACTTAATATATATATATATATATATATATATATATATATATATATATATACATATATTTAAAAGAGAGAGGGCACATCCATTCGAAGTTACAAGAAATTAATGGATATCAAGCCTAACTGAAAAAATATAAATGTTGTTTTAGGTTTATAAGTATATGCCAATTATAGTTTATCTACATGGGATTCAGATGATGATATATATCCTGAAGTGTGTGTGTGTTTTCTGTGTGTACGTGTGTGTGTTTAGCTAAGCAGAGTATTAAGAGACAGGAAAATTTCAATTAGAAAAAACAAAGAGTACTGAACAGTTACGTAATATATATCCTTCTGTATGGCAGCGTATGCTAGACATCCCCCTCAAAGATGAAGAAGAGACTCGACGCAACAGAAATGTGGTTCTACAGAAAAATGATGAGCATAACATAGACCAAAGATGTCAGCAACGAGGTTTTGCAGAAAATGAAATAAAAAAGGACACCTACTGGACAGGAAGAGGCAATTGAAATTTCTGAGGGTGAGGGGCTTAATGAGAAGTAGGGTTTGGACAACCTGATACTCACTGTACAGACTGAGAGAAAGCAGTTTAAGACTTGATGGGCATAAGCAAATGGATGTTAGAGCAGGGATTTAGATAAATAATAGAAATTCAAAACTACAAGGGGACAGGAAGATGTAAAGAGCCACGATCGCCTACGTTTTGAAAAGACATGGCGCGCAGAATGTAACGAATACGACTAAAATTTGAACACGGCTCACGAATTCTTATTCCGAACTGTTATCTATTACTCCACCCGCACATCCATGCCTACAACACCTGGTATTCCCCAAGTGGTCACCTATCTAGATATTGACCAGATTCAATATTGCAACGTTTTCTGCTTTTGTTATTAGACGAGAACCGGTATTTAAGAGTGATATGTCCGTAAGCATGTATATTTACTTCAAATATATAAATAAATTCAAGGGTGCTTTTTTTTTGCTTTTTTTTTTTTTCATTATGTAAGTTGATATTTTTCGATGTGCACCAATTGCATTATGCATAGCGTGTGAAAGTTTTATGCGGGATATTAATACTGGCATCTTATTTCAGGACTGTACAATTTCATTACCGTTGACAGTCAGAAATATTCAGCCTATTATAAATATATGTTAACGGGAGAATTGCATGCAAGACATTACGTGTCTAATTATTCTGCGACGGTGTAACCTTATAGCAATTTGTACATTTGCGTTAAGCATCGACCACTATACAGCATTCATATAATTACTGTTTGAGGATATAGCCTGTTTATACTATGTGGCATGTATGTGTGTCGCGCAACTGCGTCTTAATACTAGTATATAAACTGATACAGAAATAGACTACCCAAAATCACACACACACATACATATACAAAAACACAGACACAGATATATATATATATATATATATATATATATATATATATATATATATATATATATATATATATATATATATAAGATTTACCTGATGATCCTGAATCCTTAAAAAAAGGATTTAGGTGAAATAAATTATCGTAATGGTACATTAAAGTGGTTTGTTTTTCATTACATTTATAAATATATATATATATATATATATATATATATATATATATATATATGGTTGGATAGATGTGAGCTTGTGACCCTGGGTTTCACGCTTTAGCGATCGTCAGACAAACTGATTAATTTTTTAAAAAAATTTGGTTTTATGTTTTGTTTTTTTTTTTAATTTTGGTTTTATGTTTTGTTTTTTTTTAATTTTGGTTTTATGTTTTTTTTAAAAAATTAATCAGTTTGAAGCGTGAAACCCAGGGTCACAAGCTCACATCTATCCAACCATATATGTTAGCTCTATCTCTGATATTGAGCACTTTCTAATAAGTACCGCGCATATAATATATAAATAATTATACATATATATATATTTATTTATATTTGTATACACACACTTTTCACACACACATATATATATATATATATATATATATATATATATATATATATATATATATATATATATATATATGTATGTATATATATATATATATATATATATATATATATGTGTGTGTGTGTGTGTGTTTATTACTTCAAACATTATTAGGTGTGGATACTTGTATTTGAAATAGATATACATGTATATACACACATACAGGTTGAGATGGGTAAATTGTCGCGACTTTATATTTTTAAATTGCATTATGTACTGCTTGGCATTCGTGCCGGAAGCTCCAATGCTAACCTTTCAGAGTGTCTGGATGTCAAACCTGAGGACAATGCAGAGGATTCGGAAAGACGTGGATGAGTGTAATGGTGATTACGAAGTTTTTTTGGAGTGATCACTCGTGATAGCGAAGTTATGCCTCCATTCATCTTTAGAGAAGCCCTCAGACTGAACATCCAGGCTAACATGAGCTGTATATGTCGTTATTGATCACAAGGTTAAATATCTGAGATTTATCTAACAGAGAATAGAAATACGCCACCTACATCGACAGGAGCATTGAAGTAAAATAAATAAACAAATAAACCTTCTAAAAAACATACAGTTTGCGATGGGTAAATTGTCGCGATTTTATATTTTTAAATTGCATTCTGTACTGCTTGGCATTCGTGCCGGAAGCTCCAATCCTAACGTTTTCAGAGTGTCTGGATGTCAAAGAAATTTAAAAAAAAAAACAAAAAAAAAAAAAACAGCGTCAACAGATTATTGAAGTGCTATGTAATATCTCTCTTATGACTCTAAATGCTGAACAGTTACTTGACATATGGTGAAAAGACTTAAGGCAAAAGAGATGTAGTTCTACAGAAGGATGTTGAGAATACCGTAGACAGAGCATGTTAGCAAAGGCGGCATTTTAAAGAAAATGAATAAAAAAAGTTTCCTTATTGTTAAAATCAGAAAGAGATGAATGATACTTCTGGTTCGCATAATGAGGAAAGACTAACCGGAAAATGTCACACTCACACGGACATGGTGAAAGCGAGACGGACCGAGAGAAACGGCGTCACCAACCCAGCGTGCTTGTGTAAATGGAGGACGGGACAGGGACTGGCGATGATAGTAAAAAGATAGATTTCTGAGAGCAACAAATGGTGAGAATATGTGGAGAGCCCTGATTCGCCCAGATTATCAAGGGACACGGTTCATAGAAAAGGAAGAAGTCTTTTTGTTTCAGATGTTTTCTATATTCTTTGAGAGAGCCAATGAACATAGAATAGGCTGACCCAGAGGTAGTTACGACCAACAATTGTTACAAAACTTAAACAATGACATAGAAATTCGAGTCATGTTCTTAAATATCCACTCGACACTTTCATATCGATGTCATGCACAGTGCCACACCCGTTTAGAAACATCTGAACTGTCATCTGTCTACAACCGTTTTCACAGATCATTGGTTACAGAGTAAAGAAAGCCTGTAGGTTTTGGCGAAGGCCACACTTCTTCGAACCCTGTGGACTGATGCTACAGAATCACAAACAAAGAACTATGCGAAATAACACAAAGCTCATCACTTGAGGACGTTCAACATTACCAACAAATAAAATAGATAGCACATGTAACTCGAAGAGAAAATAATTGTATAGTCAATATATCACGTTGGGGCAAAAATAATGACGTAATAATGTCGTTTTTTGACGTATTTTTAACGTCAAAAAACGACATTATTACGTCATTATTTTTGCACCAACCGAATATTAACGTTCCACACGTAGTGTATATGAGTGTTGATGCTTTTGTGTTCAAGGCTTTCTATGTACGTTAGAGTTTCTGTTAAGCACTGTTTCATGATTAAAGATTTTTTTTGAAGATTCAAACACGCAAAACTTTACTTTTTAAATATGGAAACATATTGAATTCCCGCTGATACAATAATAAATCTATGTCTGCCTCTCTTAAGTGAAAATGCAAATTGTCGAAAATTTTCAAATAAGTTGTTAGCAAAGAAACCCCATTCAATACTGGAACGAACGATAACAAGAGCTGGACTTGAGGAACCTATTTTCCTGAAAAATATCGATTTCAATCGATAGCAGTACAAACTGCTCGGTTAATGAATGTCGAATGTTTTGTTATAAAGAAAACGGCTAGCATTGCCATTACCATTTTGTGCCTTAAATTCTCGGAACTTGAGGTTTCACGTTTTGTGCATTCATAAATTTCCGTGATCTCTGCTTACCAAAAAGAAGTTCAGAGACCTGAATAAACCGTAAAATTATAGAAGAAAAAGCATAGAAAATAAGAGTAGTTTTTGCCGGAGGACGGTTAATGCGACGCTGAGATCCGAAGATGGATTGGAATGGCCAAGAATGCATTTCAACGCTGGGCAGAGGACTGCGACATAGGAGGATTTCTTTGGTGACAAAAAAAAAACAGTACTGAACTACTACGTGACATCTGCCCTCCTATCATCAAAGGTGAAGAAGAGACTCGAAGCAGCGGAGATGTGGTTCTACATAATAATCCTAAGGATACGATGGACCAAGCGTATGAACAACAATGAGGACTTGGCGAGGTTGCAAGCGAGGGAGGCAGCTTATACTCAACATAAGGAAGAGGCAGATTAATTTTCTGGGACACGTAATGAGAAAAGAGTGCCTGGAGAATCTGATACTCACAGTTCGAATAGAGGGAAAAAGAGACAAGAGAAAGCAACGCATGATATTCCTGGCGGGCAGAACGTAGTCTGGGGAAATTTGCAGAGGCTCGAAACTTATTGAGAGCCACAAGGGATAGGGGGAAGTGGAGAGCCATGATCGCTTACGTCCTGAAAGGACACGGCACATAAAAAGAAAAGGAAGAAATGTTAAAGAGTAGAATAATTCGTAATGTAATCCAGCTTTTAATTCCAATATTATTAAGATGTAAAAACCTAAGAGAATAAAATACAAACCCAATAAATAAAGACTGTTTTCTGTCGATCAGCGACATAGTGATGATAAAGGAATGTATGCGCATGCGCGAGAGAAAATATGAACATAAGTTACGAACTTTTACGTTGCCCTCTGGTTTTTATGTAGTGTATATGTGTGTAGATGCTTTTGTGTTCAAGGCTTTCTATTTACGTTAGCGTTTCTGTTAAGCACTGTTTCATGATGACAGTTTTTTTTTTTTGAAGATTCAAACACGGAAAACTTTACTTTTTAAATTTTGAAACATATGAATTCCCGCTGATACAATAATAAATCTATGTGTGTCTCTCTTAAGTGAAAATGCAAATTGTCGAAAATTAAATAGACGGGGAAAGTATCACGACGCAGGCATAAATTCATTCAAAGTGTTGTATTGACAGCTCAAATAGATAAACATTTAGATAAACTGATAGGCATAACAAGATATGGATAGACAGATGCAAAAATTATACATACATACATATATATATATATATATATATATATATATATATATATATATATATATATATATAGAGAGAGAGAGAGATAGAGATATAGATAGATAGATATATAGATAGATAGATAGATAGATACATAGATACATAGATAGATAGATAAAAATAGGCATAAAAAGATATGGACAAACTGATGCAAATAAGATAGATTGATAGACGGGAAAGATTGAGATGAGGTGTGTGTGTATATATATATATATATATATATATATATATATATATATATATATATATATATATATATATATACATACATATATAGAGAGAGAGAACATACTGAAATAGATATATAGAGAAACCAAAAGAAATGAAGAAACAATGTTATCATTTGTAATATTTCGTGTTTAAGCCCAGCATATCATACCATTTTGGAATCAAGCCGACTCCAGGAAAAAATTAAATAGTTTCCGAACCGGATCCGAAGCAGAAATCCTGTAATTTTGATTTCGAGGTTTTCATTACTCTGATTGTTTTCGAAGATTTTTGTACGTGATTTTTTTTACGACGAATGTTTTGTACGATAACAATTTTTGTAAATAAATTTGGAATAATCAAAATTAATTGCGAAATCTAGCGAAAGTCACCCATGAAATAAAAATAATTGTTTGTACTGGAAGTAAGGACCTACGTACATCAAATTGTCTTTAAATTAATTGGCAACAGACGAATTATCGTCGAACTTTTAAAAGATAAGCTTAAATGCATTACTTAAAAACAGGGATCAATTTTGAGTTTTTCTGTAGTTTATTGTTGCCTATCGCATCTAATCCTCCCTACTTATTATGATGGAGGGGTCTTTTAAGTGCCTTCCGCAGCAGCTAACTTAAATGCCGCTCGATAAGTCTTATTTTGAGTTAGTTACTAACATTCTTAATAATGAAGGATACAATCATAAATGTCCCCGGGATATGTATGACATAATTATAAACTTGATAAGTTGCTAGTACAATGTAGAAACCCCTCTGACCCTAAATGCAGAAATTGTCATAAATTCCACAAGCATGCTAATCGTGTCCAGATCGCTGTCTGCAGCAGCCTAATATTTGTAGTTGAAGGATATCGCGAAAAAATAGAACTCTGCATCCGTCAGAATTCAGTCGACTGCTCCGAAAACGAAGTCTCGGTAAAATGGATTCCATAATACGGTGCATTTTGCTGTTGGAATGAGACACTGTTGTTGGAGTCCATGGATCGGTACAAATGATGTCATCTCATGCTCACCGGCTTGTGTTTAACTAACCAGTCTTACCATGTGAACACACCCTGCTTCATTGTAGAAACGCGAATATACTGCGGTTGCTTAATGGGATCAGGGCCACACCCAAACCTACCATAAGCCCGAAACTCCTGGAACCATGATTGCTGATCCAATTAGTATGTTACGACCCTTTGTATGTTTCGAAAATCATAACCACTTTATTGTGAAAGTATTGACTTACACACTGAACTCTCATAGACTTACATAGGGAAATCTGACATGGATAGGGAGACAATTATATTTGAACAGATATTTATATTGTTGCGATGCGAAAAAGGTTTTCGGATTCCAAATTCCTGATAACTGAATATCTAAATTGTAATAATAGAATGAAGCAAAATATCATTTTCTTAGTGAAATTTAACATTTATATCAACAGATAAATAAAGTATTTCTCAAGTTAATTTTTTTTTTTTTTGAAAAGATGTACCGATTTGTGTCTGTTTCCGGCTGGGCTGGGCTGGCGTTTTTTCTGCACTTAATTCCTGAATCTGGATTAAAGTATTTTTTAAGAGTAGATTTCGGTTGAAATCCAAACTAACTTAAATATTTGTCAAGAATAATCATTGCTTCAGTTTTTTAATTTGAAATTTTGAAGGTTGAATAGAAATCCTCAAAACATTGTTCTGAGATGGAATAGTAGACGGAGTTTAATTCTAATAATTGAAAAAAATGTCCGGATTATTTCAAATTTTATCTTCATTTCATGTCCGGATAAACAGAGTACGGGGTGCTGATAATCGACGAAATACTGTATAACGTTGCTTCTTCACATCTAACACATAGATTTGATTATTACCGACCTTAAATGGCCTCCCCGACTATAAAACCTCATGAATCAGATTAAAACCTTTTTGACATTTGATCTACTATTTTCTGAACTGCACCATTCTTTCTGCTTTTTTTTACGTTTGAGTCGCATTTATAACTATATTTATAATTTATAAGCAATCGTGTATTTTTTTAATCTGACATTATTTCTTAAAAATATTTTAGTGTGTGCATATGTTTGAGCACCCTTACTTCTCTTAATAATATTACGTGTAAAATCATCTTGCCAAAGAGTAATTTTAAGTGCCTAATCATCAAACCCACTCTGGAATATATGATGAAAAACGGAGTGTCATTTAAGCTCAGTTGGAATGTTTCATTTAGATGGAGGAGATTTTGCAGATATGTGCAGTTTCACGCAAAGTAATGTGTTGTAGCTCTCAGACACTGATGTTTCGAGAAATTTTACTCACATTAATTCCGGTACCTTTCTTTGCCATACCCAATGCCCCCAAACCCTCATAACACAGATAACCGTACTTCTAAGCGCCACCCATTTGCAGGTCCTTATAATTTGACAGTTTTTAAAATTCAGTTTTAGAAATATCTGAATCCTGTGGGAAAGTCATATCAATTTGTTTTTGGAAATCTTTTATGGCTATGTCTGGTATGTTTACATATATTTCCTCTTCTTTTTCTTCTTCTTCTTCTTCTTCTTCTTCTTCTTCTTATTATTATTATTATTATTATTATTATTATTATTATTATTATTATTATTATGTTTTCTTTGATATTATTATTATTGTTATTATTTTATTTGCTTTGATTTGCCGTATGTACACATTTCTTTCCGGGTCCCGCCCAGAGGCTTAAGGTTAGAAATGGCCTCATAATATTTTTCACTGATCAATTAAAAAAGAAACAAACATATATTTTACATAGACAAAAGGCTGCTTCCGAGGAGGACGACGACTAGAAGGCGGGCGGTTGAAGAAGGCGGGCGAGACTCAGAACTTTCGACTGGGCCGACACGGTGACTGGACGTCCGAGAATTGCGTGGAGAATAGACAAGTTAGTTGCCCTTTGTAAGGTGTGGGCTGTACTCGTGGGAACAATTGTTATGAATTTCTTTAAGGCGTGGACTTCCAGGAACCCCTTCATTGAGTCTACTGGAATATTTTCCAACCAATCCGAGGGCTCCAACTACAATAGGGATTGTTGATATTCCCCTGTGCCACATTTTTGAGATTTCGATATCAAGGCCCTTGTATTTTGATAGCTTTTTGAAGATCTTCAAAGATACACTGCAGTCAGCATATCAATAAGGAGGCCTTTTTGTTTGTTTGCGGTCTCTAATAACAATGTATGTGCGGTTAGCTGTAATTGTTTATTAGTCTTTTTCTTCTTATTATTTTATTTCCTCTGATATTATTATTATTATTATTATTATTATTATTATTATTATTATTATTATTATTATTATTATTTCCTAGGATCAATGTTGTATACACATTTCTATTTGGGTCAGAACCAGAGATCTAATGTCAGAAATGGCTTCATAACTTTTTCCGTTTATAATATTTGTAAAAAGAAAAACCCCAGAAAGCTATGATCACAGGCCTTTTACAGAGATAAAGCTCTTCGTAAGGTCTGGCTTCTACTTGTGAGTACATTTTTTTTTGTATTTCTTTAACGCATGAGTTACCAGTGACCCCTTCAATGAGCCTATCGGAACTGATGGGAACCGAAGGAAAATGAGTATACAAAATATATAATAGCAACAACAATAATAATAATAATATTAACAATAATAATAACACTCAGATGCCTACTTAACAACAGTAGCTAAGGATAAAAGTGACCGAATGACAAACTGAATAACCTATTCTTTAGAGATGATCTTAAAACTTTTGCCAAGGAGGACAACCAGCAGAAAAAAAAACCATCACCTTTGTCAAAAACTTCAGCGAAATCATTTAGATGAAGTTCGCAATCGAAAGATGTGCCACATTCATCTTCAAAGGCGGTAACCTAAAGAAAACTGCAGATTTATACCTTGATGTGAACAACAAGTTTAAGGAACTAGACTAAGATGGCGTATACAAATGCTTAGGATTTAATGAATGAGACGGAATACAACATTCAATTATGGAAAAAAAAAGACCCGAAAAGAATATTATAGGAGACTGTGTTTGATACTAGAAAGCGAACTTAGGTCCAATAAGATGAATGCCATCAACACTTTAGCTATACCCGGAGTAACATACAGATTCAACATTATTAAATGGAAATTGAATGACATTAAATGATTGGACGTCAAAACCAAAAAAATATTTACCCCAATAAGGATGCACCACCCGAAATCAGATATTGATAGGCTGAAGGTAACAAGAGCTTAAGGAAGCTGAGGTCTGATACACGTTAAGTAACTCTGAACTATAACAATCAGATTTGATGCATACATAAAAAAAACAAAAAAAAAAAACACATCCACTTCAACAAATAAGCTGTATTTTTGAACAAACAACTTCCAAATCCGTATTGATCCAAGCGTGTGGCACACCAGCAAAAAACGAAGCGAATGCAAACTACAACAAACGATTAAAAGAGAAAGCAAAACAACTTGGCAAGATGAAATTACAAAAAAAAATGGGTGGACAAGGCTTTGCGTAGCAAATTCCTCAAAAGAACGAAAGAAGCAGACGTGGACTAACAGAAAACACGTCAGTGGCAGAGGAGCTGACAGCTGAGACAGAGGACTTAATTAATGCAGCTCAGGATCAAAGTCTCGCAGCCAGATCCTATCACTGTCACATAATCAAGAATTAAACTAATCTGAAATGCATAATCTATGATGAAACTGTCGGTCATCTTATCTTAGAATGTCCGGAAGAAGAAAATATGAATATACACACAAACATAACAGACAGGTAGCGACATATATGCACAGCAAGATATGCAAGAAGCACAAAATTGAAACCACTGAGAGATGTTATGAACACCAACCAGATACAGTTATCCAAAATAACGATGTAACTATCCTCTGGGACACGCCAATTGAAAATGACAGGGAAATAAAAGCCAACAGACGTGATATTATCATAAAAGATAATAAATTTAGGAGCTGTATGCTTATTGGCATAGCAGTATTATTTAAGAGAAACCCCTCCATAAAAAATAGAGAAAATTGTCCAAATACAAGGACCTGGAGATCGAGATTAACAGGATGTGGGGAATGAAGACTGAGACTGTCGTACCAATAGTCATCCGAGCTCTGGACCACGTGGGAAAAGGAATGGGCATTTTTACTTACAGGTTTCCCGGTAACACCAACGTAAACGTTGCCCAGAATATCTCCCTACGAGGGACATCTCATATATTAAGATAAATGCCATCAAATAACAATAACAATTCTCCTGTAGGGCCTAAGAACCATAGTTTGGACCCGGCTCTACAGGATATAAAGCAAAAAACATAACATGAACGAATAATAATAATAATAATAATAATAATAATAATAATAATAATAATAATACACTTATTATTATTATTATTATTATTATTATTATTATTATTATTATTATTATTATTATTATTTTTATTATTATTATTATATTTGATTCCTGTTGTATGGTCAATTTCTTCCGGATCCCAAACAGTGACTTAAAGTCGGGAATGATGTTTTCTACTGCACATTAAGTGAATATATATATATATATATATATATATATATATATATATATATATATATATATATATATAAATAAAAATGATTAAATATAAATAAAAGAAGATACATTTTATATAGATAAAATCCTTCGTAGATTGTGAGCTCTCCTTGTGAGAGGATTCTTTTCTTTAAGACATGGGCGCCAATGTGTCTATCAGAACCTTTTCCAATCAAACTCAAGACCCTAACCAAAACTGATGTCTTCATGGGCCACATTTCTGAAATTTCTACTTGTATATTGATAGATTTTCTTAATCTTCAAAGCTACATTACTGTCTTCAGGAACAGACATGTCAATAAGAAATCACATTATTATTATTATTATTATTATTATTATTATTATTATTATTATTATTATTATTATTATTTCCTTGGATGTTAATGTTGCGCATAGATCTAAACCGAAACGTAGACCAATGTCATCACTGAAACATTCAACTCATTGTCGTCTTTGGCAAAGATTTTGATATCATCGATGTAGAATAGGTGATTCGACACGTTCTTTTTCTAATTTGTATCCATAGTTATTGCTGTTTACTTCATGTGAAAGGGAGATTAAGTTCATACAGAACAGAAGGGGCGACAGGGAGTCTCCTTGAAATATTGTACGTCGGATATTCAAACAAATGCAACGGGCAGCACCTTTGCTGTGATTTAGGTATAATATCGTTTTCCACAGTTTCATACTATAGTTAAGAACATTCACTATCACCAAGGAGACTTTGTATACTTCCAAATCCGTATTGATCCAAGCGTGTGGCACACCATCAAAGGATTTACTGTATTCTATCTATCTATCTATCTATCTATCTATCTATCTATCTATCTATCTATCTATCTATCTATCTATCTATCTCATTCCCTTGACAATCTATCTATCTATCTATCTATCTATCTATCTATCTATCTATCTATCTATCTTTCTCATTCCCTTGACAATCTATCTATCTATCTATCTATCTATCTATCTATCTATATATATATATATATATATATATATATATATATATATATCCCTGTCTGTTCATATCTATCTATCCCTGTCTGTTCATATCTATCTATCTATCTATCTATCTATCTATCTATCTATCTATCTATCTATCTATCTATCATTACTATTATTAAAGAGTGAAACGGTCGAAAGGAAATGTACCCCCGGACAAGAATCGATGCTGCATATCCATTCATTCAATAGGTAAACAATTTTAAAATTAGAGGCTAAATGACAAGACACACATAATGTAAAAATGGTTTTTCCTGGTGTGAAAAGGAAATGAAGCTTTGATTCATATCGCGAGAGAAATTTTCTTCAATACGACTTCTCGATCTCTAGGCGAGGCGACATAAATTTCAATATAACGTTCGTCATAAGAAACTAGTATTTACCACAATTCAATCAAAAGAAACATTCTTGTGTGAAGCAAATCTCTTCTTTTATGTACTGTATCCCTTCACGACATGTCTCTCCATAAATTAGTCTACTTTGTAGTTCAAAGTAATGTTTATCTCCTTACTCTCCCCGCACTTGCTCTCCCGCCATACATTTACGACCACACGTTAGATAGGTCACTACCTCCTTTGCTCTGCAGCCATCGTTTTCAATATGTCATGTGAGAGTCAGATTCTCTAAGCTCTCTTTCCTCATTATGTGTTTCTGATTCTACGTACAAGTGTCTATTTTGTTTCCATTTACTTTAAATTTCCTCATTGCTCGCATGTTCCAAAAACGGCATTCTCAGTATATTTCCAATAATGGTACGCTTCCTTGCTTGAAGCCTTCACTTGTGAAGAAATTGTCTAGAATTCACACCCATATTGGTAGTAATATATTCCATAGCAGTTCAGCACCTTGTTTTTCGTTTCTTCTTTCTTGATCCATTGTCTGCACTTTGAAAGATATAGTTTGCTCTTCCAAATGCGCCTTCCATAGTCTCTTCCATTATCCGTCGTCTAGGCAAAACATGTCAGAGAGAGTTAAATTCTTTGCTTGACTTTGAAATCTTCAAATGGAAGCACGCTTTTCGGCCTGTCTATATTACCCTATTAACAATATGCCTTCCTACAATTAATGTTTAAGCTTTTATTCGCCCTTTCGATATATGTCTATATCTCTGATATAAACAGATTTATTTCCCTTTAATCCAGCTTGGAGAGTTGAGTTAATGGGAAATATTAGGTTGGTGCAAAAATAATGTCCTTTTTTGACGTTCAACTTCAAAAGAAAAACGAGATTATTTTTGCACCAACCTAATAACTGAGACACTGGAAGAGGCATGGCATGTGGAACTAGAACAATCTACCCCGGTGGACGAAATAAAAGGTTCAGTTCGAAATTTCATTCACCTGAAAATGGCCGGAGCGTGCAACACCGGAAACGAGAGTGTGGTCACAAAGATTAGGATAACTGTCCGAATAATGTAAATAGTGTAACCTTCGCCGTTTCTTTTGCTATATTTCCCCTATTTTCCTATAGTTTTCTTTCTGTGTCAGTAACATCTGCATATCATATACTGTTAAGATTATCCCCGGTAATAATAAATCCTGATAGGACTATTAATTCTCTTTAGGATCGCTTCGCTAAATGTTACTTTTATCGACCAAAGATCTTATAGGTTAATTCATGAGCTTGACAGATTCGCAGTTATTATGGACAGTAGAACAAAATAAAAGAAACACTCGTATTTTCTGAATTCTGAAATTCGCTTAATGCTATAGACGTTATAAAAAATACTGCCTTAAGAAGAATAGCTTAAAATCTTGACTATAGTCCACGCTTTTAAATCGAAATATGGACCCCATATATTCAACAGAATAATGGGTGATGCGAAGTTTCCTAAATCAAATTCACCCCAAACAAGACAGTAAAACTACGAAAACATAAATATGTTACTTGGTGTGTAAGAATTTGAAAACAGAAAACATTATGATGAAGCGGGAACACTAGAATTGTAATCAGGAAGACAGTAGATAACGACTGACATTGCATTTACATTTTTGAATATCAAAGCTGGCCGAGAAGCATGGACCCGGAAGAGAGCTTGACAAACAGGAATTGCGAGAAAAGAAAATATTAGCATAAAACTTCAAGCTCTATCTAGCAACTTTCATTTCTGTAAATTGATGAAACATTGTCGTCAATTTATTACCTTAGCCCAAATTCAAATTCTTGGTACCATAGCGAAAAGTTCATCCGAATAATTTCCTTCAGCTAATATTTTGAAAGTATGTCTGAGGGACATATAAAAAAGAAACGTCAAAAATACCCATTCTGGTTACAATCCAAATATTTCTAATCATCTACAATGCTTAAAAGGGCTGGCTCCACCATGTCTGACTGTAATTACGGAATTAGAATTAAACTTTTAGAGAAAATGTGAATCTGGCATAAATGTATGTCTTATTTATCAGAGATGAGACTGCGTAGTTTAAAGAAAATGTTCATGTTGGTAGGCGGCTTAAATTACAAAGAATTACTTGATTTTTTTTATTCAAAAACTTACCTTTCTTCTTCTAATGTTAAAATGATTTTATAATTGCCTTGTTATCTGTTACCTTTCATTAATTCCTTCTACTCTCTATTTTAAAAGAAATGTTTAAGAATTTTATATATATATCTAAATGATTCGTTCGTATTGTTTTTGACTGTTTATAGCTATAGCATCCAATCGCTTAATTGATGAACCTAGAAATTAAAACACAAAAAAGATAGATATAAACATATATACTGATATAATGTTTGATTTTTATTCATCTGAACTTATATCTTTTCTTTCAGGGCCTTCGTTTCTTTCTTCCTTTTTTATTCTTTCCTTCTTCTCGAATTCGTCTGACATTGATATTATTTCTCCTTATATATGAATTTAAAGAAAATATAGAAAAATTCTTCTGTAAACTATTTTCTTTATGTCTATTATTTCTCTTTCTTTGTTTTCCTCTAGACTTTCTTCTCTTTTTCATTACCTCATAAGAAATAAACTGATTAGCAGTCGAGAGAAACTGTGTTTACATTTTTTCAAAAATATTTCTCTGTTCATTTCCCTCTTTCTTTCTTTCTTTCTTTCTTTCTTTCTTTCTTTCTTTCTTTCTCTTTTACTTTCTTTCTTTCTTAGAATTCCTCCATCTTTTTCTGTATATTTTCCGTATCTTTTTTCAGTACGAGGAAAGGAAGAAAGTGAGATTGAGAGTCATATTGAGAGAAAATTCTTATTTTTTTTCTTTATCTCTCTCTTTTTTCTCTTTCTTTCGCCTTCTTAATGTCTTTCTTAACTTTCGCATTGCAAGAAAGATAGGAAACAACTCAGAATGGAGAGAAAATCAATGTTCGTGTTTGTCTCACTTTCTACTTCATATCTCATCTTACTTTCCCTTTCTGTATTTTTCTTATCTTTTCATTGCCCCGCTCCCCCAAAAAAGAAATCGATTGACAGCGAGAAAAAATTCAGAAACGCTTTTTCCTTATCTCTTTTTTCTCTCTCACACACCTTCCGCTTTCTCATCCCCTCTCTCTCTCTCTCTCTCTCTCTCTCTATATATATATATATATATATATATATATATATATATATATGTATGTATGTATGTATGTGTGTGTGTGTGTATGTGTATATATATATATATTAATTTGACAACTAAATATTAGGTTGGTGCAAAAATAATGACGTAATAATGTCGATTTTGACGTTAAAAAATACGTCAAAAAACGACATTATTACGTCATTATTTTTGCACCAACCTAATAGAAAGAAAGTGAGTGAAAATTAAGTTCTAAAATGTTCGTTATCTCTCTTTCTTTATCTATTTCCTGCTTTATTTCTCTCTCTCTCTCTTTTTTTATTTATCTCTTTAATTGTTTTCATTACTTAAAAGATCAACACCGATTCAGAATATCAGAAAATGCGCCTTTATATTTTTTATCTCCTCTTCTCTTTATTTCCCTTTCTTTGTTATATTCTTACTTTTTTTTTTCTCATCCTTTTTACTGCACAAGAAAAACCCTATTAAAAAAAAAAACAAACTTCGGCTTTAATTTGAAAAACATTCTCAATCATTCTCTTTCTCTCTCTTTTTATTAGTTACCTGCGTTTTCTTCATCTTTTTTCTCCAAGTTTTTTCTTCTTTCTTCTTCCACGTATTTCCAGTATACATTTTTGTTCAATTATTATTATTATTATTATTATTATTATTATTATTATTATTATTATTATTTCCTTTCATTTCTGGTGTGTTTTCTTTTCTTTCTGGGTCCCCGCCAGAGACCTAAGGTCAGAAATGCGATCATGACATTTTCCACTGAGCAAATCTGAAAAAGAAAAATCATATATTTTACAAAGACAAAACCATTCGTAATGTGTGGTCTGTAATCGGGAGATCTTTTTTTTTGTATTTCTATTATTATTATTATTATTATTATTATTATTATTATTATTATTATTATTATTATTATTATTGTAACCTAGGAAGGGTTACTAAATGAGGAATTACCAAAACGGAGGTTGGAAATGAAATGGAAATCTTTATAACATTAACAAAATACAATACTCGCCAGCGGCGTGAAGTAGATAAACCACTGGTAGTGTTTGACTACATAGCATATTAACCCCACTTACAATAGTGTCCAACGTATTTATCTATTAGTGTTCTTCCGTACGGTATATAACAATTATTATTAATATTATTGTTATCATTATGATCCTTACTAACATTATTATCATTACTGTCATTATTATTATTGTTATCCTTAGTGACATTGTTATCATTATCATCATTGCTAACGTTATTATTATTACTATCCTTACTGTCATAATTAACATTATTATCCTTACTAATATTATTATCTTTGCTATAATTACTATCATTATTATAATTATTATTAAAGAAAGAAAGCAATCAAAAATGGGAGAAATTCCGCTTAAATGTCCTATAATTTTCTCCGTGTTTTCTTGTATGAATGCACGCTACCTATATTCACTCTTTATTATTTTCTGTTTGTTTTTTTAATGAATTCTTGTTTTACTTTTCTTTTCCTGCCAACTGAAAAGGAAAAAAATTCCAAGAAGGTTGGAAGCCATTTTGAACTTAAGTTTATACTCTTTCTGCTTTCCAACTCTCTCTCTCTCTCTCTCTCTGTGTGTGTCTCTCTTTCTCTCTCCATCCCCACTAGATTCTGATTTTCTTATTTTGTCTTTGGTTTTCTTCTTTCCATTTAAAAAAAATGATCCCCTATTTTGTATTTTTTGTAACGTAAAGCAGAAAAGAATTCGAAGAGAATGGTAGGAAATTTTTCTCTATCTCCCTACTTCATTGATTCGCCACGGTGTTGGGTGATGTTTAGTAAGGCAACGTTTGATAAAGTACATCACAAAGAACTGTTCGAACTGCCACGTAACCTTGACATATTTGGGAAGAATATTAGAATAATCCACAAATTATACTGGCAGCAAACCATCTGCATACGGATAGAAAATGAATTCAGTAAATATACAAAAACAGAAAATGTGTAAGATAACTTTGTGTTTCTGGAAAGGAAACAGTATGTAAGAAAGGAGAGTAAGACAAGGATATGTCTTCTCACTGAACTTATTCAATCTGTACAGTGAGGCGATTCTGAAAAAAATAGAATTACTACCACCAGGATACATTATTTGCGGCCATAATATTAATAGCATAATGCAGACGACACAGTGGTCATAGCAGAAAGAGAAAAAGAACTCCTACAGATCACAGTGGAATGCAAGAAAAAAGACTAAACATCAACTGCAAGAAGATAGAATGCATAGTTGTCTGCAAATGAAACAGCCCAACATGTATATTACACATGGAGTATATCAAATCAAACAAGTACAAAAATTTAAATATCTAGGTAGCGTTTTAACAGAGGACGGAAATTGAGACTCTGATATCTTAAGCAAGGTATAAGACAACAAGTCGATGTGCACTTTCACCTTGAAAATGAAGACATCAAGTGTTTATCTCTCTCTCTTTTTCAATCAATCAATCAATCTATCTCAATCGAAATAGAAACTATTATTTGCCTTCCCCCCTCTCTCTCTCTCTCTCTCTCTCTGACACACACACACACAAACACACAATCTCTTTCTCTCAATCTCTCTCTTGCGGTAGATTCTAAAAATAAATTTTTCTTATAAACAAAGAAATGAGTAATGAACCGTTACGTAATATCACTCTTCCTATATGGTAGTGAATGCTGGACAATCGCCTTACAGATGAAGAAGAGACTAGAAGCAACAGAAATGTGGTTCTACAGAAGGATGCTGAAAATACCATGAACCGAACATACGAGCAATAACGAATTTTTAGAGAAAACGGAAACACAAAAGACATTTTCTCTAAAAAAAACTGTTGTTGCTCAAAATGAGGAAAGACGGCTTGAAAAATTTGGTACTCACGTGATTGAAGACAAGAGTGATAGAGGAAAACAGTGAATAACTTACATAGCGAGTACAGTAAATGAAAGACGGAAAAGGTCGAAGAAATAACAAAAATGCACAATTTAATAAGAGCAACAAAGGAGACAAAATTGTGATGAGCCATGGTCGCCAATGTCCTGAAGGTACACAGTACCTAGAAGAAGAAGACTTTGGTTGTCTATTACTAGTGCGTTGTATCCTTAAAGAGGTTACAAACAAAGGTGGTACTCGACTGAGGGAACAGCAACACGCGTGTAGATGAAAGAAGAGAGGTTTATTGTAGAAGAAAATACACTACTGAAAGACAGGGAATCGGGTGGAATGCTAGTAATTCCCGAAGCAAATCTCCAGGTATATCCTATGCTCACTATATATAGCTACTGATATAGTCAGTCCACATAGGCAATAAGGAGTGTGGGACATTCCATTACAACATCCTCATTGGGTACTTCATCTCAACCGTCTTTTCCAAAAAAATGTTTCTCACCTTGCTAATGAATCTCTCTTATTCCGTCGGCTAATTTTTTGATTTTATTCTTTTTTCCTTTCATTTATTGTCTTGTTTGACGCTCCAAAAATCTCTTCTGTCTTTCTTTTCTCTTCTATTGAAGACAGAAATCGTTCGAAAGACATTCTCCATTATAAATTGATTATTTTATCTCCTGTCAGTCATGCTCCGCATTTTTTTATTTTTCACTTTCTTTTTGCAGTTCTTTTTTGTTTGTCTCGGCAATAAACTTGCCTTATATATTGGTTTACAAGTAGAATTCATTTATAGTTTGATCCTTGAACTGTATTTTTGCATGAATTTTAACCCCCCTCCGGAAAAGATTTACCTGTGCAAAATAAATTGAGTAAAAGAATTAAGACGAAATTTGCATGGGAAAAAACAAGGAGATTTTTTGTTGTTGTTTTTTTATTTAATAAAAAAAAATTACAACCAGGATGACGAAAGGTGAAGAAAAACATTGCAAAGAGAGAAAGAAACCCGATAATTTCTTAGAAAGCCATAGATAACAAAAGGCAATAAATAAAGCCGAATAAAACTTTAAACCTGAATTTTCACCTACTGTCTGTAGTTTCCATTCTTCTATGCAGCCAGTCACCGAAAATGCATAATTTTTAACTTCTTCAAGAAAAATACGACACTCTTGTGGCTTTTCTACAAATATTTTCATGGCAATTGATCTGATGAGATTTTTTCCCTGGTGCACCGAGTATATGAATTTAAGCTTGCTTCTTCTAAGTCCCAACCTTTTACTGTTGAAATAGTTAAATTTAAACACCACTTCTATTCCAATAGTTTCTTTTCTCGCACTGTCCAACAGTAGGACTCCCCTCCATTTACTTGCTTCCCTGTAAACTAAAGTCTTCAAAAATTTAAATGCAACATCAGTCGCCATCATTTATCCTTTCCTCAATCTGCCTTGTACCCAATTTTTCTTTCACTTTCACTCTCTGTAATCCCCTGCATACTAGGGGCATTCACACATTGCTTAAGGGTGAAATAATTAAAAAATGATCATAAAAACTCACGCTACAAGGTGGATCGAAAGTTTTATCACCCCTACTAAAAAGTAAAGAGTAATATAACAGAATATGTAATACAGTAATACAAAGCAGATGTACTGGATTCAGTTTATTTAACTTCGTTTACGTTCATCTGTATGAAAACCATCGTGTCTCATTCTGTTTCTTATCTATTTGAGGTACGGTGGAACAATGGATAGCGGTTCGGATTGGGGCATCGGAGAGCCAAGTTCGAACTCCACTCGAACCCATTACATTCACTTACGTGCTAATAGCCTTGGTACGAATCCTCTTCTTTCATTCCCAGCTATGATTCTATAGCCTTCGATGGCAACCACAGAACGGAAGGCAATGTACTGCGGGAAAACGAATCTGACTTGTCATTTATTGAAAGATACATGATCGCCTAAGCGTGTACGGGGTGACATGACTTTCGGACCTGCCTGTATACTTCGTTATTTACGATATCTTTGTCAAAAATTGTTCTGTTTTCCTTTTTCTTTCCCTCGTTTTTATAGCTTTACCTTTTACTGTTTTTCTTTTTTTTAGCTCATCAATATTTTTTCCTTCTTACATCGTCTCTTTGCCATTTTCGTCAGAAAGAAATCGAAAAAGAATCTTTGAGATAAATTGTATTTTCGACTCTCTCGATTTCTTTCTTACCTATTATACTGTTTTTTTTTCTTTAAGTATTTTCCTCTTTTTTGTTGTTTTTATTTATAGCTTTCCGAGAAAATTTTCAATTTTCGTTGTCCCTTTGTAACTTTTCCCATCTCTTGATCATGTTTTTAATCTTGTTACTTTGATTTTATTTTTTCTCTGATGGTTGCTTTATTTTTTTTTTTTATTGTTTTCTATTTTATTATCTTTCTTTTCAGTTGCCTCTCCAAGAGACGTGTCTCTCTTTACTTGTCTCCTCTTGCTAATGCTGATTTTCCAAACGTAGCTTACACGTGGAACAAGGCCGAAATTATCGGGCACACAGTTAGGATCGAACTCACTAGTCAGTCGTAATTTTTCTAGCGAAACAAACATGCTAACCATTACACCAAGTCGATGTGCACTTTCACCTTGAAAATGAAGACATCAAGTGTTTATCTCTCTCTCTTTTTCAATCAATCAATCAATCTATCTCATTCTGTTCATTCTCTCTCATTTAGTTTATTATTATCTATCTATCTATCTATCTCTGTTCATATCTATCTATCTCATTCTGTTTCTTATCTATCTGTCTATCTATCTATATATATATATACACATATATATCTGATCATATCTATCTATCTCATTCTGTTTCTTATCTATCTATCTATCTATCTATCTATCTATTTATCTATCTATCTATCTATATAATTCTTTTTCTAACATCTATTTATATATCTCATTCTGTTCATTGTCTATCTCATTTAGTTCATTATTTATCTATCTATCTATTTATCTATCTATCTCTGTTCATATCTATCTATCTATCTATCTACAAAATAATAAATAAATAATAATAAATATTTCTTCTTCATTTTCGTCTTCTGCTTCTTCTCCTTTTTATTTTATTCTTCTCTCTTCTTTCTCTTGCCAATAAAAACAGAAAGAGATCGGGTGGAGAACCTATTATATAAATGGTATTTTCCATCTCTTTCCTTTTGATTTATTTTTCGTTTTAATCTACTTTTTTCTTTCTTTTTTTATTGTCTTTCTCTTCGTTTTTCTCTCCAATAAACTTATTTCTCTTTACTCCTGTCTCCTTGCCTCCGAAGCGAATACAACAATCGAAATAGAAACTATTATTTGCCTTCCCTCCTCTCTCTCTCTCTCTCTCACACACACACACACACAAACACACAATCTCTTTCTCTCAATCTCTCTCTTGCGGTAGATTCTGATTTTTTCTGTTTCATTTCTTTCCTTCTCAAATTCCTCTGTCTTTTATATTCTTGTCTTCCTTTATTTATCCAAGTAAACAAAGAATGAATTCGAAGAGAAATATAGAGACATTCTCCTCTCAATTTTTTTCTTTATGTCTATTTTTCCTCTTTCTTTGTCTTCCTCTATGTTGTCTTCATTACTTCAAAATAAATCAACCGATTAGCAGTCGAGGTAAACTGTGTTTATTTTTTATTTATCTCTCTCTTCATTTCTCTTTCTTTCTTCCTTTCTCTCTCTCTCTCTCTCTCTCTCTCTCTCTCTCTCTCGTAACAAGAAAGAAGAGAGGCCGCAGATAGTGGGTGGAAATTCAAGTTTAAGATTTTATTTATCTTTGTTTATTGTATTTTGTTATCTATGGCTTTCCAAGAAATTATCGGGTTTCTTTCTTTCCTTTCAACGTTTTCTTTTACCTTTCGTCATCCTGTTTGTAATTTTTCTCATTTAACAGAAATATATTTTATCGTTTTTTTTATCCACTCAAATTTCGTCTTAATTCCTTTACTCAATTTATTTTTGATCAGTTTGAATTTTTTTTTTCTATTTTCCATTAATTATCATTTTTCTGCTTCATTTGCTTTCATTCGTGTTCATGAGATACCATCTGACTTCGCTATTTTTAATCGTTTCATTCTCTCTCTTTTTTTTTATTATAGTTTATTCCCACTATTTGCTCACTTTGTGAAAGAACAAACAATCGAACAAACCCAGAAAATACCGATTGTAATTGTGAGCAGACAATGAGAGAGAATGATTAACGACATTAACTGAAATAGGGTTGAAAACGGGCGGAGAAAGTTCACTGGTGGAATTCTCATCAATCAAAGGCCCAACTCTAGAAATGATTACGACGTAGAGATAACAAAATGGATGCCAACCGGAAGTAATGAGGCATGCCGGGACTGGCTAGCTATAGCCTAGGGAAATAAAGATATAGCAAGGGTCTTTTTTTAATTCATTGTTTTTCTTTTCCTTTTCTTTTCTTTTTCTGGATTTGCTACCGCATGTAAAGCATACTTTTGGAGGTCTATAAACCTGAGCTGGAAAATAAACAGATAACAAAATGATATAGAATGTATGTTTTATTAATTTCTGATTATTGCTATTGCTTTTATGTTACAACTAACAGATTGCCTCTTTAATATCGGTAAGTAAAACTAAGCCTTGGATTTAAATTCGTATATTTTCTCCATGGAATAGAGCTTTGATCTGGCAGCGATTTCTTTGATATGCTACAGAGACAAACACTGAAATGACCTCTAACTCTACAATCTTAAACTCATCAAGTCTAGGTTTAAGCGTAATTTTGTCGCATGTCCTCATGGACTGTGTATCTTGATTCTTACCGCTCATACAACGACCTTTTTAGCTATCGAGCTTCAGTGTCTCTTGGGTCCTGTGTAGGTTGTACATTAGTTATAAAATTGTCATCTACACAGGTATGTTCCTTACTCCGAGTATGAGAGTGAGGTTTCAATATCAACATGATCGCTTTGTCGTTGAAGTGATTTGTAAGCCTGGAGACACGTGTCTGTAATCACCATAATGAGTTAACCCTAACATTGTAAATTTGTTCAGACGAAACTCCTGGGAAATCGACAAGAGTCGTTCGAACCGTGGTTTTTAAAGTATTGGAATTCTTCAACTATTGATCCCGATTCTGTCTCAGAACATGTAACTAAGTTCGACTCAGCACAGTTGCATTATAAACAACATGTTGGATTTGTGAGTATTGAAGAAACAGAAATATGTCTAAACAGAAGTTCTGCAACATGGATTAGCTGTCCTCACATGTAGTCAAGCATACTCAAAAGCGAGTCACCAGGAATTACATATTCATTACTCCTGTTAATATTAATGACATACATTATGTATATTTACCACTTATAGTAGTAGTATTAGCTGTAATAGTATTTGATTTTGTAAACGAACTATTATCAGTTCTTAATATTTTTAATAATATTTTAATCGTTTTTCTGTTGCTTTTTATCGCAGTACCTAGATCGTCATTCATCTTCCTATTCATTATTATTATTATCATTATTATTATTATTATTATTATTATTATTATTATTATTATTATTATATGAACATTCTCTTCTGGGTCCTAACCAGAGACGTCAGGTCAGAAATAACTTCATGACATTTTCCACTGATCTTTTTTGTAAAAAAAAGACCACTCTTATTTTACATAAATAAAGTTTTTCGTAATGTGTGAGCTGTAATTGTGAGTACAAGTTTTGGTATTTCTTTATAGCATGGGCTACCAGGAATCCCTTCATTCTGTCTATCGGAACATTTTCCAATCAATTCGACGGCTCCAAATACAACTGGAATTATGGATGTACTCATGTGCCACATTTTTGAGATTTCTACTTCAAGATCCTTGTATTTGTATTACTATTATTGTTATTGGTACAGTAAAATGAATCAACAGCTGATAAATCATACCTAAATATACTTCAATACATCATCATCACCATATTCTTCTCCTTCTTCTTCTTCTTCTTCTGTGTATCGTGTCCCTTCATGACGCTGGCGATCATGGTTCTGTCCTTTGTAGGTCTTAATAAATTTTGTCTTTTTGTTTTCTCGCCTAAATCTTGTTCCGTCATCCACTTACACAAGCTCCCTAGGTAGGTCATCCTTCGTTTTCCTCTGTTCCTCTTGCTTTCAATCTATCCTGTGCGCATCACATTTTCCAAGCCCTCTTTCCTCATTATGTGCCATAGAAATTTCAACTATTTCTTTCTGATGTTAAGTATAAGGGTCCTTTGTGCTTCCACATTCTCTAAAACTTTGTTCTTTCTCATATGTTCGGTCCATATCAGTCTCAATATCTTTCTGTAGAACAAGACTTCTGCTGATTCAAGTCTCTTCTTCATCTGTAAGGCGATTGTCCGGCATTCACTATAATATAGACGGAATGATATTACGTAACAATTCAATTCTCTGTTCTTTGTTTCTAAGCATATTTTCTGTTTCTGACGATCATTAAATAGGCATTACGAAAAAGAAATAAAGAATAGGAAAGATCTTTTTTATTTATTTTATTTATTTTTTTGTAAAATTAAAGTTAAGTTTGTGTTTTTCTTTTCTTCTTGCACCTAAGTAGAGAAACCTAAGTATGTTGACGCCGGAATTTTTATATTTAAATACGACGATCGAGTTTCCTTGCCTGGACGACGATGATGTAATGATTGTAAATTCGTCAAGTGTAGTTCAGGAATAGATTTCATAAATAAGTGCTGATTTTAAGGATAAGTAGGGTTGTTGAAATTAAGAAGACAAACGGGTTCTCAAAGAAAACAACATAATCCCCCGGCACTGATAATCCAAAAACCTTTTATGATAAAGACAATCAAATAGAAATAATATTTTAATTTCAAGTCAAGAAAAAATACTACGGGGAATTCCAAGGATTGAACTTTAGTGCAACTGCGATAAGCATTCAATGTTACTGAAATATAGTTTGAGGCGAGCAGAGAACTTGTGGAAAACAAGTTTTAATAATGAATCTGTTGTCACGAATGTCATCAGCACGGAACATAGACCCAGCAGACAGTGTGCAAATACCAGCATAGTTGTTGTATTTATTTCCCGCTGCTATCCTTAGGAGACTCGAGTTTGATTCAAAGCCGACTCTGTTCTCTTTTGATGTGAGAATAATGCTGTTAGAAAAAAATGCATGAATCCATTTTGTTATGGTCCAGTTCCTTGTACCCCGGTGATAGTCCAAGGTAGAACCAATAAAGAAGAACTCAAAGGCGGATATGGAATAACACAGATATATTACAAACAGGAATATATACAGAGAAGTAGAAGTGTTAGTATGAACATCAGGTTTAGTAGAGAGAACAATGACCAGTATCACTATTCCAGTGTCTTGCAGTAATTGTCTGAATGCGACTCTGTTTCGGACTGCCTCTGACTCGACTCTTGACTCGACTTGACCTACCGACTTCCTGCCTACTCCTGAGGCGCAGTATTTATTAAGTATGGAATAGTCCATTATTATTATTATGGGTAAGATCCCATAACACATTTTAATTTCGCCTTAGCTCTGAATGAAATAGCAAAGAAGACATCCCTCTTATTAACGAGTCCGGGAGAAAACTTCTTTTTTTCCTATCTGCCATGTCTCTTCGCATCTTGAACGATAACGGCACACCCTTACATCCTATCATTTGTCGATCTAAGCAATTTTGTCTCCTTCCTAACCCTCTCAGTTCATGTTCTATCCATTTACACAAACACCTTAGGTAGAGTACTCACTGTGTTCCTTCTGTCCCACATCCCTTTATTATGTCTTGTGAGTGCCAAATTCTCCAAGCCCACCTTTCCTATTATGATTCTCAGACATTTCAACTCTCTTGATATTATTCTACACAAAATTCGTTTAAAACTTCCTCATTGCTCTCATGTTCGGTCTATGTATTCCCAAGTTTCATCTGTAAATAGACACATTTGTTGCCTCAAATTACCCTTTAAAATGTGAGTAAATTATCCACTATCCACTGTCATATATATACTTTTCTTTTTAATTGAATTCACCCCATACAAAACAGTAAAGTCACTAAAACACAAGGCGCTACTGGACGTGGAAGAATTAAAAAGCAGAAATATTTATAAAGAGTTAGAACAAAAGAAGAGTAATCAGGAGAACAGTAGATAAGCGATTGACATTGCATTTAAATTTTTGAAGATTAAAGTTGGCTGGAAAGCTTGTAGCCGGAAAAGAAGTTCCATAAACGAGAAGTACGAGAAAAGAAACTGTCAACATAGAACTTACGGTTACATCTGGCCATCTTAACTGTAAATTGATGATACCTCGTTGCCATTCTAGTACTGAAAATAATATCTAGTTACCATAGCGAAGATCTCACCCGAACAATTACCAACAAAATATTTATAGAAAAGTCTTGTTTTATGCCTAAGGACGATAATGGGTATGTCCCCATTCACATAAATGCAGTAGGAATATCCCCAGACGACGCTATGTCGAAGGTCAGATTCATGTCTCCGGAAACAGCTACCCGAACCTGTTTTATACGCGGTCTACGAGGAATGTTTGGCCGAGGCTACGGGCTCAGATACCCCACATTAAATTCGTGCCACATCTGATCGCGTGGGGCGGTTGGTAGATATCCTGCAGTTGGAGATCCATTGTGGAATTCACTTGACTCACTTCTATCAACTTCTCGACACGCCGCCGGCGAATTTTATGTGTTGTTCGTGTCCTAAGTATTATCGTTCATTATCAATCTCTGTTTGATCATTCTATTCAGTAACCTTCCCTAGGATACGACAAAAAGGTACAAAGAGACAATTATACGGCGGTGAGAAAGTGACTGAACGCTGAGACGCCAGATGAAGACAAATAATATGGCTGATTCTTCTTTGAATTTTATCAAGGGCTCTAGATAAATAGTAGGTGCACCAGGCCATATGTGGCAGCAATATTCTAAGCAATGACGAATGGCAAGGATAAGTTATATAAGATAACTGGAGATAAAAATTGTCACACCCGATACAGTGAACCGATATTCTTAGAAGCTGAACTAACAATGCATTCAGTATAGTTTTCTATTTCGTGTCAGCCGAAAACGCTAGCCCAGAAAGTGCAATGAATCACTATATTGGAGGTTAGCATCAGACATGATGGTAAAAAGCAGAAAGTGATCACACAGAATATTAACAGAGAGCAGTTTACTTTTGAAGACGTTAAAATTAACCAGCCTACCTTTGTCCCAGTTAACAAAGGGGCGTTGGTATCTGTTTCATTTTTTTTCTATTGTCTAGTATAATGCATTATGCTAAGACTGATTTAGCAGTAATCGCTGATATTATGTATGATTCTAGTCTCTGGTTTATTATCAGAGTGGGCTAATTTAAAATCTATTAGATACAACTCTAATATATATTATCCGGTCGGATTTGATAAGGTAATTTTATTCATTGGTCCCCTTAACCTAAAAAATTAAAACGCATTTTCCTTTCGAATAATTTTGCCTTTCTTTTCAACTTGAAGAATCTGATACTACAGGCGTCCAGGAAACACATTGTTAGAAAACTTTTCTACGTTTTTCCATTATCTAAATATTTGATGGAGTCACCCGTCGAATCGACGTATGAGGACTCAACAATCTTTTCATTTTTTATGATTATGACTTAAATGACATTTCAGGCCAACTGCTGATTTATTCATTAACCCGCATATAACGCAGATGACTGGATTCTGCGTGGAGCACTTTCGAATGTCCGTTTGAAGATGGACTCAGCAAGATTCTTCGAAGTTCTTTATACATTCATGTCAGACTGTCCTTCATGTTTTCTTTTCGGCCAGCAACTATGGCTTCAAATGAATTAAAATGTATAATGACTGACTTAAGAATGTACTTAAGCTTGTTTTGATATTTGAGTATTGGTTTGCCGACATTATATGCACCATCCGGAATCTGACATCCCACCAGAGTTGGTATTGCATCAAAAGTGACTCACTCTCACCGATGTACCACCTTGAGTCCAGCTCAGCATTAAAGACCTTCGGTAAGGACATAGCAACAGTTAAGATTGTGTTTGTAGAAGACATCAAGCTCATGAATGTAGGTGCGGTAAAGTGTCCAGGACTTCAAAATATACAGGAGTGTTGTCAGTATCACTGTAAGAACTGCAAAATTTGTTTTCACATATATACCTATTACACACCATAAACGATGATATAGCCTGTCAAAAACGCCAGTTGCATTGGAGATGCGATTGACAATCTAATCATCCTGGGATGCAGAGTGGTACCCCTTAATGCTAAGGTAAATAAATGTTTTCACATACCTGTGTGGAGTGGAGTGGATGGATGCAGGATCTCAATTATAAGCTAGAAAAGACAGCACTAACTATCTAAAACGCTAACACTCGAGGTTCTATTCTTTCACCATAAAAACAATATATTTGTACAATCTGACGGTGCTTTCATGGGTTCAGTTCTGGGCCCAACTTTTACTTACCTTTACATGGATAACCTTGAAAATAATATATTTAATATTAAAAAAAATCTATCTACCTAATATATATTGCCGATATTCCCATCTTAGTAAAAACACACTGATGAACTACGTACCACAAGAATTTTAAAAAATCCAGTCTCTAAATTTATATATGAACTTAACAATAATAATGAAAATTTTTCCTGATATATTGATAGATACTAATATTAATACATTCAGTGCCTCCACCAACAACAACCCTACTATTGTAAACTCATGTACTATTAATTATAAGAGTGAATGCCCTAATAAAGTAATAGCAATTATACAAAATTTAATAAACCATGCTAAGTTAACTCATCCATTTTCTACACTGAACTAAAAAACATTAAACACACTCCTATTAATAATGGCTTAGCTAAATAAATTGTTGATGACCACATTAGCCGATTTATTAGAAAATTTAATATAAATCAAATATTAGAAAATATATCCTCAGAATAACCCTAAACATGTTAATCTTTTATACTATAATCAGATGTATTCTGAGCATAAATAATATATATCCCCACAGACCCCAGGAAAAAACTAAAATTAATTATATACTATACTAAATTTGATACAACTAACTTTATCATCCGTAATACTCCTCCCCACCAATTAACCAACACTATATATCAATTTAAATTTCCCCTGAGAGATTGCATCACCGACAAAAAGCTAATGTATACGTTGGTTATTCTACAACGAAGTCATCAAAACGGCCCAGTCTAAACATGAATGATTCATCGTCCATTACACAACATCTGCAAAAACATTCTTGTCCGCTTTCACAAGATTTACTTCAGACTGAAGATGATATTGGAATATATCGAAAGTACTCGAAAGAAAAATGGATAATTACAAACATGGTAAATTTCTTGCTCTCTTTAATCTTGAAACAACAAAACTTATACGTGATTACGAAAGGATATCATTTCTGAATAGTGTAACTATTTAAACAATTTATATTGTTCAGATACATGACCCAGTGGATAAAAGCCTTAATTGAAGTAATCCAGAAACTTTAACCAAAGACTTGAGAGTTCAATACCTGGCCAGGTAAACAAAAACTTGGAGAGTTTAGTTACTATATGGAAATAACTGAAACCGATATATCCAGAAAAGGCACGGCGCGTGGAACCCAGTAGACTAATTAAAGGGTTCGATTCAAAATTCCAAAGTGTATCCTGAAGAAGGCCGGAGCTTACAGCAGCCTAAACGTCGTAAATATGACAACAAAGCTGAGAACAACAACGTAAATAGTGTAAACATGAATGTATGCATGTATAAGCCGACACTTAGGTCATCAGCGAGAGGCGACAGTCTGTTTCAAGCTTGAACGCATTTTTGACTTGAAACTTCCGTTCAAGCATGAAACAAACTCTCGCCACTAGGAGTTGACTTCAAGAATTACTTGAAATGCGTTGATGGATCATTAAATTAGATCTAAATTATTCAATGTATAATACAAGAGTTCTAGTTATTGGACAGGCAGTACATTATAAATACAACATAAAACTACGCCATTGCATTCTGAAATAGAGTTATTCAAATTTTAGTGCCTCTGTGTGCACACGTACGTAAATATACATATGTGCGGGTGCAAGGGTTTAAAATTCATAGACACGCACACATATATCCATTTGTATGTGTGTGAGAGCACTTGTGTGTGAGCGTGTTGGTGGACCACGTACGGTTTTAAAAATGTTGCTTTCTTTTAAATAAGCATTGTTTTATTTCTCTGTAACATAATATCTGGAGGATATTTTGCCTAATTTGATTTTGATAGGATTTCTCGCTATCTTTACTCTCTGACTGGAATTTAAAATGGAGACGAAATTCATTTTCTTTTACAAGAATTTGTTTTTCTTTCGTTTCTAACAGGAAGCAATGAAACAAAACCAAAATACGTGTAAACAATATCATCCGTAGACTTTCTGAATGATTTCTTGTCAAATTCCAATATTAAACATTGAATAAACACAGAGGAATTAGGCAGAATACATCTTGTATACAATTTATATATATATATATATATATGTGTGTGTGTGTGTGTGTGTGTGTGTGTGTGTGTACGAGTGTTTAGATTTTAGAAAAATCAACATTCCCTCTACAGCGGTTACGCTGCGCATATATATATATATATATATATATATATATATATATATATATATATATATATATATATGAGGGCTTGAATTCCCTTAAGTCCTAATACCCTTGGGAAAGGTATGAATCCTCTTCACCCTCCAGTTACGGCTAATTAGCAGGATAGACTGGGTTCAATAGCCTTGGACGACAACTGGTCTAGGAGAAGAAAAACTCCCAAATCTGCGGAGGGTTGTTTGGGGATCTTGTGGCACATAGTGCACCAGATCTCTGTATTCATCTCTTCAAAATGTATTGTTTGTTCTGCACAAAGCCTTCACCACTATAACCAAATTATATATGCTGGTGTCTGGCTGCCGGTTCCTAGGAGAGTACACCATATATATATATATATATATATATATATATATATATATACCATATATTTCCGAGTTATATATATATATATATATATATATATATATATATATAACGTATATTTCCGCGTATAAGGTGACCTTTAAGTCTTAAAAAGTAACCCTTAAAATAGTGGAGCGTCTAATACAATCAGTAAATCCTGTGGTGTATCGGCACTGGTAAGTCGGCTGGTATGCTTGCGCCATGGATCGCGGTAGACTAACAACTACTTCGGTATGATAACGAACGATGTAAATATTTCAAGTTGACACAATTCGCATTACCATACAGTACTTCAGTTATAAGCGCAATAAAACTACTTCTTGATTTCACATTAAAATGCAATATTCATAAGTCGATCACACAGCAATTTGCAAAAGTTCCGCTGAGCAACACGCACAAGTAACGTAAATAAATCTTTCGTTCTTGATTTTAAGAGCTGCCTGTGCGTTCCGACATTATTTCTCATGGTACTGTTAATTGACAACATTTAAGGTAACACACAATCTATCATTCTAATTAAAATTCATTATCATTTTGGTGTTAAATAACAACATTTAGTATAACATGCAAACTTTATATTTCAATAACATGTGTTATACGTTATTTATGCTTTGCGGTTTTAGGCAAAAAACATTTAAGATTCCATAAAAAACTTTATTTCTCATAACAGATTAAACAAATACATAAGACACCGACATACATAATTAAAACCCTTCAAAATTACGATGATGATAATCATCTGATGCAAAAACATCATTATTTAAAATTTCGCCATTGGGCCCCAGTCCAAATCTAGTGAATGATCCTCAGTTTCATTGTCAGACTCATACAGCATATCATCTTCATTATCAGACATGGGACTGAAGATGCCGCATTTCTGGAATGAGTTGACAACGTTTCCTTTTGTTTTAATTAGTACGACTCGTAAAAATGAAACCGTCATTGTTATTTTCATAATGATTCATGTTAATACTTTGTATTATTTTGTTTCTTTCGATTTGATAACGATAAAGGTAAGCAAGAGAACATTCTTAATGACATCAGATTTACTTCATACTCGTAACTGTTACTGGGAGCATTAGTCTAGCCTTGCCTGTGATTTCGGTCGCTTTACATAACATATATCAGACAAAATCACGAAAATTTAACTAGATTTTTGGTCTCGCCTTATCTATGTGTCACCTCATACAGGAAATTATACGGTGGATGTATGTGTCTGAGATGAGGTATTATGTACACTATTTACATTATTTGGACTATTGCCCTTATCTTTGTCGCTATATGGGTGGGATGTCGAACTGTTCTAGTGCGTTATCAGTTATCTCCTGCTTGGTATGGAACTCACACTCTTTGGGTCCTGTCACTGGATCTAACCAAAGCCTTTATCCACTGTGCCATGTGTTCTTTAAGACATTACCGTATGAATTTCTGGGTATTATAAACCTAATGTCTCAGCACTATTTTTTTACCAGTGCTCATATTGCAATTTTTTGCTGTTATAATTCATGTTTTTACCAGAGCTCATAATCCATTCTTATTTTGTTATTATTGATTTTCTCTGGCACTCCTTATTACTAGTTCCCATATTGTATTCATTTTATGGTTGGTCGGCTCAGTAGATTTTGGTGGCCTAGCATATGTGCTGATTCCTTAAGTTTACGAATTTTCCAATGGTGTTCTTTGTCTATGTTATCAACCTGATCCTAAAGAGGGCGGTGATTGCCATTTTCTCTCCATGTGTGGTCAACCACGCCTGATTTTTCCACTTCCCCTCGTGTTACAGCTTTCTGGAGTTCTTGATGCTTTACCTTGAGGGGGCGGCCTGTCTGCTCTGTATATGTCTTTCCGCAGCTTCACGGGATAGCGTACGCACAGCCCTTAGTCATGTTCTCCTCTATGGCGTGGTCTTACCTCAGTGAGCGAAATAAAGGGTTAAGTTCGACATTCCAACCATCTGAAGAAGGACGGAGCATACAACGGCCTAAACGTTGTTATAAATATGGCGACAAAGATGCGGACAATAGACTGAATAATGTAAATAGAGTATCATACTCAAGGTGTTTACTCAATTATACCAAATTTTTATACGACAGATATCAAGTAAAATTTATACTATATATATATCAGACAAAATCACGAAATTTAACTAGATTTTTAGTCTCGCCTTAAAGCTCTATTTCTGTATGGAGCACTGTCTTCTTAAAAATAAAAACAAAAATACTAAGGAACTCCGGATTATGCACCCAATGTGTTCTTTTCTATTTTCTGCATACCTGTGCACTTATGCATATATATATATATATATATATATATATATATATATATATATATATACAAGGACGAATATTTTCTATGAAAATTTCTCGGACATTCAGGCCGGTAAATGTTATTTAATACTGTTTATTATAAACAGAGCATTTACTTAAATACTTGTATCTATAAAAAGAACGTTAAACATAAAAATGTCTTTAATAAATAAATTGTCGGACTCTGTCCATTTCGTAATATATATATATATATATATATATATATATATATATATAAAGAAATATAGTCTTAAGGTGTGCTATATTTATGGAATAACGTGCTCAATATCAGAGATAGAGCGTGTGTAAATATAAAAGTGAACATAGAAGTCAACACTTAGAGGCGACAGTCTGTTTCATGCAATCGTCAGGCCACATACATTTATGCAATCGTCAGGCCACATGCATTTATATGCAATCGTCAGGCCACATACATTTATATGTGGCCTGACGATTGCATACAGCATGAAACAGACTGTCGCCTCTAAGTGTTGACTTCTATGTTCACTTTTATATTTATTTATATATATATATATATATATATATATATATATATATATATATATATGTGTGTGTGTGTGTGTGTATGTGTGTGTGTGTGTGTATGTGAAAGCATCATCCTCAAGGTGTTCACTCAATTATACCAAATTTTTATACGACAGATATCAGATAAAATTTATACAAATATCAGATAAAATCACGAAAATTTTCCTAGATTTTTTGTCTCGCCTTATCTATGGGTCACATGTCACATTATACGTTGGAATATACGGTGTATATATATATATATATATATATATATATATATATATATATATATATATGTGTGTGTGTGTGTGTGTGTGTGTGTGTGTGTGTGTGTGTGTGTGAAAATCACAATCAGGGTG
>OZ010583.1:59127976-59182976 GCA_963932145.1 Acanthosepion lycidas
TAAGAGAAAATGGAAATAAAAAGGAAACATACTTAATATCAGAAAGAGACAGTTGAAATTTCTAGGGCACATAATGATGAAAGAGGGCTTGGAAAATCTGATACTAAAACGACAGATTAAATGCAAGAGCGAAAAACAATGAATAACATATTTAGTATCCTTGAGTAAATGGATAGTGAAACATGGTTTAGGAGAAATAGCTAAATTTATTAAGAACTGCCAAGGTCAGGAAATTGTGGAGAGCCATGATCATCTACATCCTGAGGAGATAACAAAGAAGAAGTAGGGATCTATGTATATGTATGCAATCTGTGCAGCAATAATACGACATTGCTGAGTGGACTGTTTTTAGACTGAAGACGTCGGTCAGAGGGCTTTGGCTGAGGTTTGACCTGGAAATGAATGGGCTCCATCAAGTTTACTTACCCATGACATGATGACCACACCCGTTCAGGATACTGATGATTACGCTGAAGATGATACTGCGTGATGGTCGTTAGCGAAGTAGACGACCTAGCAGGATTTACGCTCGGCGTTCATAATCCCTTAACAGCCTAAGGTACGTAGCTTGCATGGTGGGTACGCTAGATTCAGAATGAAAACGAGAAAAAAAATCTTAGATAAATTAGCGAAGGTAAGCTAGAAGAATGAACTAAGTATAACGTAAGAAGAGGGACTGTATAGTCGGCAACAAGAGCGAACCCCCAAGCTGTGAGCTTTGAAGTGAATGCACCAGAATATAAATGATATAGAGGCATAGGAATGACTCGTTAGAAAAATCAAAATCTCTCACTCATCTGCTATATCATATCTATCCTCTTGGTTGTTGGTCTTCTTTACCAGCATATCAACATATCTATGGGTCATTTAATGCCAAAATGTAAATATTTTGTACGCAATTTTATGTATTCATCTACGGAAATATGGTACATAATTTTATACTTTCAAGTAAATTTTTTTTTAAATATAGATATTGTAAACGATAAAATGTATTATTGGCAATTAAAACATAATGTATTGTGGTTAATTTAAAAAAAATGTATTGCTGATAATATCACTCCAAAAATGTATTGTTATACATTTTTAGTGTTGTATTAATTGACATTTTGCTATAAATATATATTGCTAGCTATTTTACTACAAAAATGTACTGCTGATTTTTATTTGGGTGTTCACTACTTGACTATAGTCACTTTCTAAGCCCGGCTTAGATGTGGAACAAGGCCGAAAGTATGGGGCACCCAGTGAGAAACGAACTCACTATTCAGTCGTAATTGTTTTAGCGAGACAAGCTTGCTAACCATTACACCGCCTCGAGGTGCCCCACTACTTGACTATAGGCAAGCAGTGAAGCCGCAAACAGCTGCTACCACTCCGGGTCAGAATGGACCTGAAACAACGCTCCTCAAAATCTCCAATCTCCCGATCAGTGGTCTTGCTGCCGGATTTCGTTTATCATCATGCCCAGGACGGTATCCTATTGGTTGACAGAGAATACCGAACAGATGAGGAAACGATGTGAAAGAGATGAGGCTTATTGAAGGATGCGGAGAATCCCATTAACAGATCACGTAGACGACGAGGAAACTCTAAAGAAGATGAAAGCTTGATGGTGAATCAGAAAGAGACGGTTGAAATTTCTTGGACACATTAGGAGGAAAAAATTAATATTCACAGGGCTTATAAAGGAAAGAAGGCTAGATAGCAACAATCTAATGGGTTTGTGTGAATATATTGTAGAACAAAAAAATGACTGATGATGCTAATATGGTAATCTTGTCTTTAGAATTACAATGACAGGAGGTTTTGGAAAACTATCATTGCCCAAGTCCTGAGAGAAATCATAAATGATGATTTTTAAAACTACGTGCAATCCATTTCGGCTGCTTGTAGTACATCATCCGAAACAAGTATGGACCTTTAAAACTGATGCGTTTTTTGTTTGTCCAAATCACATTCTGCAGATGAAGGTGGACATTTTCTGCCCTCTGATCGTTAGCTTCGCCTTCAGCTTAGCACACTCGAAAGCTGTACAGGAGTTCATTAAGATGGGAACGGAGGTTTTGCGATAATTGCTCGTTCTGGCTTATTGTTTGTGCATTGTTTTCCGAATGATTTATCTCGCATCACTTACAATTCGTTGCTCTGAAATTTGAATTTTCTTGTTAGTTCTTTTGCGTAATTTGCTGTAAGCGAAATGATTGCTGAAAAAAATCTATTTGTTTCTTATTACACTGATAGATTTTCTTAAACTTTGCAGAACAAGTTTTTGCAGAATCCCGAGGGTTATCTGAATACATTCGTCAGCCATTTTTTGCTTCAAGTATGCGTACCTTTTCTTCTGACGAAAGCAAGAACCCTTTTGGCGTGGGCAGGGAATATTTTAGGGAGCTCTTCAGCGTTAGAATTACAAAGAATGGCATCAAATTCACAAATGCTTTATATAGTTGCTGGGAACCAAAAGTGAGATTTAATTTCAGAGTTATTAGGTTGGTGCAAAAATAATTACGTTTTTTGACGTTAAAAAATACGTCAAAATACGTAAAAAAAACGTCATTATTTTTGCACCAACCTGATATAACCATTCGCTTATTTTTTACAAATGATATCATTTTAAGAGATAAGCGATCATTATTTCATTATTGCTTCAAAGTAGTCCTTCACATATACTGGCTGTCAGCTTAATTTAACCTCCCAATAAATACGCAGCTGGGTCGATAGAGTAGAAATGGGCGCATTTATGCCAAATCGTGCACAGCACATTTAACCAGAATTAAAACTCGTGTCCAGCGAATCCATTTTCCGCCTCGATAACCTTTACACCTCCCACACATCTAACTATTGCATACTTTAAAGGCATATCTGCAGTTCACTTACATGTAAACGACAAAACATGTTTAAAAAGAAAACACCAACATAATCCACACAAGTTTAAAAAGAAAACACCAGCATAATCTACACATGTTTAAAAAGAAAACACCAATATAGTTCACACATGTTTAAAAAGAAATCACCAACATAGTTCACACATGTTTAAAAAGAAAACACCAACATAATCCACACGTGTTTAAAAAGAAAACACCAACATAATCCACATATCTAACTGAAGAAAACGCTTTAAAATAATAGATCTGTATACATTTCTCAAACAAAATTTCTGATATATATATATATATATATATATATATATATATATATATATATATATATATATAAATCAGGAGGACAATAAAAATACGCGACCATGGTTTCGACCTGACGGTTTCTTCGGGCGATACTTTTAAAATCACCACTTTAATGCTTTATTTTAAAAACACACAAAGAACCAAAGAACGCTACATAATTATCTTTAAAAAAAAAATAAAAGGCTCATGATAATTGAAAGGTAAGACATTGAGTGTAATGGAAAGGAAGTGACAAAGTATGTTGAATAAAAAAGAAAGGTATAGAAAGGAACGGCAATGATATATATATATATATATATATATATATATATATATATATATATATATATATATATATATATATAACGCAAACTTCACATTTGCACAGACCACAGCTCAACAAGCACCTAGTTTGATTTCATCAAGATAAAACCATGCTGGCAACACAAAGCTATTAGGTTGGTGCAAAAATAATTTCGTTTTCTAACATATGTTACTATGTGAAAAAACGAAATTATTTTTGCACCAACCTAATACATCCCACCTGAAACACATTTGTGTACCTTCCATTCTACGCCATTAATAACGTTTGTTATGAGCGCATTGTGTATTTTAGCACAACGTTGAACATCTCAGTTGTAGTTGTAAAAAGAAATCGCTTGAGTATGACAATAACATAACAACAATACCCTGTCCGATGGGGAAAAAAACTGCAGGTGGCGCCATATATATATATATATATATATATATATATATATATATATGTAAATAGTTATACTCGTCTGGAAAAACGTTAGGTGTTTTGGTTTGTGAATGAACAAATCAATCCCCATGGAAAAATAGGGTATATAAAAGAAAGAATTAAGGACATGTAAATGAAGAGAAAACAATCGTCCAGAATCCAAGCTCAGAGTCCATATAAAAAAACACCAAAACGAGTAAAGCAAAAGTATCTAAGTAAAGTGCTCAATACACTAAGTAGTGTAACTCTAAGCATGAACCTAAAGAGCCAGGTAGACCTTCCTACGTTTCAACTACGCGGATCGTCAGGGCGCACCATGTCGATCCGCATAGGTGAAACCTAGGTAGGTTTACCTGGCTCTTTAGGTTCATACTCATATATATATATATATATATATATATATATATATATATATGAAATAAAATTACTTCCCAATGACTCAAACCAACGTTTTTGAAAAAGAAAGATTAATATAAAATAAATAATTTGGGGGACGCAAAAACTCTGTTTGGAATAAAAAGAACAAAAGATGCTCAAAAAGTTAATATTATCCAAACATATTCAGAGCTTGTCTCCAGAAAACACACAAAATGAAATCGCAAGTTAACTTGAAAGACTACCAAAACCCATACTAATATATCAACATCATTTCTTTGAACAATTAGGCTTTCGTATCTTAAAAATTCCGGCAACCTTGTCGAAAGATTAAAAGATATAATTATGAGATATAAATTAATGCCGAGCTTAGATATTAAGACCTCAAACACCATACAATCTCGTATAACTTCATAAATCTAAAAAAAAAGGTCTGGAAACATAACAAAACTAACATCCCTCGAGCCATAGACAAAATTATAAAGATTTGCCGCCTTATTACAAACAAATTTTATTTTCGTTTTGACAATAATTTTACAGACAGAAATTTGGCTTGGTATGAAATCGCCAGTTAGCACGTATTTTTGTAAGGAATTCTAGATGCTTGTCTATTCGAAAATAAACAAGCACATGCAAACACACACACATGCACGCACACACGGATATATATATATATATATATATATATATATATATATATATATATATATATATATGTAGAGAGAGAGAGAGAAAATATATAAATATATATACATATATACAAACACACACCTATATATATGAAAATTTCCAAGAAGAAAGAATCAAGGTAGAACTCAATGTCCAGGACAGAGTAAGGATATAATAAAAAGACTTAAACACTAATATTCCATGGTTATAATTTATTCCATTGGAATCGTAAATACGATTCAATTCATCAGACCTACAAATTCAAAAGGAAATCAGAAAAAATACTTCCGGGAATAAAAAAATAAAATTTAGTAAGTGTGTATGTATGAGAGTGGGGGACGAATATGAGAGGTAAATCAAGGCTTTAGAGATGGGTAACAATAAAAGCCGATATCATCTAAACTTAAAAATCAGATGATGACAGAGAGAGAGAGAGAGAGAGAGAGATAGAAAGAGAAAGAGAGTGAGAGAGAGAGAGAGAGAAAAGAAAAGAAAAAAGTGTGAAGATGGTGGGGGCCAACTAAAACCGTAGGACATTTATAAAAGAGCCGCTGTGCAATCAAGAAAATTTGACAAAAGTAATATCACCTACAGGTTACAACTTTAATATAAACATATAAAAAATAACGAATATTTATTCGATCAAGGACCTACTATTTCTATGCCTAAAAACGCATACGTATATACATATATATATAATTACAAGGAATGCGTGCATTTAGAACATTATCTTATACTGGTCGACCTTTTTCTTGGCGAAAGCCAATATTTGTTTTATATATACCACCAAAAAACAAACAACAGCATAAAGCCAAAGTGTTTGTAATGCCAACAGCCAGACCAGTGGAAAAAAAAAAAAAAACATTAATGAAAAAAAAAAAAACTTACAACCATTAAACTAAAACCCGAGAAAAAACGATAGACGAAAAAAGAACGGGAAAATTAAATAATGAAGAAAAAAGCCGAAAATCAGCCAGCAATCTTAACAGTAATAGAAAAAAAAAAGCTCCATGTTTAAATTAGCAAGACAGAACAATTACGCTACTTCACGACTTTGAATGTAACAAAGTTCAGACTGCTTCTTAAGTTTTACGTTACCATGATTGTCGGGCCACGCGACACACAAGCGCTTGCACGCACACACACACAGACACACACACACGTTACACCTTTCTGATCATAGTTCAAGTAGAACTCATCTAAATACACACGGAAATCGAGCATTCTCCATCCGCAGAAGAAAATACCAGTAAAATAGGCTCAGTCACATGTAAAAATAGGCTAAAAATAACGGAAGCACTAATAATAATAAAGAAAAAGTCAATACTCATTAAAAGCAACTGTTGAACGCGGTCACAATGTTCTGACTGTCTTTAGAAAATGAGAATAAAAAAACATCCCTATCCCTCTAGCATCATATATAAATATTTACACATTCAGTTTAAAAAAAAAACAAAAAAAAAACTCAATAATGGCTAATGGAATAGCCGAAATCGCTCGGATGGAACACGTTCGAACAGTTTTTACAAATTTTATATCCAGAAAAGAGAACAAATATACGAACAGAAAAAAATTGCATATAAAACTTAATCCCAGTACTTTGTCAGTCGTCTTTAACGAAAATTGTATAAAAGAGGGATTGTTATCCAAACACTCAATTATATATATATATATATATATATATATATATATATAACTTGACTCGTTTCGAAAAAACCTCGAATTTTTGATTTTCAAATAATCAAATCAATCTCGAGGGAAAAAAAGGTTTTAAAAAAAGAAAGAGCTACAAACATGAACTTCTGCCGAAAAAAATCGCACAGATGCAGGTCTGAAGCCCAAAGAAAAAAAAACCGATACGAGTAGACAACTAACAAAAGAGCTCGATACAATCGTAGAGCAGACCTAGATACACCTAGTGGGCCAGACAAACCTACCTAGGTTTCACCTAAACGGATCGTCAGGGAAAGTATGGCTTACGAGGAAAAGAGAAACACATATTTATAAGCGATTATTAAAACCATACCACGTGACCGAAGAACCACAAACTAAGTAGGTGGTGGTGGGGGGTTAAAATTTATTTATTCCAAAAAAATGGGGAGAGTAAAAAATACACACACACACACACACATATATATATATATATATATATATATATATATATATATATATATATATGTGTGTGTTTGCATTTGTGCATTTGTATGCTGACATAAGCATTTTTAATTACCGTATATGAATTTACTAATTGATTATTTCGTTTTCTACGATTTATCAACCTTTCGCAGTTTATTTAAAGCCAGAACATATTTCTAGATTGTAAGAATTTGAGGAGAAGATAATAATTATTTAATGGTAGAAGTCTTACTAATTACTAATTAACCCATATCTGTGGGGAGAAGATGTGAATTCCTACCTTTCTCAATGTTATTTGCGCGTAAGTGCATATAATGAACCCAACTAGAATTGGAACTCCGCTCTGCGATTAACGATTCCGAATCATTATATATTACACCACCCGCACATTCAAGCTTACACCACTTGGTCAACCATCAGGATCGACTTTGCTTAACTTCCGCAAGAATAAGGGAGCCGGTGTGTCAGCGTAATGTGGTCGTAAGACTATGAATATATACATGTTCCGATATATATTCGCGCTTTTAGAATACGAACTTGTATAGTTGCCAGTTTGTTAAACGGCAAATTGTCATGCACTCGATGATCGGCAGTCATACACAAATATCTATGTGTATATGTATGGACTGTTTCTTATAAGGCGTCCTAATTGCTATGATTTGCTATTTTAAAGGAACAGAAAAGGAAAGAATAAGCGATGGTCGTTTTCATAAACAGAAGCCCAAAAAAGCAAAATAAATAGAAAAAAAAAAAAAAAAATTAGCGGCAACTTCAAAAGCAAATCTGAAAGAACTTCTTTGCTGACTATTTCTGATTTCTCTCTTCTTCTTAATGTTTCGTTCGCCACCCACCGCAGCATCTTATTGATTTCTTTTTTTTTAGTTTTATATTCAGCTATTTAAGTGTTTGCTGCGATGTCTCCCCTTAAATTCAGAGTCACGACCTGCAAAGAATTACAGCAACAATATCAGCCTCAGGCAATCGCTGAGACATAGGTATAAATGGTTCCCTTTGCTCGCAAATGAAACAAAAATATATCGAGAGAAGGAAATTTTAAAAAAAAAGATCAAATCTCAAAATTTTAAAAAAAGAATTGAATATAAATTTGCACACACCCACACACACACACACACATATATATATATATATATATATATATATATATATATATATATATATATAATTTGTATGTTTATTTATTCTAAATCAGAGAATTTCATGATGGTTGGTGAGTGTTGAGTATACTTCAGAGAAATTTATTTTTCTCTCGTGCTTGTCTTAAGGAGCAAAATGCTTGAGGCTTTCGAGTCAACAATACGTGACATCATACAGACGCAGTATGACTCTCCATGCAAATATATAAAGGCAGAAATAAATCCCCTTAAAAAGTCCATTAGATCTTTCACATCTATTCACGTTCCCCGTCTCCATTCTATTTTTGAATGTTTCTATGTATCAGTTATATTTATTCTCTTTCTCTCACCCTCTCTCAAATATAATTTCTTGTGGCTTCGAAGAAACGCGGTATCTCTCCTTGAGTCCGGAACTCCATAAATTACACTATTAGTCATTAACAAGTCAAATGCATGTGAAACCTGATCAACCAATGAAAATCAAAGAACATTGAATAAAAAAAAAAAAATCATTTTTTGTCTATATCCCATTCTCCGATGAAGCTTTAATAAAAGGGAAATATGTTAGATTGTTTAACTTTGTTCCTTTTGTTATTTAACTTATTAATCCGTGAGATGCCGACACATGTTTAATCTCTATTTAATCGCAATTCATACTATATGTATAAATTTTATATATATATATATATATATATATATATATATATATTAGAGAGGACGCGCGAATTTGTAAACCGTGACTGCTACTGCTGAAAATGCAAAGCTCCTCTATGAATCGAGCACTCTGAGTCACTGGCGTGTTTATTAAAAATAAATAAGGAAAAATTCACCACATTTCTCCGCCGAGAGCCAAGAGCCGATAGCTTAGAGGAAAATCTCCGACTGATGCCAAACCAGTCGTGTTTCATCCTAGCCAAAATGATGTGCTGTGTTACGGCGAAACAGTCTGTATGTAGCTACTAGTATACATTTTTTCTGGGACGTATATATATATATATATATATATATATATATATACGGACGCAAAAAAATAAATTTCGGTCGAGCATTTTAGAGAGAAAGCGCTAATTTGTAAACAGTGACTGCTACTGCTGGAAATGCAAAGCTCTTCGATGTATCGAACACTCTGAGTCACGGGCGTGTTTATTCAAACACACAAACACATACAATCCAACAAACCTAAGCCCCCATAGCTAATAATTCAATATATAACACAAACGCAAAAAAATAAATGAATAAACTAACGATTAAATAAAAAGGAAATATTAGATAAACAATAACATATGATATAAGTAACTTTAATACATATTCACTATATAAGATTTATATGTATGTGTATCCGTGTTTTCGTACGGAAGGTTTCGCGAGTATATCCAACATATAAATAGACAAAAAACAAATTATATTAAGTCAGCCAAACATACTTAATACCCTAAAAATTAAAATAAAGAACCATCACCATTTAAGCACTAGTTTATTAATAACAGAGCTCAGACATAAGTGTACATGTGCCTGTATACACACGTATACGCATATAAATTCAGACAATATAAATCCAAATTTAATTATAAATTTAACCTCTTACAATTAGTACTTAAGATACCACCAAACCAAATAAGAAAATGAAATAATATCCTAGTGAATATATACGTAAGTATATGTGTATGTGTACATACACACACACATATATATATATACACACCGTGCCAAATTATTATTTTTTCTAATATTTCAAAAACCGTCCCATTCACACAAAACTTTCACACAATGTTGGCAACACTGATCTGCGTAATCACTGAAATTTTCGTAATGATCTGCGCAGTGTAAACAAACTGGAGCCATATTTGTTATTAGCGCGGTGATTTGACCGTGCCAAATTATTATAAAGGTTTAGTAAAATTCTCAGAATTGAGCAAACAAAACGTTTATTAATATTGAACGTGAATGTTTATGATCAAAAGAAGATAATCAAACAAATAATAACAGATACAAACAAAGGCACAGTTTTAAACAAATTAATAGGGGATGTGCTTTCCCTGTTTTGAAATTACTTGAAAAAGTCGACGATCCATAGAATTTCTTAATTGTAGGATGTCATCTGCTGGTATGCCGCGAGATATGTCAAGAAATGCTTCCCATAACTCAGCGTTGCTCCTGAATTGTCGTCCGTTGGCATACAGTCTTCGCTTCATGATGCTCCAATGGTTTTCGATTGGGTTCAAATCCAGAGAATTTGCTGGCCACTTCATTTTTCGAGGTCCATCGAAGCCTAACTGTTTCAAATATTCAGTAGTCTTGTGAGCAGCGTGTGAAGGAGCATTATCTTGCATAAAAACAATGGCCCTTCAGAAGGCAATTCTTTGCCTTTTCATCCACGGTTCAAGATGCTCCTTGATAAATGTTATGTATGCATCAGCAGTCATTTCGACGCCATCTGGTACTCTCCAGGGGCCCACTAATGTGTTTCCAATAATACCACTCCAGATCATTATGCCTCCACCGACATTTTGGCGTCTCAAACACTGATTGCGATTCTGTTCTTTCTGTCCCAGCCTTTGCACCATCTATCTGGCCCATCGAGTGTTTCGTCTGTGAACAAAACTTTAGAGTAGTCAATCTTCATATTGTCTTCGCCCAATTTCAATCGATTTTGAATGTGATTTCTCGTCAACGGAGGCTTCGATACAGGTTTGACTGTTGTTGCTATTTCCCTCAGATACCGACAGCGAGTACTTTTAGACACAGTAGGTTCCCCAATACGACTGAAAAGCTCTTGACTAGTAAGTCCATGGTTCTTCGTGGCCTCTCGTTTAAGTCGTGACATGAGACGACGTGAAATAACACCCGGCTTGCCTTTATATGGCCTTTGCGTACTTGTGTAGGATTGGCGGGGAATGACACTTCCCTATCATTTTAAAAATTTCGATCACCCCATATATATATATATATATATATATATATATATATATATATATATATATATATATATATATACATATATATATATATATATATACATACATATATATATATATACATACATATATATATATATATATACACATATATATATATATACATACATATATATATATATATATATATATATATACATATATATATATACATACATATATATATATATATATAAACACATACATATATATATATACATACATATATATATATATATACATATATATATATATATGCATATATATATATATATATATACATACATATATATATATATATACATATATATATATATATATATATATATATATATATATAAATATATATACATATATATATATACATATATATATATATATACATACATATATATATATATATAGGTATGTATGTATATATATATATAATTCATACAAGTAAATGTTTATTCACATACCCGATATATACTACCTTCAGCGTTTCGACTCCAGAGTTTCGTAGACGGACACTTCAGCAATCACTCTGCCCACTCGTCAACGGTAATCAGCAATTGACTGTTTATACTTCTGTTTTTTCTATATATGCATTTTTATTGGTGCATTTTGTGTATGCATGCGTGCATGTGTTAGTTCGCTTATGCGTCAGCCTTCCCGTATGTAAAATATGTGTTTGCTACAAAAAGGAAAAAAAAAAGTTTTCTCGATCGCACTTACAGACCCTTTTTCCAAACGCAAATTTCCATTTAAGTATAATTTTTTAAATTCATCGCATCCATTTCGCAAAAGAATGTTTCATACACATAATACACTCTTCTATTACAGAGGTAGCGTCCATTAGAAAATCGAAAATATTCGAGAAATTTCTAAAAATGATTTTTCCAATAAATTTCTGCATATATATATATATATATATATATATATAGTGTATGTACGTTATGATCTGTTAATACGGTAATCATCAAGAGATTTGATAAGAAATTATATAGACAAACTAAAAATTTGCAAATATATTTTGAAAGTTTCCATTAGTTTTTTTTTAGATTTTTTTTTTTTTTTTTTTTTGCTATTTATCGCAACGCTCAAGTATTTTCTTTTCGATTCTCCAACCCTCATATCTGCAGTATGGATCAATAATTTTTTTTAAAAAATAGCTTCTAACTAATTTTCCGATAGTGTTCACTATCGTTTGGGTCCTGATTAATATAGGCACTTACAGTATGCAAGTTAATACGCATCATTCAAAATAAAGTCATAGATAAAATGTTGCTTAAGCGATTCGACCTTATCATTTGTTTACACCACATAAAGCTGTCCGTATTTCTCATATGAAACATTGCCATGGGGCAGTTTCAATTCTCGTTGGAAACGAATTCTTTATTTACCGATTTCGGTTTCTTACTTTCAAAATAATCGACCAGCACGTTGACTTCAAAAACATTCAGAAATTGAATGAGATCTCAAGAATTCCAGCAATTTTCTTTCGTGTTTGACTGTTTTTGTTTTACACCAATATTCCTTTCAAAGCTTCGATATATACGTAATTATTATTTTTATTATTATTATTATTATTATTATTAGTAGTAGTAGTAGTAGTAGTAGTAGTAGCAGTAAATGATCTCCATCGTCATCACTACTTGCTCACCACCACCATCACCTTTGATTTCTGTTATGTACTAGAGCCTGAAATGGCATCATGACTTTTCAAAGTTAACATTTTTATTCAAAAATAAATATAAAAATAAAACAGCCTAAGAAAACATACATTTTAAATGTATAATAATATGTTAGTTGTAAGTCGTTACAGGTCCTATGTCTGTAACCGGGTCTGGGTGGTATTCATAACACTAACTTGTAGTTTTCTCCCCAAAAATGTGTACATTGTTCAATGCAGTTATTATTATTATTATTATTATTATTATTATTATTATTATTATTATTAAATTTCGATTTCTGCTATGGTTACAATACCTACCTGGTCTGCGGTAAGACTTAAGGCAGGTAGTTGTGTCGTTATAGCTACATGTCATGATTTGTTTTTCTACCTCCCATAACATCACTAGCATTACATGGACAAAGTTCGTCTTAGTGTGTGGACTCTACTTATCAAGACAGTTTTTTGTATTTTTCTTAAGCTGGGGTTTCCAGAGATTTGTTCAATGTGTTGTTGTGTTCCTTTTTTTATCATTCCAAGCGCACCTACTAAGATTGGTTCTATTCTTGTCTTCAATTTACACATTTCTTTTTCTATTCTGACTTCCAGGTTTTTATACTTCGATAGTTATTTTCAAATTTATTCGTTACTATATTACAGTCCGCAGGGAAAGTCATATCAATTAGTAGGGAAGTTTTTTTTTTTATTTGCAGTTTTTGACAATTATATCCGGCCTATTTGCTTGAATCTTTCTGTCTGTAAATATGGTGTAATCTCAAAGAATTGTGATGTCTTCTATTTCTGTAACCAGTGATAGGTAATGTTCATACCAGTGTGTTAACATTTTTCTGAAGTGTCTGCACATTTTCCAATGTAAATATTTCCCCACTCTATTCTGACAATCTTCATATTAACTTGATACAAGTACAGGACATCCTGAGATTAGTCGTCGTTATGTTTCCTGCTTTGCATCCTATAGAGCCGGGTTCAAACTATAGCCCTTAGGCCCTATAGGAGAATTGTCATTTAACTGACAGCACTTTTCTTAGTATATGAGATAATCCTAGTTAGGCGATCATTGCTAACTTGTATGTTGATGTTACCCGGGACAATGTTACGTCCTGGGTATGACGATAAACTGCATCCGCGTCCTGGGTATGACGATAAACTACGTCCAACAACAAGGCCTCAGACAATGTTTTCGGAAAAATAATGTTGCCAGCTATACGTTTTTGAAAAAATAATGTTGCCAGATATACGTTTTTTTGGAAAAAAATAATGTTGCCAGATATACGTTTTTGAAACAATAATTTTGCCAGGTATATGGTTTGAAAAAAATAATGTTGCCACCTATACATTTTTTTGGAAAAGTGTTGTTTCAAAAGCACATAGCTGGCAACATTAATGTTAAACTACGTCAAACAACAAGGCTTCAGATAATGTTTTAGGAAAAATATTGTTGCCAGCTATACGTTATTGAAACAATGTTGCCAGCTATACGTTTTTTGGAAAAAATAATGTTGCCAGCTATACGTTTTTGAAAAAATAATGTGGCCAGCTATGTTTTTGAAACAATGTTGCCAGCTATACGTTTTTGAAAAAATAATGTGGCCAGCTATGTTTTTGAAACAATGTTGCCAGCTATGCGTTTTTGAAAAAATAATGTTGCCAGCTATATGTTGCGCGGTAATTATTAGAAAGCGCTTAGTATCAGAGATATTGAATCAGATATATGTATATGTGTGCGTGTGTATGTATATGTATGTGTGTATGTATGTGTGAATATGTGGATATATGTGTATGTGTACATGGATATATGTATGTGTGTATGTAGGTACACGGCGATGTGTATGTATATACGTGTATAATTTATTGTGTATGTGTGGATTTGCATGCGTTTTGAACATAAAAATATAGGTCCTCGCTAGATTAGATAATCGTCATATTTATTGTTTATATTTGATTTGTAACCTGCAGTCGATATTATTTTTGTCAAATTTTCTCAATTACACAGCGTCCCTTTCAATTTTAATTTCACCCGCCCCATCTTTCTTCCCCACCACTTCTTTCCTTACCTCTCCCTCCTTCTTTAAGATTTGATCGGCCATGGTGTGTGTATATCACCTCGAAATGTATCCTTATTGTATTAGACATCCGACAACAATCATTTTGCCCCCTTCCTCTCTGTTAAACCCCTCTCTTATGAACTAACATTCGTCCCACACTCTCATAATTACATTCTCTCTAAATTCTATTTTTATTTCCGGAGTAGGTTTTTTTTCTGTTTTCTTTTTGAATTTGTAGGTCTGATGAATTGGATCGTATTTACGATTCCAATGGAATAAATTATGACCATGGAATATTAGTGTTTAAGCCTTTTTATTATATCTTTACTCTGTCCAGGACATTGAGTTCTACCTGGATTTTATCCTCTCGGAATTTTTTATTCAAAAAATATACATGTGTATATATGCACCTGTGGATTTTGCATATATATGTATATTTACCACTAATATTATCTCTCTCTCTCTCTCTCTCTCTATATATATATATATATATATATATATATATATATATATATATATATATATATGTGTGTGTGTGTGTGTGTGTGTGTGTGTGTGTGTGCGTGTGTACCTTAATTTGGCCTTAAATGACCCACAGTAGATGGTATGCCATAAAACCCAACCAACCAACAGGGACAATGTTAGTAAAATTGTCCATTCCTTTTCTCACGAGGCCCAGAGCTCCGATTACTGTTGGTTCAGTTTCGATCTTCTGTCCCCAAAACTTGTAAATCTCGAACTCCAGGTGCTCGTATTTGAACAATTTCTCGATAATTTTCATGGCGGTGTTTCACTCAGATGGTAATGCTATGTCAATAAGCATACAGTTCCTGAATTTCTAAGCTTTTATGATAATATCAGGTCTGTTAGCTTTTATTTCCCTGTCAGTTTGAATTGGCATGCCCCCAGAGCATCGTTATTTGGGGTAACTGTTTCTGGTTGGTGTTCATACCATCTGTCAGTGGTTTCGATTTTGTGCTTCTTGCATATCTTCCAGTGCACATATTATTATTATTATTATTATTATTATTATTATTATTATTATTATTATTATTATTTCAGATCTGATATCCTTTCCAATACTTAAAAGTTTAGGACGGGTGCTGATAGTCATATCACAGCTTTTATAATCAGCTGAGATAAAAAAAAAAACAAAAAAAAAAAACTAATCACTTTCCTTAGCACGTGAGCACTTCCAAGCGGTGTTGCCACCTTCGCAAACCCAATGATGTAAGGAATACCGAAGGCGTCCTGCGAGGCACAATGATTCCTGTAAACAGCCCCAGTGCGCCAAGCACAGTAGCAAAGTTGAACTGCTGCTTGATAAATTAGTTTTTTTTAAAATAATGACCTACATTAACATTTATAATTGTATTGTAGTATTTCGTTTAAGTTACTAAACTCAAATATTTAACGAGCAATGGGGGGGTATCCCAGTGGTATTCTATAGCCGTGGAATTCGCAAGGAGCCCTTTCAATGATTAACTTAAGATTTAAGCCTCATCAAAAAATTAAAATAGAAAAGTTTTTCGGGAATTAACATTTATTATTATTATTATTACAATTATTATTATTATTATTATTATTATTATTATTATTATTATTATTATTGTAACATCGCCATAATCAAATTCTGATCGATAGTAGACTGCCTTTGTGCGATGGTTGCATGGTTTAGTCTTACATAATTCATTCATTCTTTTCTGGTCGCCAAAATATTTTAGCCGAGACAACGTTAAGCTTAGCAGATATCTATAATTGGTTTGTTAGATAGATTAAGATCAAATATAAATATTAAAAAGAATACACAGTAAACCAAAGTCAGAGAAAAAAAAATCTTTGAAGGTCTTTTCATTTCTTAGAGGATTCGTTTCCGTTAATAATCTATAGATTATTCAAATCATATTCAAACAGACATACTTCATAGAAGTGAGAGAAAAAATGAAATAAAGAAAGGTTATGTGAACAGTAACTCAAAAATGAAAAAGGAACGCTGACCGGTGTTCGTTCCTGTCTTTTCAGAGCTCGAAAGAGGAAAAGTAATTGTACATGATGACGAAAATGCGACAGATTTTCAACACACTTGTAGAAAATACTCCCATAATAGCCTTCATCCATATGTAAAAAAAACTGGCTTATAATAATAGAATCATTAATAATAATCTACAAAAGGCCAAATACCAACTATGAACATGCCCACAACAAATGTAAATAAAAAACCTTCCCATTCCTAGAGATAGACATTAAAGATCAATAAATTCAGTTCCAAAAACAACCTTGATAATGGCTAATATAATTGATGAAAACGCTCGAACATAGAGAATATTAGAAAAGTTTTTACAGATTCCATGTACTGGAAAAATACATTTACCGTCTTTGGAATCATCAAGAGATACATGTTGTTAGTCTCATATAAATTTGTTTTTGGACTAGCATTTTTTACTTCTATATTCCAAATGTGAATATTTATACATGTATATTTCAATTTAATATCGCTTCCACCAAAATACATATAAAATAATATATATAATATGATAAAAGTGTGTGTATATATATATATATATATATATATATATATATATATATATATATGTATATATATATAAATACACACACACACACACACATATATATATATATATATATATATATATATATATATATATATATATATATATATATATATGAAGATATGGAAAAAATTGTGGCATATTATTTTTGAGTTCTTTGATTTTTACTGGTTAATCAATTTTTACGTGCAATTGATTCGTCAAGAAGCGTTATGGCCAATTTTATTGCTGTGAATTATTACGACGGCGTTCTCTCTCTCTCTCTCTCACGCACACACACAAACACACACATACATACATACATACACACACACACACATATATATATATATATATATATATAGATAGATAGATAGATAGATAGATAGATATAGAGAGAATGAAAAACAAACGCATAAAATACCATATTTTAATTGTTTGTTTTTCATTATATAATATGTATTGCTCTATCTCGGACATAGAGCTCTTACTGGATCTATATCCTCTTGGAAATCCCATACGGATTACCAAAATTTAAATTATATATATATATATATATATATATATATATATATATATATATATATATATATATATATAACATTCAATACTATTCGAAAACGACTCCGAGACTGTAATTTTCTCAATCACTCATCGGGACTTACATGAGTGATGGATCCTGATAACTCATTATCAAATATTCCTGTGAATGATTGGGGAAATTATGAAACTTGGAATAGACATTGGTAAGTATTGAACGTTATTATATTTAATTCAATAAGTATTCATCTGAGCACATTAATGGTAAGATATACGGGTATATATATATATATATATATATATATATATATATATATATATATATGATTAAGTAATGAAAATCTTGCTATATGGATAATCCCAAGGAGGATGAAATGCGAAGAACTCAATGTTAAATTAGAGCGATTAATTTAATGAAAACAGACAACTTAATGGTCCATGGTTATAAGTTATTTCCCCAGTGAATTTTTTTCCCTTGATCATCAGACTTCACTTACAAGGATGGAAAAAGGAATTTAAATTTACATATAATTTTTACACATTTGAGGGAGTAGTATTAAATGGTGTACGGTTATATAGAGAGTCATGAGAGATAGTGTGACAGACATGGTTGAAATTAGAGAGGAAAGGGAGAGATAGGAATGCTTTTAAATTTATTTTTATTACAGTACTTAATAGTGAGGAAAGGGGAAATATGTATATAATTTTATCATGTGTCTGATCTTTTCTTACCGACATGAATTATATTATCCCCCTTTAAATTCATATTTACAACTCTGCATAGAGGTGTGTTATATGTGCCTATTCCTATATATATATATATATATATATATATATATATATATTCGCTTGGACCAGTCTTAATTGTTTTATGACCCTTCGCGCAGAACTCTTCATTGCCAATTCAAGAAAGAAATTCGGATTACAAACACAGAAAATGTCTCATATCGAGAATATTTAACATTGAAAAACAAAACAAAAAATTAATTATTTTTAAAAATATGTGGAAATCTCCGCTTTTACCTGAAGACGGTCATGAGACCAGAAACACGTGTAGTGTAAGATTATGTAAAACAAAGCATAATATTTTTTTCTAAATAAATCCACATTACAACCCAAAACGTTTACGGCACCTCTCTTCTCTTCTTTTTAATATATATATATATATATATATATATATATATATATATATATATATATATATATATATATATAAACAGATTATTCTTGCCACACCAGGACCGCCTTTCTACGGGAATTATTGGAATATATGTATGTAGAGCGATATGTAAAAAAGATCGATTGAAGTAGTTAGCTACACGATTATTTCGAAATCCTGATAAGCGATGCGGGTATATGAAGAGAGTTAGAAAAATGGTGAAAATGGTTGAACGTACACAGAGATGATGTTTCGGATTCGAGGCTGGTATATCTTAGGCCACACAGTTTCCTTTGGCACCAAAGTGTCTATCGATTTGTTCCATCGACTCTCTTTGATATCGACAAACGGAGAAACAAGTCCTGATGCGGTCATCGTCTTTGCATTTGAGTATCAGTCACTTGAAATACCCGGCTCCATTTTATCATCGAATTTCGTTCGATTTTCCACAGCTTAGTAAACGCTGAAACCTGACGCCATATTGGGAGGTAAGTACAGTTCTCCACTGTCCAATTCCGCTCCGTCTTTTCTCGGCTTTTTTTCAGTCTTCTTTTAATTTCTCTTTAGTTTCACGTCATTTTTGTGACGAAATAAGATACATTAACTCTTTCTCAGTAATATATATATTTTTTTTTTGCTCCTCTTATATCTCTTTATCTTTCATTCGTTAAACGTTTTCTATTTCTCTTCTAATATAAGAGGTATGTTTTATTATTCTTTTTTTTACCTTTATTCAGCCCACTTTATTCAGGGAACGCATCAGCGTACCCTGTTGTGGTCGTTTATTCGAGTTAGCCTATGTCTCTCTGTAATACGTCGTAAGTAAATCCATTAACGCCTTGCGGTATACGGCTTACAATGACTCAAGATATTTAGAAATGTAATCCATCCAAAAATAAATACCTCTTTTCTCATCCTCATTCCTTTCCTCTGTCAAGTTCCCATTTGGCGCTACTTATCTATTTCTCCATATTTCAAAAGGAAATCGACGTTCACCCTCCACACCACTTTTTATATCTCATGATTTATCTTCCCGACTATTAGCATTGTAATCGAGTTGTTAGCAAATCACAAGACCCGGACAGGGGAATGGTTGAAAGAAGATTTCAATACGTTAATCTTCAAATTACTGCGAACCTTTTTGCATTCAGAAGCATGGTTTTGTCTTAACTCGAAACTCTATATTGATAAAAAAAAAGCATACATGTTTCAACCACAAAGTAGGCTACGTGGTGCTTTCCATAAGTAATGAGACGTATTTAGAATATACATTTATTAATTTCTAAGATGTACAAAACTCTAATTGCATTCTAAGTAAGATCCCGTAACTTCAATGTGGCACTCTAGTCACTTCCTGAATGTCCAATGGAAGGTGACCAGGACCTTTGTCCCAGCCTCCTTTATTTCTCAATATCTTTAAAACGACTGCATCTGAGGTTCTCCTTCAGCTTATGGTAGAATTAAAAGTCACAGGGAGCAAGGTATTTACTCGGGGGGGGGGAGTGAGGATAAGTTTTGTTGCACATCTCTGTCAGCAAATAAACGTTATTGCATAGCGCATCTGCAGTCTGAAAAACTAGTCAGCTGTGTCAAGCAATGTAGTATTTGTTCAATGAGATGTTACAGCCATCTCTTTTAATCTGGAATAAGAAAACTTGGCGGATCAGCTTATTAGATGTAACAGTCCTGGTATGACAATAAACTACATCCGGCAGCAAAGCCTCTGATCGGCAATTAATGGGTTTTAGGTATATAACGAATCTTTTTTTTACTTAAAAAAAAATGTCATAATTTTTATCATTGATACAGGATTTCATGTGTTATCTGTCGGTCCGGAGAGACAATGGATCTTAGCCCGAAGAATTATGCCTAAGCTGGTGATGACGGCGCAACATATGTCATGACTTTACAGGTACACGCGGGAGTGACAGTTTCGACTGAAACAAATACACATGAAAATGCTCTCCCCCGTTGTCGCCATCCTGTTTTTCTTTCCGTCGACCAACCTTCTCCACGGCAGCAAGGCACCGTTTTTCCTTTCCTCGCTCCAACCCTCGGTGTAAATCGCGTCTCTAGCGTGATCGATTTTTGGCGATGTGTTCCCTCCTCTCGATGTCCACGTCAATCGCCCTCATGTCCCTTTTGCATGTCCTTGAAGCGAAGATGAGGTCGTACATGTGCTTTCTTGCTGATGGCCTGTTGCCCGTACAGAAGAACCTTCGGAATCTTCCTTTCCGGCATATTGTCTACATGACCAAGCCAGCCTGAACCGGCGCAGTTAGAGAAAGGCATATAGGCTGGGTTACTGTATATTACTACGGCATTGGTGACCCAGTCAAACCAACTGATGTCCAGAATGCGTCTCAAACAGAGAGCATGAAAAGCGCTGGGGCGTCGCTCCTCTTTTACGCGATTTTACGGTAGCCATTAAAGAGTTAAGTCTTCTGGCTGCATGTCATTTCGGAAGCAAGAAAGGTTATGACACAACATCTTGGGGACCATCTGTTTACCTAAAAAATAAGTATTCATAGACTGGTTTGAAAGTTGAGCAATAACGCACTTTGGATTTAAAAATATGGCTCAAACTATCGGCTCTCGTCTTATAAGCGATTGTCGGGCTACGAGATAAATGTTGTGGCTTTGACTTTATCTACCAAATCATTTATAATAAAACAGATAAAGGCGACTAGAAAGAAGGTAAAATAACGTTGATGTTCCATGGAAAGATAGTATGCCGACAATGTATGAAAATGATTTGCATGCTTTCTCTCCAGGTCTGAAAAATGGAACTAATGTATATTACAAAAAGCTGTCTCGACTCAGACATCAGAATGACGCAATGTTGCAAAGGAAAGTTATAACTACCAGTCTGGAATCCATTTTTACTGTCCTGTGTAGACAATATCTCTAATTCTCTGTAAAATCCCGGCTTGTGGTGGATAATAATTGCAGAAGGAGAGTTTTTTTTTTCTTCTAATTTGATATTGAAACCATCGGTAGATAAATTTTATTATCAACGCTCACTATAATTTAAACTTAGGAAGTCGTTTGTAACTTGTCATACACGATAAAATTGTTGTTTACTCAAAGAGGATTATTATTATTATTATTATTATTATTATTATTATTATTATTATTATTATTTCTTTTGCAAGTGTTTTTTTTTTTTTTTGTTTGTTTATAGCCCAAGATAACGCCGTTCGCAGAATATTTGCTGAGTCAAGCAGCACAGATTTCTGAAATGGCACCAAACTTCTTCCTGATTTTCTTAATGTAGGTGTTTTAGGTTCAATGGTATAGATCCTCCCACCAACGCTCCAATTATAATTGGGATAATAGAGGCCTGAAAATCTCAAATTTTGGCGATCTCCATCCGGAGTCCGCTGCAGATTTAAGCTTTTCAAATTCTTTGACCTTGACATTATGGTTACGAGGAAGTCACATCGATGAAATGGCATTTTCTTCTTTTCCTTTTCAATGGCCCCGATGCCTGAATTATTATTATTATTATTATTATTATTATTATTATTAGTAGTAGTAGTAGTAGTAGTAGTAGTAGTAGTGTTAAATGAATTAATGCAACAATTCACCGCCGACGTTATCCATCATAACTAAATATGCTTCAACACCTTCTTCTTCTTCTTCTTCTTCTTCTTCTTCTTCTTCTTCTTTATGCCGTTTCCCGTGAGGACGTGCGTGATCATGGCTCTCTATAATTTCCTGTTCTTTGTAGCCCTTCATAAACTACTTTTTCTTTATCTCCTCATCCCTGCCCTAGTTTATGCGCTGTTTTCCTCTGTCTCTTTTGCCTTCAATCTGTCCTCTGTGTGACAAATTTTCAAAGCAATTTTTCCTCATTATCTGTTCTAGAACTGTCTCTTTTTATTTTTGATGTTATTTATGTGCCCTTTCTGTTTTCGTTTTATCTAAAACTTCACCGTTGCTCAAACATTCTGCCAATTGTATTCTCAGTATCCTTCGGTAGAGCCCAATTTTTTTCGCCTCATGTCCCTTCTTCATCTGTGAGGAGATTTTCCACCATTTACTGGGGTCCAAATTCATTAAACCCGTGACAAATACAAAAGCACCGAAACAGAATACCTTTAATGCTAAAATTGTCTTTTTTTTTAACTAGTAGCCGCCTGCTTTTTAGAATAGGTTTTCTCTCCTCTCTTGACTTGCAATATTAATGTTTTAACTGTTTTAATATCTTGATACCTGGTCAGCTCTACTTTTCTTTTCCTTCTTTTCTTTCTTTCTTTTCCTCTTCTATATATTTATTTCTTTCTCTTTCTTTTTTGTACTTCTTTTTCTCTTTCTTTTCTCTCTTTTCTTTCCTTTCCTGTATCTTTTCCGTTTCTTTCTTTCATTCTTTCTTTCTTTCTTTTTTATTCTTTATTTTTTTTCACTCTTTACCCTATCTATTTCCCTTAATTTTTTTCCTATTTCTCTCTTTCTTTCTTTTTTATTTTTGATTTATTTCTTTCTTTTATTCAGTTTCCTTCATTCCTTATATTATTTTCTTTCTTTACTCTATTTATTCTTTCATTTTCTCTTTCTGTTTTCTTCCATTCTCTTTCTTTTCTTTGACAAAATTTAGGGCTTCGTATTTCATTCGTTTTCTTCTTTTTATGTCTTCTTTTTCATAATTAATTGCAGTTTTCTTAAACTAGCATTCATTTTCATGCGCGCCATTATTTTCCGTTCTTCGTCTATTTTTCTTCCGTTTTCTTCTTTATTTCCATGCATTTTCTCTCTTTTGTTTTTTTTTTTTTTAATATTTCTTTATGTTCTAATCCATCCATAAAACATTGTGTCTTTTCCTTTATTTCTTATTCTATGTCTTGCTTCGTTGACGCATTTGTTCCATTTCCAAATTCTCTTCGTTTATCTTTTTGAAAATTCTTTTAAAAATATTTCATAAGAATCATCTCTTCAAAATTTCTTTTAAATTTTAAAATGGCCAATTTTATTGGTTTGGTCAAAAATAATGTCGTTTTCTCACATATGTTAATATGTGAGAAAGCGACATTATTTTTGCACCAACGTAATATAATGAGAGTAATATTAATGTTCGTTTGCATACATGTCTCGGGAAGTGGGGTGCTTTGTCTTAGTATTTCTCTCTGATTCTTGTGTAAAATATGTTTTTTTTTTTTTTATTACTTTCTTTGCTTTCTTTTATTAGGTTGGTGCAAAAATAATGTCGGTTTTTGACGTATTTTTAACGTCAAAAACCGACATTATTTTTGCACCAACCTAATATTTGTTATTCTTCCGTTTCTTTTATCGTTTTTAAATTTGTTTGATTTTTCTGTGTGAATTCTTCTTTGTCACTGTTTTTCTTACTTATTATATTTAATTTGGTCTATCGTTGAGTTTTTTTTTTTTTTTTTTTTTTTTGCACTTTCTTTCCTGATATATTGATTTATTACTCCTCTTTTTCTTTCATACTTTCTTCTTTTTCGTCTGTGTATGTGCGGGTGATGTAATAGAATGAAAATATGGAGAGCCGAGTTCAAATTTCATTCGAGTTCCCTACGTTCACTTACGTGCAAATAACCTTGGAAAATGCTCGAATCCATCACCCATCTGGTAAATACCGGGAAGTGAATTTGAAACCATCGTTTATATCTTCAGCAAATTGTTGATATAGTAACTCGCCAAATAAAGGAGTTATTTTTACAATTCAAAATATGTTTCTCGTTTGAATAATCTGCAAGGTGTTGACAGCCCATAAAAGAAAACATTTAATCCCTTTTACCTTTCTTTCTTTCTTTCATTCTTTTATTCTTTTTCTTTATCTCCTCCTCCTGATATTTTATTAACCCTTTTCTTGCCAATTATTTTAGGAAAAATTTTTCACATCATACACGAGTTTTGGCTAACACCTCTATCAGACATTTGAGTTGACAATCGAACTTGTTTCAAGTTCGGAAGGAAATAAAAAGAATCAACATACTTTTAGTAAAAAAAAAACAAAAAAAAAAAAAACGTATATACACGTCTACGCCGGGAAAGAGGTTAGCACTTTCTATCACGCTTTCACGCATTTTTATTGGAGCATTTTTTTTTTTTTACTTTTTTTTATTTACTCATTTATTTTCTTTATTTCTTTCTCTTTTTTTTCGTTCTTTCTTCTTTTCCTTTTTCTTTCATTCATTCATTCACACATTCGGTCTTTCTTTCACTCTTTCATCAATTCTTTCATAGCTCTAGTACCAGATATGCCAGCATTATAAAGCATAATAAGATTACGTGGTTCTTAGAGGCAAGGCCTTTACTGATGCAGCAGTAGTGAGTGACTCCAAAACTAGATACTCTGACAGCTGTCTCTTTCGTCTTTTTTTTTTCTAATTTTTGACTTTTCATACACTTTTTCTAATTTTTGACTTTTCATACACGTTTTTTTCTTATTTTTGGCTTTTCATAAACTTTTTCTAACTTTTGGCTTTTCATAAATATTTTTCTATTTTTTGGACTTTCCATACATTTCTTCTAATTTTCGATTGTCCATACACTTTTTTCAAATTTTTCACTTTCCATACACTTTTTACTAATTTTTTACTTTTCATAGACTTTTTTCTAATTTTTGACTTTAATACACATTTGTTTCTAATTTTTAACTTAAAATAGACTGTTTTCTAATTTTTGACTTTAATACACTTTTGTTTCTAGTTTTTGAATTTAATACACATTTGTTTCTAATTTTTGACTTTTTATAGACTTTTTTCTAATTTTTGACTTTAATACACTCTTGTTTCTAATTTTTGACTTAAATACACTTTTGTTTCTAATTTTTGACTTTTCACACTTTTTCTAATTTTTGACTTTCCATACATGTTTGTATCTAATTTTTGACTTTTCATAGACTTTTTTTTCTAATTTTTGACTTTTCATACAGTTTTTCTAATTTGTATCTTTTCATGCCCGCTTTTTTCTAATTTTTGACTTTAATACATTTTTTCTAAGTTTTGTCTTTTCATACACTTTTCATAAATTGACTTTTCATATCTTACGGCTAAAGAGACAAGGCTACATTCCTATTTGGCTCATACGTCGTTGTGCTGATAAAGTAAGCACATCCAATCTCCCCTCTAACTATCTATTAAAATAAATACAATGCTTTCAATCGCTATAGCTGAATTAAGTTAAATAAAGCCAAATCCCGTATTAATGTCGTCCAGTTAACTGGTATTTCTGACACAATTACAGAATGTGTTTTTCTATGTGGTGGAGGAGGGTATTACTGACACTATTTTGTTTAGCTTTAAGAAAGCTTTATTCAACTGAGAATATAAGGTTCGGGTATAGTTTCCTTTTATAGTCCCAGTAAGCAGTAACAAAACAAGGCGAGACCACTCTTTATTATTAATAACATATATTATTATGCATATTGTAAATATTCATTGGTGTTTCATTTTTATTTATTTTTATTTTTAATGACTAAACAGACAAATTGTACATAGAGGACTATTTAAGACTTCACAGAGACTTAGAGGTATTACGGTTGTTGCCGTAAGAATGGTAAGAATGTGGTGTTTTGGTGCAAAGAATATTGTATAGTTTGTTTGGTTCAGTGATTTTGGCTAGCTAAAATTTAAGATAAGAGAGGTAAAGACCACACTTCCCGATCACTATTTTTGGCCATGTTGACACATTCATTTGTGTTTTATACAAAAATAAATATTATTAAGTCTAATAAAGCGTCATACACTTCTACTTGATGCTGTTACTATATTAATATAGTGAAAAATAGATTCGATATGAATTAGAACGCTTCTAGCCGATTTTACTTTCAATACCGATAACCATAACACTACCATTGCTAACAACAGCCATCGTCTAAAATATATTATATTATGAAAGTCTGTAAAAGAATAAAAATGTATTTTAATGAACATTGAATCTATACTAACGCCTATTTTTATTAAGCTAATATGTAGGTATTTGTCTATAATATCTTAAATACGGTTTGTTTAATTATAACGCTTTGAAAGATATGCATAGTTCCCTCCACGGTATTTAGCTATCATCAAAACTTTTTTTTCCCTTATATTTAATCTTAAATTACTAGCAACCAAAAAGATACGAAGTTACTTGTCCGACCGACATTTTTTTTTTACGACTACAGCAAGAAAAACCACAACCTATTTTTCCTCTTTCAGTAATCGATAACTTTTATCGCTATTAATCGAAGTTCTACAAGAACCTCTTACTCACTCAGCTCGGTATAATGACATCTTTCTCAGCTCTGTTTTAGCGCGTTGGACCTCAATAAAAGTCATTAGAGACTCGCTTTTACGAGCTGCGTCCGTTTTATCCGTCTCAGAAGAGTGGCCGAAACACGGTCGCGTGTAAAGTTGCAACGACTATCCGAATCTCTATCGGGGCCCGTTATCGATGGCATGAGGCAATATCCATTTCCTGGTGAATGCCGACAGTGTTTTATGTGTGAAATCGTTACCTTGGTTTGATTACAGCCGTTAGGTACTCCCTCATGCCAACCCCCGCGTATTCCTCCACCCCATGCAACCCCCTCTACTTTAGCCATCTTTGTAGCCACTTCAAAAGGCACGAATTTATCTATGCGGCGAACGCGCCCATTTGATCAATTTTATAATGTCGTCAAGATCATTATCTCGGATTAGGCATAGTGCTCAAATGGTAAATGTTATACCCAAATAGATATGCAGACCCCACTCTCTTTCTCTCTCTCATACTCTACTATTTTCGAGTTGTTGGTATATCTTATAGTTAGACCAAACTAACAAAGTTGAAGATTCAATATCAGTAGCTGGTTAGTAAGGCGCATTGATATTTTTCTACAAAAGAAACGTTTATTTTAAAACCAAAGGAAAGAGTCCTTGTGACTTACTTCATGTTTTCTTCCTATTGCTTTCATAGGTGTGTGTTCGGACTCAGGGAATAAGCAAATATTTCGTATGCTATTTTATTATTCTTTTTTATGTCGTGTACCTTCCGTAAGTAGGCGATCACGGCTCTCCACAATTTCCAGTCTCTTCTTGCTCTAAGCAACCTTTGACTCCTTTATGGCCATGCTATGCCATCGTTTCTCCCAAACTCACCGGGTACTATATTTTTTTTTTACCATTTCGCCCCAAGCAAGTCAATAAAGCCACCAAGGCGAAAGTAGTTATTAAGTGTGAGAAAATATAAAAAACAAACTTTACAAAGGAGAGAGAACAATAAAAGAACAGGAATTAAGATTAATTTTTAAAGATAAAAGATGACTGAGCTTATGGCCATAACTGTGAGCTTCTATGTGCAGGTGGCGTAAGGGTAATAGGTCCAATTCCACTTGTGTTCGTTATATGCACTAGCGTGCAAATACCCTTGGGTAAGGTATGAATTTACCTTTTCTCCCAAAGCTATGGGTTAATTAGTAATAAGAGTATCACTAAATACATTATCTCCCAAACAACAAAATAAAATTCCGTACAAAATAATTATATTTCGTCATTACATAACCAATAGAGTCTGATATATCGCTAGACAAAAAAAAAAAATCACCAACCAAAGTCGACTGGAAAAGGAAAAACGGAGAAACCCGCTCCGCAAGATAGAAGTGCGAGAAAAGAAACTGTTAGTATAGAAGTTAATGTTACGCCCAGCAATTAGAAATGTAAAATGATGAGACATAGCTAACAATCAAGTTATTAGGTTGGTGCAAAAATAATGTCGTTTTCTCACATATGTTACATTTATATATGATTTCTGAATTAATTCATTGATATATATAGCCATGTTATATATCATTTTGAAGCGCGTTTTTCGCTCTATCGAATCGTGTTATTCTTTATCGTTCACAATCTCTTCATTCATTTTTTTTGCAGGCTTTTCGACAGCATGGACAAAATTCAAATCCGCACGATTTTATTGTTCCAGTTCAAACTAGGCCGAAAAGCTTCCGAGACAGCTCGTGATATCAATGATGCGTTTGGCCCAGGAACCACTAACGAACGTGTGGCACAATGGTAGTTCAAGAAATTTCGCAATGGTGACGAGAGCCTCGAAGATGAAAACTGTTGCGGCCGGCCGACTGCGGTTGATAACGAACATTTGAAAGCCTTAATTGAAGCCGATCCTCGCAAAACTACACGAGAAGTTGCTGTTGAACTTGAGGTCGACCACTTGACAGTTGTTCGCCATTTAAAGCAAATAGGGAAGTCAAAAAGTTCGATAAATGGGTGAACGATAATCAAAAAAATTGTCAAAAAATGACATTATTTTTACACCAACCTAATACTAAAGAGGAAATCTCATCAAATGAATTACTGGGAAGTATATCAACATTTATCGGTAATTTAATGTCAAAATCTAATTATTTTGATCTCAATTTTATGGCTTTAACTAAATATATATTGAAATCAATCGTATGACCTCAAATGCAGATAAATATATTGTCCATTTTACTGCAAATAAGTATTGTTGCTAATTTTACTATAAAGATATGTTGCTGGTATTTTTACTATAAAAAATCTATTTTCATACTGTCATAGTATGTCTTTTGTGGGTTAACTTTTGGGAAGCGTAACAGATGCTACCACCCTGGATTAGGTTCAGATAGTGGCAACAGAAATTAAGAGGGGGCCCCACGCTCCTCAAAATCTCCATGTACCAAAAGTACAATCTTGAAGTGCTTAAAACCATATCACGTTGAGATACAGGTTATCGTATTTGCACCGGCGTTAAGTTACATTGAACTTGGTCAGTCCCTAGATGCGTAACCAAGTGGTGTAATCTTGGCTAGGTAGAGGATGTAATCGATAACCGGAATTGTAACATGCAGAGCCCAGTTCTAACTATCTATCTATCTATCTATCTATATATATATATATATATATATATATATATATATATGTGTGTGTGTGTGTGTGTGTGTGTGCACGCGCGTATATATATATATATATATATATATATATATATACACGCACATAAACCCACTAATTCTTTAGAAACTATATCTAAGGTCCGTATTGAGGAATCAGAAAGCCAATTTCGAATTCCAGTCGAATCCATTACATTCACTTACGTGCTAAGCCCCTTGGGAAAGGTATGAATCCTCGTCTAAGTTATGGATAAATAGCAAGACAGAGCGGGTTCTATAGTCTTGGATGGTCTACCGCAGAAAGAAATGGCAACCTATTTCGGTAAAAATCTGCCTCGTCAGTCATGTATCGAAATATATATAATCGCCTAAGTATGTATCAAGCATGGTACATGACTGATCTAAGGTCCCCTGAACATAGCTGGAGTATTAATAAATGCTACACACGCTCGCACACACACACACACACACACATATATATATATCTACATATATATATAGATAGAGATTGAATAGATAGATAGATAGATAGATAGATAGATAGATAGATAGATAGATACAGACAGGCAGACAAAGTGAGAATGATACAGAGGGAGGCAGGGCCATTACAAAGAGACAGATTAACAAGTAGATTATATTTCTCCTCTAATGCTCTAGAGCCCTGTGTGTGTATATATATATATATATATATATATATATATATATATATATATATATATATATATATATATAAATTTGTATCCAGAACCTCAGAATAAATTTAAATAACAGGGACGCCATTTTATTAATCAAAACTTTTTTTTTTCTCATAGACATCACCTGAGATATCTTTCGGCCAACACTTATTCATAGGTAACGCGTTGGCACATTATTTATTAGTATAAAGAGGACACATATATTGAAATATTTACTAAAATGGAAGAAGTAGTTAATAAAAGGGAAAAAAAATTAACTCAGAATCCTTCCAAGAGTTTTAATGATCTTTTGAAATGGTCTTTCTGCCTGCATAAATGTGGACGATGTAATTTTAAATATACAGCTTCCAAAACACGTAAATTAAATTCGGTTTGGACGCTGTGCAGGACAGTGAACAAAGTGTCCTGATAAGCAGATGCACAGTCCTAGTTGTCCATCAGATGCTGGCCAATAGCCGACTCCTGGACCGACTGAGAAACTCTATTCCTGTGTTCCTGATTACGTAGATGTGAGGCAACATGCTGAGAAACGCGCGTTTCCAAACGAAGACTAGCCGGTCCTATATATACCGAATCACATCGACACTTAAATTGAAATTTATATTTTATATATATATATATATATATATATATATATATATACATACTGCATTTATTTATACCGTAACAATATATATATATATATATATATATATATATATATATGCAAAAAAATGAACATAGAAGTCAACACACAGAAGCGACAGGCTGTATCATGCTAGACGCAATCGTCATACGGCCTGACGATTGTGTCTGGCATGAAACAGCCTGTCGCCTCTTCGTGTTGACTTCAATGTTCACTTTTATATTTATATATACATACGTACTATCTCTGATATTGAGCACATACGCCATAATTATAGCACACCTTAAAACTATATTTCTTTATATATATATATATATATATATATATATATATATATATATATATATATATATATATATATATATATATATATATATATATATAATGGTTGTAACAGCAAAATTTTCCAAATTGAGTAACTATCCAATTGTTAGATTAAATTTGAAACGTTGTATCTTAGAAATGATTAAATATATCCTATTGAAATTCTCCGAGGTTTTTATAACGCTATTGGATCCAGTAACATTCAGAGAAAAGTAATCTATGTCGTTATTCCTTTAAACAACAGCATAATAATAATAAATATATAGGATAGTATATAAACAATAGATGAATAAATAAATAATAATAAAGATAAATATAATATAAGCATATCTATGGCATCTACATAGATGATTAAATCCCACAATAACCATATATGTATGCGTAACAGAAAATTATATATATATATATATCTTATTTATTAAAGACATTTTTATTTTTAACGTTCTTTTTATAGATACAAGTATTTAAGTAAATGCTCTGTTTATAATAAACAGTATTAAATAACATTTACCGGCCTGAATGTCCAAGAAATTTTCATAGAAAATATTCGTCCTTTGACAGGATTCGAACCTGCATCCTATACGTGCCTAAACTCTCGGCCACCAAGGGTCGTTCGGTAGGCAATGTCGAATTTACTGCTTATAAACTTCAATCTTACGCCATCGATATGCCATGAGCATTATGAAGATTCAATGTAAGCGCCGCTGTCTCACATATTCCGTGGTGGAACTCTACTGAGTTCTGTGCAACCCTGCAGCCACGACCACTCTCACCAAGCCCCCTGGAGCCACGACTACTCTCACCAATCATTCATATATATATATATATATATATATATATATATATATATATATATATATATATATATATATATATATATATATATATATATATATATATATATATATATATATATATATATATATATATATATATATATATATATATATATATATATATATATATATATATATATATATATATATATATATATATATATATATATATATATACTAGGTTCGTCAGCAAAGAAACAGGAAGTCACAACAAATTTATGTTAAACTACACATTTTCTCCTTTGAAATTGCCCTCCTTGTGTTATTTGCGTCCGGAAAGCGGGTCTCTTTGACGAACATAGCCATGCCTGAGTGACCTTACTATCCACCCGACCTGGCACAGTATGATTAAATTTTTTTTCCTTTTCCCTAAGCTCTTTTAACAATGGGACATTTAAAGAAAGGTTTTATCAACTCATTAAAATTCCATATTTTTAAAACTGTTATCTCCGCAATTTGTGTTTTTGACACAATACTATGCCCAATACATTTACATCATTTTTTAGGTTCAATAAATGAAACCTGAACTAATTCACTTGTTAAAGAAGGAAGGCCACAATCAGAAAATTGTATTGAATAATGTACACAGCGTCAAAAGGACTGTTATCTTATATAAAATTTAAAAATAATTCCTCCTCCATATTTACATTAATTACATTATAAACGTGTCATTAATGTAAAATTAACACAGGAGTAGTGATAATAATTTTCTAAATATAGGAAAATAAAGACATCTGATGATAAGGAATAGCAGGTAGTTGTATTTGTAAGGTAAAAACCTTTGGAGAATTGCGAATGATTAAGCGATAAGTTGTTTGAGATAACAGGATGAATGTAGAAGACATGTATATACGATTTTTCTGGGTATAAAGATCGGTCAATGCGTGTACAATAATAGGTAATAATAATAGCTAATAATTGATTTAAACACAAACTTTTAGTAATAGAACATGCAGGAATTAGACTCCTGTATTGAATATATATATATATATATATATATATATATATATATATATATATATATATATATATATATATATATTGTGGAAAATTGTCGATATGTGTAGGAGAGGAATTATCAATATATTAAAAAGAGCGCATATATATATATATATATATATATATATATATATATATATATATATATATATATATACCAACCAACACTACTACATAAACAATCATTGACCCTATGAACATAAAAAGAGAAACTACGGAGACCATAATACCATCAATTATTTTCTAGTTCAAACTACATTTATAATAATCATAATTGTTGTTATTACCACTCCACCGCCATTACTACAATCACTTCTACCATTTTACTCAAACTATTTGCTGCTACAATTGTTTTTATCATCTTCCGCTCCCCCTCCATTACTGCCGCATCACAATTATTATTGCCGCATTAGTCCATAATTACTACCGCACCACCATTACAATTACTGCATAAATCCACAATTATTCTTACTCCCCCAGCAAAATTAATACCACCGCATGAATACTAATAATATTGTAAATTGATTTCTACCATTTATATAAGCGCAATCGCGAAAAACAAACAAATAAGCGGCTTTAAATAATAACAAAACAGCACTAAAAAAATTAAAAATTAAAGATAATAGCAATTGTATCTACCACAGCCTTACACAGTCCTCATCGTGAAAAAAAGAGGGATAGAAGATGTGTGAACACGTGTGCATACGTATGTATGTGTGTGCGAGAAAACATTAGTCAGCGAACAAAATACACGAACATTCTGCGCGTTGACACTGCAACTGACGAAAGATGTTCGCTAAATAATCCAATATTGAATACAGTGACCAAATGCGTACGTGTGTACGCAACGACACATGGATTTGCATATATGCCCATTTTCACACTGTTCGTATATGTTTATGTTTGTGTGAGCTGCAATAGGTGAACATGCGTATATGTATGTATGCGTATGTATGAGTGGCGTTCCGACGACAATTTTCCTCTTACTACAATAAAAACACCGATCTACGCAACCATATAGAAATAAATTAAAAAATTAATCAGTTTGCCTGACGATCGCAAATAGCCTGAAACCCAGAGTGAAAAACTCACATCAATCCCACTATATATATATATATATATATATATATATATATATATATATATATATATGTATGTGTGTGTGTGTGTCTGTGCTTGTGTGTGTCTGTATGTGTGTGCGCGCGTGTGTGTTTGTGTGCAAATATCATTAAGTTAATAATCTAAAGTACTTTAGTATTTTTGTTTTTATTTTTAAAAAACAGTGCTCGATACAAAAGTAGAGCCTATATTATAATTATTTTTTTTTAAATATGATTCCATCGCCTCATATTCATTCCATAGAAACAAATATTACGAATGTATATGCCTATAAAGCTCCGTAAATTTCTAGCTAGAATTTTTCGATTCAAATGGTGAACTGCAACAGTGTTAGAAATTTAAAATTAAATATTTAAAGAAACGTTCAAAATAAGCTATTCCTGTGCCAATAACATGTTCAAAATTATCAACTCTCATATTAACTACATTCTAAGTAAATTCTATGTGACTAGCAATAAACCTGGTATGGAACCCCAATGTAATTGTAGAAATAGGGAAAATTGTCCAGATGAAGGAAAATGCAGTGCTTCGAAGTTAATATAGCAAGCAACTATTTATCCCAAAGAAAATAATTTAAATCACAATGTTTACATTGGAATTTCCGCGGGGAAATGGAAACAAAGACTTTATAAACATAAGCATTCTTTTTTTGACCCAAAATTTAAAATAACAGTCTGCTCTTTCCAAAAGGTTTGGGAATTGAGGTAGAAAGTTCTGAACGCTCAGATTGACTGGAAAATTATAGGTTTTCCTCATACTCTTAATAATCTTAAGAGTAGGTGTGACCTATGTTTAGAAGAGAAATCAGAATTATAAAATTCAATAATCAACGCAAACTATTAAATCAAAGGAATTAATTAGTCTCCAAATGTCGTCACAGGAGTAGGTTTAATCTTATGTAATATATTCTGGATCTTATTTAATCTTTACTTATCTAACCTATCTAATGTTATACCTTTTACTATAGTTTTACATTCTCCATATCAATCTTACCTGATAACCTTCCACTACTTTACGAACTTACTTTTCCTTGGTTTTTTATCCTTTTAATTTTTAAAATTTCAATTTTTTATCCTGGGTATGGTCGGTATTGTTAGTAATTTCTTATGTTTAAAATTGCATACGGTTAATAACTTTGTATTAATTTCTAATCATTTTTATATCACATTTTTTCTTTGCATTTTTTACATCATTTTTTTACATCTTTTAAATTATTCTTATTATTAATTTTTAATTACTAATTTTTAATTGTAATTATTGATATATTTTTATTATATTTTAATTGTCGATATTACTCTTTAAATATACTTTTTTTTAATTTTTAATAATGCTTTCAAATTTTTTAAATGTTTTTATTTTTCAATATGGACTATCTAATTTAGGTTTATTGTTAATCTTATAATATTTGCTAGTATATTTTCATATTTTTAATGTTAACAAGTTCTTTTTTTGTTTTTATTATATAACGAATAATTTATTTTATTTTTTATTTTTTGGCTTCTTTTTTCTGGCCATATTTCAATTTTTCTTCGATTTTTTCATAAGCCCATCTTGGAGATTTAGAGTTAATATATAAGAGTATAGAAACAAATCAACATACAACAAACGAACAAACGTAATATCGACTAGACACACACACAGACACAGAGAAGGGAGAGAGAGAAAAATACTAATATACATTATTATCTGAATTCCACACAGACAAACCAGAATCATTATAGACTTACATCCATATAGCAATATTTACGGTTTTCAAGGTAGGCTTAGAATCCGTTCATTTTTTAAACAGTACATAGACGCGTTGTCTCCCCTTGAATCCGGGAAGACAGAAATTATACTAACGTTGATTTTTAAAAAGACGTGTTCACGTGAAACATAATTGACCAATAGAAATCAAGCAACAGAAAAATAAAAATACAAGAATTTCTCTCTTCGTTTTCTCCATATCTCATTCTGTAATGAAGTTTTAATAAAAAAACGAAACATGTTAGAGTGATAAAAGTTTTCGATTTGTACTTCATACTGATCAATATTTGATGTACATTTGATCCCACCTCATAAAATATGTGTGTGTACGTACGCGCAACTGTGCGTGTGCGCGTGCTTTTGTGTTTATGCGTATGTATGTTTGTGTATGTCAGAAACCATACTGATGTTGGTCACTTGATCACATTCTTCAAAATCTGCATGAAGTTTCACAGTTAAATTAAGATACATGCGATAAAATCACGTTACTTTTAATTTCAGACTGTACGTTTCTTTTGCACATTTTTTCTCTCAATACCATAGTTGCCGCCTTTGATTTTTTTTCTCCACGAAAAGTGCAATATCTTGAACCTGTTTGATTTCTTTGATATTGTTGTGCGTTTTCGTGTGATTTTGCGTGATTTTTGAATCTCACATTGTTAATTCCATTTATTTATTTGCTTCAATGTCTCAATTTAATTTATTTCCCTCTACGTATTTTATTAATATATATATATATATATATATATATATATATATATATATATATATATATATATATATATATATATATATATATATATATTGTAACTTTCCGTTTTTTTCTCTTTTCCTTTAGCCTCCTGTTGACGTGAGGGAAGCTTTTGAATTCGTACTGCGATTTTATTGAAAAAGGGTTGCGAACAATGTTTTAGTGTATAAAATACCTTTTTCTGCGATTCTGTTTCTTGAAATTCAGACTTTTAAATTCGTTCAAAGAGCGAAATCGAAGAGTTCAAATTCGTTCACATGTAGAAGAAACGAATATATTTTGGGTTTTCTCTTTCATTTGGTTTATTTCTATATTTCTTTAAAAAAATAAATTTAAATCATCGATATTGCGTTTTCCATCTTATTTTTCTTTATTCTTTCATTTTTTTTTCATAAATTATTCCGTATTTGCCACTTTAAAATAAATAATCCCTTCCATTGCAAACATAATAATCCATATATTCTGCTTTCTACTGTCTTCCATTTCGCTCTTTGTTCTATATCTCATCTGGCCATTCCGTTCTTTTCTAATTCTTGTTTTTCTTTATTCAATATTAAAACGATATTTTTTTTTTTACTTTTCTCTTCTTGTTCACTTTTCTTTATTCCTTTATCATCCTTTTCTCTTTATTTAGCTTTTTCTTTTATTTTTCATTTCAATAGATCTTTTCCGTCTTTTCTTTCACTTATTTTCCTTTCTTTCTTTATTTTCCTTCCCAACGTTTTTTTTTTTTTTTTTATTTTTTTTTTTCCGCCTAGGTTTTGGTCTTGTTTTCTTCCATTATTAATTTAATCTTACTTTAAAGACTGTCATGTCACTAGTTCCATTTTTCTTTCATTTTTATTGTCTTTATTTAATTCGTTTCTTTATTCTTTTCCTTCCCGCTTTCATCATTATTTCACTCTCATCTGCCCATATTTTTACTTGTTCTGTTCATATCTATCTTTTTTTTCTCCAACCACATTCATCTATCTATCTTTCTATATCTCTATATCTATCTATCTCTATCTCTCTCCCTATCTTTATTTATTTATTTCTATCTATCTATCTATCTATCTATCTATCTATCTATCTATCTATCTATCTATCTATCTACCTACCTATCTATCTGGTACAATTATCTTTCTTTCTGTCTGTCTGTCTATCTATCTGTCTTTCTATCTATCTATCTATCTATCTAGTACAATTATCTTTCTTTCTGTCTGTCTGTCTATCTATCTGTCTTTCTATCTATCTATCTATCTATCTATCTATCTATCTATCTATCTATCTATCTATCTGGTACAATTATCTTTCTTTCTGTCTGTCTGTCTATCTATCTGTCTTTCTATCTATCTATCTATCTATCTATCTATCTATCTATCTATCTATCTATCTATCTGGTACAATTATCTTTCTTTCTGTCTGTCTGTCTATCTATCTGTCTTTCTATCTATCTATCTATCTATCTATCTATCTATCTATCTATCTATCTGGTACAATTATCTTTCTTTCTGTCTGTCTGTCTATCTATCTGTCTTTCTATCTATCTATCTATCTATCTATCTATCTATCTATCTATCTATCTATCTATCTATCTATCTATCTGGTACAATTATCTTTCTTTCTGTCTGTCTGTCTATCTATCTGTCTTTCTATCTATCTATCTATCTATCTATCTATCTGGTACAATTATCTTTCTTTCTGTCTGTCTGTCTATCTATCTATCTATATACTTATATTCGTCTCATTTTGGATTTCTTTCGTTTTGTTATTCTTGTCTTTCTATATAGAATTTTATTTTTTTTATTTTTCTTCTCTTGTTTTATTTATTTCTTCCTTGTTTTTTTCTGTTATTTTCCCTTTGTTTCCACTTCATCATTCTTTATTTTTACTCCTGGCTGCCTATACATTTCATTGCTTCTTTCTTTCTTTCTTTCTTTCTTTCTTTCAGTTCCTTGTATATTTCTTTCCTTTTCTACATTTTCCTTTAATTTGCAGTTCTTTCTTTGTCATTTTACCATCTTATTCATTTAATTTTATTACTTATTTATTCATCATATTCCATCTCAAATATATATATATATATTTTTAACGGTTTTGGTTTTACTTCTTTCTCGTTCTTTCCATGACGTCTTTTCTTTTATTCCCTCTCGTCTTTTCTAAAGACCTTCACTTTTATCGACAGAAAATTTGTAAAAAAAAAAAAAAAAATCACATGCAAATTACACCTTCAAGCCTTATAATATTAAGTCATTCGATGTGTTACTTTGCTGCTTCTTTAATCCAATCACGATTTTCATTCAAAGAAACGTTAATGTCAAGTCACAAGAAACTCTTACAGGCAAAAATGGATGCCCACCAGCGTAGAATTCAGAATCAGCCCCAAATCTGTCTGTAATTCTCTCTATTAACCACTTGACCATCATTTTTGTTGTTTTTACAAGATATTAATCAAAATATTACTGATTTTTAATGTATATTTAGAAAACGCGATTAACATGATTCATTATGAAGAAGAAAATTTTAAAACATTGTTTTTTTTTTTTTAATTTATAAAATTATGGTTAAAAGTTAAAAATCCTATATTCATTTAAACGTCATTTTTAAGATGTGTACTTTAGTCTTTCTTTTATTAGGTTGGCGCAAAATTAATGACGTAAAAAAATACGTCAAAAACGACATTATTACGTCATTTTCTTTTTGCACCAACTTAATAAAAGGTTGATAGCATAAAAAATCTTGAGACGAAAATACTAAAAGATTTTTTTTTTAATTTCCCCAACTCGGGAAACAGAATTTAAAATTAAAGATCAACGCTGTGTAGTGAGTTAAAACCCGTAGATAGATTCATTTTCTTGGGAATCACTGCATACATTTTCTGTCGCACGGTGCACATCTGATTTTATTAAAAACAAGGAAAAGAGTCCGGAATTGTAATATCGGTCCGGATTTCTTAAAATAAATATTTCCATTATTATTAATTAAGACCAATTCTTTCTTACATCTAATGTTTTGTTGCTTTTAACCTTTCTAGTGTATATATCATACAAATTTCGCTTTCAAAAAGCTAAATAAAGTATTAGGTTGGTGCAAAAATAATGACGTAATAATGTCGTTTTTTGACGTTAAAAAATACGTCAAAAAACGACATTATTACTTCATTATTTTTGCACCAACCTAATATTTAAAAACACGAAACAACAAAAGTGCTATATTTATATTTCTGAGATGATTTTAAGCATTAACTCTATTTACATTGTTCGGACTGTTGTCCCCCTTTTTATTGTCACGTTCAAAACGTTTCCTCCGTTGTACGCTCCGGCCTTCTTCAGGTGATATATGTTTGAATTTGGAACCGATCCCAAACTAGTCTTCGGATCGAAAATCAAACAAATAGCACCTGAGCATACAACGGCTGAAACGTTATGAATGGGACAATAAAGATGAAGACAACAGTGCAAACGATTTAAATAGCGTAAAAAAAGAGTACTCAGCTGCTATGTAATATCTGTCCTCGAATATGGCAGTGGATTCTAGACAATCTCATCAAAGACAAAAAGGAAACTTGAGTCAATATAAATGTGTTGCGACAGAAGAATGCTTAGATAATTACGACCTGAAAATGTAATCGATGACGAAGATTTAAGAAAAATTGAAATGAAAACACGCTTATGTATAAAATGAGAAATAAGACAAATACTGACACAAAATGTTTGTATAAGTATTTGTAAAATAATGGCTTTTAGAATTTCAAAATCACTGGAACAGGGGAAAGCAACAAGTAAAATAGGTAACAAAATATGTAAATGTTCTCAAAACAGGGATTTATACTGAAAAGACAAGATTTATTAAGAGCTATAACTGACAGGAAGTTAAGGAGAGCTATTATCGCATAAACGTGCTGAAGTGACACGACACTTTTTATATTAGGTTGGTGCAAAAATAATGACGTAACAATGTCGTTTTTGACGTATTTTTTAACGTCAAAAAACGACATTATTACGTCATTATTTTTGCACCAACCTAATATGTCCTTGAGACCCAGTGGATAAAAATAGTTGGTAGGATCCAGTGACTTGATCGAAAGAGTTGCGAGTTCAATACCTGGCTAATGCACTGATGATAATAAAACCGAGGAGTGGTGTGAGATAAATGGAGATAACTGGGGCATCCTGAAGTAGCTTGGCACGTGGAACTAGGAGAATCTACACCGGTGGACGAAATAAAGGGTGCAGTCCGAAATTCCAATCACCTGAACAAGGGCGGAGCGTGAAACGGACGAAAAGTCGTGAATATGGCAATAAAGATGAGGCCAACAGTCCGAACACTTTAAATAATGTAAATAATTAAATTATCTCATCTCAGAAATATACAGAGACAATGACACGACACTTAAGTTGAAGATTACAATTAGTCGATGTAAGTTAAAGACATCATGCAATGTAGATTCCTGTGTCCGTAACCGATCTTGAGAAGTTTTCCCTCGAAAATCTGAAGGCCATTTGTAATTTCTCATGCATCACAGATCAATCTAGGCCATTAGGAAAAAAAGAACATTTTCCCAATTTTTTCTATCAACAAATCATATCAAAGTAGCAGTTTTTCAAAGGTTGTTACATGGACAGGCTGATTTTGAAGGAGTGATGTTAGAAGTATGAAATAATGCATGCATTAATTTCGACTCTGATTATTAATAACTGCATTGTTTATTTCCAGGTAAACAGGCAGCTGGCTGTTCAAAGAAGATTTCAGAAGTAGCAACTTCCTTTGGCAATGGACAACATTTTGCATCGTGGATTTATCAAGTATCGTGCAGAAAAAGTATTTAATCCTCAAAGAAAACTCGTTCAAAAAAAAAAAAAAAAAAAAAAAACTTGGAGGGTTGAGTTAAAAGGGAGACAACTGATTTTGAGATATCCAATACTGTGACGTCTGAAATGCCGTGAATATGTCAACAAAGATGAGGACAATAGTCAGTAAATAATAAGCATACCACATGTCATATATATATATATATATATATATATATATATATATATATATATATATATATATATTTTTCATGGACAGCAAACTTACTTTCAAATATTTTTCATTAAATATTTTCCTATTCAGTTCTTTTTTCAGCGTTCTTACATTTTTTTTCCATTTGGTTGGAGTCATGGAGTAAAATATCAAAATTGTTTATTGTCTCAAGCGCCTTCGGTCACTTATTTAGCCATTTGCATATATATATATATATATATATATATATATATATATATATATATATATATATATATATATATATAGGATTATACAAATATAAAATTGTCACTTAGCTGATTGATGTTAGCATCAGCATCCCAAATCTAGAATTTTGTAGACGGCTCTTCCAGCAATTGCTTCGTCCTCTCGTCGGAGGATATATATACACACGGCGTGTTGATAAGTCAATGTTCACACAGACACCAAGAATGGATTTCGTAAGAAATTCTGATGAATGGTGAAGCCGAGAATTTTCTGGCACCCCTTAGTAGATATATACATTTAACTATATTTGTCAATTGTGGTCATGGAGGTAACAAATCTTTACTACTGCAGCGTCGACTTGGTTCTTGTTTCCTCTAAGGCATTACACAATCCCCATACAATTGTCTGCTTGCATATGAACTCACGACTGTATTCTAATGTATCTGTGAAATAGAAAATCAAAGAAGGCGTATATATATATATATATATATATATATATATATATATATATATATATATATATATATATATATATATATACCAGGTGTAACAGCAGAATTGACCAATAATTAACACCTCAATTATCCATCCCATAAAATGTTTAATATCTCAAAATTTACTAAAGTAATTGAGTTTCTTATCATCGAGTTTTCAGATAAGACGTTTAGCCATCTTGAGAGCATTTGTCGTAAGAATCTCTAAAAAAATCATTTGATTTATTCACTTTAAAATGGAGCAGGGTAAAATAACCAAGAGCCACCGAATGTAGGATATTGTATGGCGGTATATGAGCATAAGAGAAGGCAAGAAGTGCAGTTCATGTAGTTATGAAGGAAATATAACTCTTAACTGTAGTCATGAAGAAGTCAAGATTGTAGTGATCGAGAAAATAGGGATAAGCGGCACCATTTTGTCTATAGGGAAAGTGTTGTCGGCTGGAAATAATTAAGTACCCGCAAGGTCGGTTAGATGACTTTGAATTCCTTCAGGACAGGAATGTGAGGAATGGACAGACCCAGCCTTGAAACAGCAGTCATCCTGCATTTTTCGACATTTGGCTTTTGTCAAGATGGAGCACACAAAGGAAAGGCATTTATGGGTGGTGCAACGAACCGACCAATTAACCACCATCTTCAGCCAAAAAAATCGGATATATCACTTCCACTTGTGATCTGGGGTGAGCCAGAGTCTCAAGAAACGCTCAAGACAAGGAGACCTCTCGAGAGAAAATCCATCATGATAGTTAAATGTTCCCGGTCTGCTCGATGTTGGTTTCATAGTTTAGTTTCAGTCGTATTAAATTTTGAATAAGCCAGTTTTCCCCGTTGAGCCACCAGATCAATGTCTGAGGAGAGGTCAACTGCCAGGTTCTGATCATCCAAATTTTTGGAGATGTACCTATACACTTTTGTTTCACGCGCATATATCTTCACCAAATATCGGTGCATGTTATTTGACAGATCGTTAATATAGAGCAGAAAGATTGCATGACTGAGTAGAGATTCCCCGAAGAACGCTGGCATTGATTTGATGATTGGCCGTTAACAATAAACTTCAGGTACCTACCTGTTAGGAAAGACTTGATAAATGAGAAATCCCCTACATAGATTCCATAGCTGGAGAATTTATGTAGTAGCCTCCGATGTCACAGCTTATCAAATGCCTTTGATATATCCAGAGTAATGGTCCTCGTGTTTAACTTATTGTCTAGTGCCCCGCTGATTCTGTGAGTAATGAAAGTTAAGGTATCAGCTGTAGATCTATCATAGCGAAATCAATACTGGTTATCGCTGAGGACATTGTTCCTCTTGATGGATTCAACAACGTTCTTGTTGATTGTAGATTCAAAGGGTTTGCTGATGAAACTCAGGATGCTAATGAGCTGATATTGTGACAGGGATGAACACTCAACAATATGCTTAAGAACAGGAGAGGCAGTTGAAACCGTCTATTGATTTGGGAAGCATTTCTCATTCAGGCAGCGATTAAACTTTTTTTTCCCCAATATTGGCGAAAACACTGGACTGATATTTTCAAAAACAACCACTGAGATTATATCCGGATTGGTCACCGTTTTTAAGTCAAGATCAAAAGCCATATGGGCTTTGACTGCTGGAGTAATATACCATTGATTATTATTATTATTATAATAATTTGCATATGTTATATTTCCTGCTTTGTATCCTGTAAAGCCTGGTCCAAACTATGGTCCTTATGCTCTATAAGAGAATTGCCATTTAATTGATAGCCCTTTTCTTAGTAGATAAGATATTCCTAGTAGGGCGATCTTCTGGACAACTTATATGCTGATGTTATATGGGCACTGTTAGCAAAATTAGTCATTGCTTTTCTCACAAGAGCTCCGATAACTATTGGCACAGTCTCAGTCTTCATTCCCCACATCCTGTTAATCTCGATCTCCAGGTCCTTGTGTTTGGACAATTTCTCGTTATTTTTCTTCTTCTTCTTCTTCTTCTTCTTCTTCTTCTTATTATTATTATTATTATTATTATTATTATTACTATTATTATTATTATATGTTATGTATCCTGCTTTGTATCCTGTAGAACCAGGTTCAAACTATGGCCCTAAGGCCCTATAGGAGAATTGTCATTTCATTGATAGCAGTTTTCTTAGTATGTGGGTTGTTCCTAGTAGGACGATGTTCTGGGTATATTGTATGTTAATGTTACCTGGGACACTGTTAGTAAAATTATCAATTTCTTTTCTTACAAGGACCAGTGCTCCGTTTACTATTGGTACAGTCTTAGTCCTCATTCTCCACACCCTGTTAATCACGATTTTCAGGTCCTTATACTTGAACAATTTCACAATAATTACCATGGAAGTGTTTCTCTCAGATGGAACTGCTATGTCAATAAGCATACACTTTTTGAATTTCTTGCCTTTTTTGATAATATCAGGTCTTTTGGGTTTTATTTCCCTGTCAGTTTGAATTGGCATATCCTTAAGTCTAGTTACATCGTTATTTTGAGTAACTGTTTCTGATTGGTGCTCATAACATCTCTCAGTGGTTTCGATTTTTGTGCTTCTTGCATATTTTCTAGCGCACATATGTCGCTACTTTGTTATATTTGCGGGTATATATGTTTTTTGCTAGTTCCGGACATCCGAGTGCAAGTGAGGGTGGCCCAGTGGACCATGTACTTTTGTAGATGTCAAAATTATCAGAATTGGTTATTCCAAACTGATGATTAGGAGATACCCACAGAAGCGGTTGCCCTTCAATATTCACTGTCATTAATACAGTAGTATACGTCAACCAATATACTGTTCGAACATGACCAGTAATTAATAAAGATACTAACAATTTGAAATAGAGGGTTCTTTTCACCCACTATGCATATTGTTTGCCCTGCTATTTTTCTTTCTCTTCTGGTTTATTGAGAATTTTTGCCAGTTCCGCTTGTTGAGAATTTTGTCAACTGTCTATTTATAACGTTTTCAATTATACTTGACACATTATGAGAGAGAAGGAGAGAGACAGAGACAGACAGACAATGTCATAGCCTATTCAACTGTCGAACTCACTGCCAAAAGCAGAGCGGAACCCGGATGAGGCTTTGCCGAAGGACAAAGTTTCGTCCGGGGAGGTAGATAGGACCGGACCCGTTTATGCCGGTTCTACGGGAATATTTTTGGCCGAACCTACGGCCTTGCAGAATCCACGGTAAACTCGGTCTTGTGCCCCATGCATCCCTCTTGGGTGGGGGCTGTTAAATATTAACAGACAGACAGATTGATAAAAGTAAATGAGATCCGATAATAAGATTACTTACGGCACAGATTGAGAAATCGGAGAGCCGAGTTCGAATTCCAGTCGAATCCATTACATTCACTTACGTGCTAATTCCCTTGGGAAAAGTATCAATCCTCTTCTCCCCCCCCCCAGCTATCGGTAAATAACAGGACAGATCAGGTTCTATAGCCTTGTATGGCAAATGGTCTACTGCAGAAAGAAATGGCAACCTACTGCGGAAAAAATCTGCCTCGTCAGTCATGTATGGAAAGATACATGATGGCCTAAGCGTGTAAGACGCATGACACATAACTGACTGATTCTTTGGTTATTTAAGCCCGAAAAATGTTTTGCATTGTAAGAATAATTTTTCTCGTTGAATGAATTTTCCACTTTTTTCAAAATAACAACAATATTTCCAGAGATAAGTCCTAATATTTAACCCTTTTCCCTTGTGGAATCCTTGAAATAGTTTTCATGTTTAAGAGAAACCTTGCATAGCAATTATCATATATCATTAATATCTATCTCTTTTATATCTTTATCGTAGTTCACGGGATAAACATATTGTATGGACACCGTCCTCTACTCAAGTGAGTCAATGAATGATGTACGAGACCTCTACGTAAAAACCCTATCCACTAACCAGTGATGGCAGTTTCACATTAACGCTATACAGACATCGCTAAATACATTACCTATGATTATTATAATTTTTAAATAACAAAAGAGGTTGAAGCCTTTATTATATTAACGAAGAATTTTACAACGATATACCTTAAGTGTATAAAAAAAATTACGAATGTCATTTTTTTCTTAAACGTATTAGCCGGAATCATTCACTCACGAAACAGCTGGGAGCATCCTATACACACTGATGTAGCTTTTGTCAGAGGATATGGATTCATATCTCTAACCAAGGTTATGCGCGTGCAAGTTAATGTAATTAAGTATGCTGGAACTCGAACCTTACTCTCTGATTTCTTACTCCGAACGCTATCCATTACACTACCCGCGATTGTTTCGCAAAAACAAACAAACAAACAAAAAAGAAAAACGAAGATATTACATACATTATTTTTTTGGTAGGGAGGAATAGTCTTCTGAATGATCCTATGAACCAAGTTTTTAAAAAGAAGAAAAAAAAACATCTGTTCAATTAAATGAATCTGTCAAACATTAAAGAAATATCTTTACACTCACTAAAGAAAAATCTCTCGCCTTGTTTTTTGTTTTGTTTTGTTTTTTTGTTTTTTTCCGGTTAAGTCGCTATCCTAGAACATCGACCTCTGCCCTCCGATCTTAATCTGACAGCCAGTATTCGTTGTTTAGTCAAAGACTAATCACAATTAATGGGAAAAAATCGCCTCAGTAAACACAAAAAAGAGCATCCACCAAAGAAGTAATAAATATTTCTTTTTTTCTACCGGAAGTGCATTTCACCAAATTAAGTGGTATCTCCAACGAAGCGTCACTTGATAGAACTGCAACGAAATTAAGTTTACAGTCAAGGGAGGTCCTGTCGATTTGATGAAGAATGGCTAAAAATAGCAAATACAGCAAAATATCGTGTCTTCTTGAAGATACATACATACATATATATATATACATATATATATATATATATATATATATATATATATATATTTATATATATATCTGTTTGTGTGTATATATATATATATATATATATATATATATATCTGTTTGTGTGTATATATATATATATATATATATATATATATATATATATATATATATATATATATATATATATATATATATATATATATATATACCGTTGATGGGCGTTTTCTCCTGTATAGAAAATGACATGGACGTGATTAAAACGAGAGATGAAATATTCTCGACCGAAAAACACTTTGCAAAATATGACCAAATATATTTATTTTAAGGACCCACTTCTGGCTAGCCTGAGAACTTTTCGCTTATTTCAATCACTCTAGCTTGCAAGATAGATAGATGGACACACCGAGGTAGGTAAGTAGGTAGGTAGATAAGTAAATTGATAGTTACAGACAGATATAGACAGGCAGGTAGGTAGGTCTGAAGATACTGAACTTTATATGTAATATATATATATATATATATATATATATATATATATATATATATAGCGAGAGAGAGAGAGGGACAGAGAGAGACAGAGAGAGACAGAAACAGAGACAGACAACAGAGTTACAACTTAGATAAATAGATAATGTTATATAAAATTATTAATATTTATCTCTTTTATATTTCATGTAGATAGATAGATATTATAATATAAAATTATTCATATCTATCACTTTTATATTTTATGTGGGTAAGTAGATAGATAGATAGATAGATAGATAGATAGATAGATAGATAGATAGATAAAAACAAATAAAAAACTGTGATAGATAGATAGATAAATAGATAAAAACAAATAAAGAAACTGAGATTGATAGATAGATAGATAGATAGATAGATAGATAGATAGATAGATAGATAGATAAGGTATGTTGATAGATGGATAGATAGATAGATAAAAAGATAGATAAAAACAAATAAAGAAACTGAGATAGATAGATAGATAGATAGATAGATAAGGTATGTTGATAGATGGATAGATAGATAGATAAAAAGATAGATAAAAACAAATAAAGAAACTGAGATAGATAGATAGATAGATAGATAGATAGATAGATAGATGGATAGATAGATAGATAAAAACAAATAAACAAACTGAGATAAATAGATAGATAAATAAAAACAAATAAACAAACTGAGATAGATAGATAGATGGATAAAAACAAATAAACAAAATGAGATAGATAGATAGATAGATAGATAGATAGATAGATAGATAGATAGATAGATAGATAGATAGATAGATAAAAACAAATAAACAAACTGAGATAGATAGATAGATAGATAGATAGATAGATAAAAACAAATAAACAAACTGAGATAGATAGATAGATAGATAGATAGATAGATAGATAGATAAGGCATGTTGATAGATGTATAGATAAGGTATGTTGATAGATGGATATAGATAAAACTTTTTTGGTAGCTTCCAGAACGTAAAGTTTTATAATGTATCCATATTAAAAATATTTGTTTATCTTTTGAATCTAAATATAAACAGGCAAGAAATTTAATTTTAAGTATTTCTCCGGAAAGAGTATTCAATAACCATGTCTGAGTTAAATCAGTATAACTTTGAAGCGCTAATTAAATAAAAACAGATCATACCCGCTTCTTTCTCAACATATGAGTCCATCTAAATAGGGATATAATTTTAGTACTTTAATTAATTTGAGCACTTGTAATTGAAATAAATTCATATTTATTCAATAAATTGAAACCTTTCTCCAGTCATATTTCTCTGGTTTAAATGTAATTAGCTATTTCGGGGTCTAAAAATACAATTTACACTGTACACGCGGCGAGGATATTGTAAAGAAAAAGGAGGAGTAATTAAAATTAATCATTTGACCTGTGTGTTGAACTTCTCAAAGATTCAATTTGTATTTCTATTCTTTGAGAGAGATTCAATTGAAAAGAAAAGAAATACGAACCTTCCTTGCTTTGAACCCTCTTTCTTTTACTATGTGCCGTGTCGATTCAGTCCCTAAGTTTCTTTTCCTTTGTAGCACTTAATAAATTTTGTCTTTTTGTTACCTCCCCTAAACCTTTCCTCCGCTATCCATTTACTCAAGTTCGCTGGTCGGGTTATGTGTGCCTCTTGACTTCAGTCTGTCCTGTGAGTATCAAATTTTCCAAGCCCTCTTTCCTCATTATCTCTTATAGATATTTCAACTGCCTGATATTATGTATAAGTGTTCTGTTTATTTCCATTGTCTCTATCATTTCCTCATTGCTCACATGTTCAGTCCATGGTATTCTCAGCATCCATCTTTAGAACCAATAGATTTATTGAACGGGTAAACTTTCTCGGTCTTTTGTATACGGAACCATCATTTACGCTGACGTGCCTAACCTCTCGGCCACCTAGGATAGTTCGGTATAGGATGCAGGTTCGAATCCTATCCAAGGACGAATATTTTCTATGAAAATTTCTCGGACATTCAGGCCGGTAAATGTTATTTAATACTGTTTATTATAAACAGAGCATTTACTTAAATACTTGTATCTATAAAAAGAACGTTAAACATAAAAATGTCTTTAATATATATATATATAGGGAGTGAAAAAAAGATTTTAGGGAGGCGAAGACAATAAAAGAATAGTTTTCAGGAAGGCGGGATATGGCGATTGACGCTACATTTGTTTGTTTAAGATCGTAGTTGACAGGGAAGAAAGAAATCAGAAGTAATTTCCACAGGTGAGAAATAAGAGAAAATAAACTGTTAGATCAGAAGTGAGGAGGAGACAAGAAGTTAGAAAATGGCTATTGGCATTGAATTTAATTTTTTGAAGATCTATTAGTTCCACAGTAAACTGTGAGACCTAATGGCCAAACAAGTGGTTTCCAATCAACGCTAAACACATGCATATAATAAATCATCCATGTAAACAGAAACATCACTTTCTTGTCCGTGTATTGCTTAATATATTGCATTGTAATTGTCATCTTTGATAATGGCTTATGTAAGCTGAATGCTTAGATTGGATTAAAAAAAATATGTATCAATAAAATATGCATACGAAACCCACCAACTAAACTGGGGATGATCAATATAGTCTATCAATTTCACTGTCCAGTACAAGAATGGGTGGCTTGTCATATATCAGTTACCTATATCGGATATACGCCCACCTCCATGACGCCTCACATGTCACTTATCAGAGCAAATCTCTATAAAAAAAACAAACAAACAAAAAAAAAAAAACATTTATCAACCCATAATCTACAAGATAGCTTAGAAATATAGTAGTCGATAAAACACCTAGTTTTAGACAAGCATTGTAAATCAAACAGCTCTACTCCACCATCAAACTTACGTTGTTTATCTTTTAAAAATAAAGTCGACCACTCGTCCACCAGCTACACAATGGCCCGGAGTTATCGCTGTTACTATAATTCACAAATAATACATCTTACGCAATCAAAAACATGAAAATACACTAAAGAAGTATTTTGAGAATGGTTGATATGGATAGATTTTGTCCTAGCTCACTCCCACCAAACGGTAAAATGTAAGTACGCTGGATAAGATAAATAAAAAATTAAGGATTTTTACCTTGTCCGTCATATTTAACGAAATATCTTTAAAACAAAAATTCGTACCCAAATATATATATATATATATATATATATATATATATATATATATATATATATATATAATCATCCACAGACTGTTAGACTGTATCACAGCTCATCATTGTTGCTAGACATCCTATTGCCTCTAACTAGGATCGAATCCACCTGAATTAGCGTCATTCGAAGATTTTACACCTAAGCCGTTGGGGCACGGAGGGGAAGAAGTTAATTTAAGCGTATTCATTTTTATATAAACACGCCAGTGACTGAGAGAACTCCATTCGCCTTATCAAAGAGTTTTGCATTATTAGCTGTAATAGTCAATGTTTACAATCTCCAGAGAGCTCAACCGAAATAAATTTTTCAGTAGCTTTTATATATATATATATATATATATATATATATATATATATATATATATATATATATATATATATATATATTAAAAAATATCTAGTTGGTTCCTCCTATTTTGGAATATAGACCCACTTACTTGATCTAGGATAGTAGCTCGTTCACATCAACATTTCCTCATAGGTCCCTCATAGGAAACACACTTTAAATTTCTGCCGTGAAACATCGAGAAAACGAAACCTGGTTCAGTTACTTTCGTCTAGTAATAGTAGTTTAGCTTAATCTTGGATGGAGTTACAACTGAGCGGCTCCCAAGTATGTAATGAACTCTCAACAAAAGGGATGTCCTCCAAGATAAAGGGCCGTGTAAACAAGACAGAGCGAAAGAGAATCTTAGCATTCGCCCTTGCGTGTGTGTGTGTGTTAGAGAGAAAGCCATTTTCTCTTTTCTCTTGCCCTTTCGGTGAGAAATCCTTTCCTTGCTTTCGATACTTTCGAAGCGTTGTCAGGTGATCGCCCGCTTGCACATTTCCGTCTGGGTTCTATTTCAAAACTCATTGACCGTTTGGAGACAAACAGCATTCACTGTCAGATGGTGCCTGACCGACACGATACAGTACCCATCATAAAAACGCATTAACCGGCCACTTAGTAAAATTAATTACTCATCAGTCAGAAATTCTATCTCGACACCATACTGCAATTATTATTTGAGTTCTGTCCTACATCAGAATCCACAAAGAATGATTTATTTTTCAATAAACGCTTGTGCTTGTATTGATTAGATATATTTTTTATAAATTTTAAATATTAGGTTGGTGCAAAAATAATGTCTTTTTATGTGAGAAAACGACATTATTTTGCACCAACCTAATTTTGCACTAACCTTTTGTTGCTATTTTTCAGATATTTTAAGAATTCCACCTACCCAGGAGATTTTTAGTTTTCTCAACATACGTTAGATCTAGCTTTTCTCTAGACATGTGCAGGTATTTTAATTATTTGCTTCATTGACACAATTTTGTAAACATTGAAGAACAGATAATCCAAATGTGAAGAATTTAGTGAATATCAAGGAAGACATTACTCGACCTTATTTTCTAATAAGTCCAGCCTACCCCATAAAATTTGATAAGTATCTGTCGTTGGCGACGGAAAATTGAACATTTGTGGAAAGTCACTTGTCTCATGCAATTCACCTTTCTTTTCCATTTTTTTTTTTATGTCTATATACTAAAATCTAATTATCCCACTCGGAGGTGTCACTCGGACTTATACTAAGTTAAAACTTAGTATCGTCTACCCAACTGAATACCATACACTGTTATGAACTATTCTTTCGATATATTAATAAATCCACAATCTCATTATCTGGGCTTGCTCTTGGACCTTCTTCGAGTCTCGTCCTAAAGCTGGTAATCTGAACAAAACTACCCCTTGACGGTCAAGGTTAAAACGCATCTCTACCAATTTCAATGAATACGAATATCTCATACCGGATCGGCCGTCAACCGGGACAACATGGGCCGCGTCCCTCAGAGAGGAACCAGTCTGAGGTCGAAAAGTCTGTCACTGGAACAAACTCTTCCACACACGAAGAGACACTAGGTCACCAAACCCGGATTATCGCCAACCTTGGACCAAGTGTCTCAATGCCAAATCGACTAGTAAAAAGTAAACGAACGAAATGGAGCCGCGAAGAGTATCGACAAGTCATGACATCCTTCTTCACTGCACTCGAAAACCCAGCAAAGAACAACACCAATCAAACATACCAAATATGGAGAAGTATGGTGGGAAATGATATAAGACCTAACCTCAATCCAAACATGCTTGCCAATGTCCGTAGGGATATTATACGAAACAACAGACTCTCAAAGGCAGAAATAGTTAAGATAAAATTAGATATAAGACAAAATACTATGACCCATCACTCAAACTCTATTGAGACGAATGTTGAAATAAAGAATGCGACAGAGGATGAGGTGGACGCCAAAGCGAATGAAATACGAAATCTCCCAGGAAATGAAACCGAAGATTCTACCTTAGACACAACCTGTAGTTCTCCAGAAATTGTCACGGAAGATGACTCCAGGTACATTAATTTAGAATTCCTTCAAAGTCACGAAGCTGAAATCACCGAAGCGAAAAATGACGTCATCCAAGTACTCAGCAGAGTAACTTTCATACAATTGTCAGACAGAGACCAGCTCCCGAAAATCCATATGACGAATCCCAACAAGCACATCGTGAAAATATACAATGCTGCCCTGGAAACACTGTTAACAGATAAATCACCGGGAAACATCACAGAAGTTAACAACATCATATACACAACAGCTCTAGCAGCGACTCGGAAGCTTGGGGTCAAGACAATAAATAAAATTAACAGACACAGAGAACCAGCTTGGAAAACCAAACTGAGACGAGAAAAAAAAACAAATCAGATGTGAGCTGACTATATTAGATGTGCTCACCAGAAACCCTAATATTTCCACACGTAAATCCCAAAAGATCAAACGGAAATATAGCATTAAATCCCTAATTGATATTCCATCAATCAAGGAAATGCTGAAACAGAAACTTCAGCTAAAAGCACAGAGAACAAGACGATACGAGAAACGTTGTAGGTTCTATCGCCAAAATAAAATATTCCGAACAGATCTTAAGAAATTTTACAGGGAAATTGGAAAAGCACCTATACATGTCGAAACACCACCGTCGATTGATAATGTACAGACATTTTGGGAAAATATTTGGAGCAACCCAAAGGAATGTAAACCAAATGCAGAATGGATACGGCGTGAAGAAGAACGACTGCTGGATACACCTCTGCAAGAATGGGAAAATATATCCACAGATGATGTTAGGCAAGCACTAACGAAATCCCAAAAATGGAAATCCCCAGGAAATGACAAGTTGCCCAATTTTGGCTGTATCATCTCTCATCTACCCATGGAATTCTTGCAAAAACATTATCAACGCTTGTAAATAATCCCAATAAAATCCCGGAATGGGTTACTGAAGGTATTACATACCTCATACCAAAAACAACTGAAACAGACGACCCGAAAAATTATAGACCGATAACATGTCTTTCCACAACGTATAAGTTGATCACGCCTGTACTGACGAACCGTACATATTTCATTTTCGAAACAAACAGCATTCTCCCGCTGGAACAGAAGGGGTGCAGTAGAGGTTCATATGGCTGCAAAGATCAACTCCTGATAAATAAAATGATCCTGGAAAATTGCAGGAGACGACGCAGAAATCTCAGTGCAGCGTGGATTGATTATCGTAAAGCCTTTGATAGTGTTCCACATTCTTGGATCCTTAAGACTTTGGAAATGTACAAAGTCTCCCCTG
>OZ010583.1:59187976-59215476 GCA_963932145.1 Acanthosepion lycidas
AAATGAATTGCAGTACACTCATACATTGAAATCGACGTTGAATTCCAGTATGTGAATCTGTCTCTTCCCTCTATAATTTCAATCTTTTATTGAATGTCTATTTTGCCATAGTAATTAAGCTGCATTATATATATATATATATATATTATATATATATATATATATATATTAGATTGGTGCAAAAATAATGTCGTTTTCTCACATATGTTACAATGTGAGAGAACGACATTATTTTTGCAACAACCTAATACTTACTCTTTAAATGAAACAAGTGCCGTGTTTATTGACTTACATACAACAGTAATAGTTAAAATTAAAAAAATATTAATTTTTATTGATTTACAAGTGTATAGAGTACCATACAATAGTCATAGGCAATTTTAGTAAATTTCTAATAATTGCCAACTTATAAGTTCTGCTTTTTATTGTGCTATCTTTAGTTGAAACTTTGTCCAAACTTTACCAATTTTGCACATAATTATCATATTTTAGAAAGGGTTTGGTAGGAACGATGGCAATGAATGACAACCTTCAAAAATGGTCGTGTAAAAATATCCGCCTATATTAGAAATTTACTATGGTTTAAATCATGATAAGACTTTCCTACAGTAATGTATTAGGTTGGTACAAAAATAATGACGTAATAATGTCGTTTTTTGACGCATTTTCTAACGTCAAAAAACGACATTATTACGTCATTATTTTTGCACCAAACTAATACGTTAGTCTTTACAAAGCAGACGTTTTAGAAGTATATATATATATATATATATATACTTTTAAAACGTCCTCTCTCTCTCTCTCTCTATCCATATATATATATATATATATATATATATATATATATATATATATATATATATATATATATATATGTATCTTTGTGCAGGTATGCAGAAAATAGAAAAGAACACGTTGGGTGCATAATCCGGGGTTCCTTCGTATTTTTGTTTTTATTTTTAAAAAACAGTGCTCCATACAGAAGTAGAGCTTATATTATTGGATGATTTCGACTCCCGTTTTTGAAACATGAGAACTCTTATGTAGCGAAGGAATCATATTTTTAAACAAAAAATATTATTATAATATATTATATATATATATATATATGTATATAGCAGGCATTTTAAAAGTATATATATATATATATATATATATATATATATATATATATATAATAAAATAGCATAAATGGTTCCTCGTTCTACAGAGCAAATAAACAATAAAAACAAACATGTACACAACGACTTAAAACGGGGTATAGAAATAACTACTAGTTTATCAGCAGGCATCCCTACTGGTTACAGAGTGAAGACCGTTTAGACTTAATATATATGGTTACAATATTTTTCAGAAAATAATCTAAATAGGCTCGGTCCTATTAAGGAGAAAAGATCCCTAGTGTAAGACGTGTCACAAATCATATAATGTATTAATTATTCTGCTTCTCGAAACCGGAAGTATTAAGATCCGTATGCATAATTTCATATGGCCCTTAACAAATCTTAATGGGTACGTATTGATCAATCTAGAGGGTACGTATTGTTCAATCCTGGTCTCCAACCTCTTATTACTTCTGCCAATATATTCATCATTACACTGACATTTGTAATTATAGATCTCTGAACTGAAATGATGGGAGGATGCAGAACATCTCCGAGTATGGATTCCACCATAGGTTGTGTAGTGTAAACAGGCCGTTAATTGGATGAAAATTGACGAAGATACATAATCTACGGTAATCGCAAACTGATGGTACTTTTCCAAACGATGCAATGTGGGTTTATTAACCTGTGGAATTTTAGCACAGACGATTGATTGTTCAAGATCAAGAGGGTAGCCATTTTCTATTAAAACCTTCATAATAAACTCAATTTCTGAATGTAATTTGGTTTTGAAATATTTAATTAGGTCTCCATGAACCAAAGACATAATCAAATTCATTTACATTAATTTGGACAAATAGTATCGTAATAAATGTATAATCAAGAAAAAAGTAGGCTTTTGTCTAAAAAAAATGCCTGATTGATGTACCAGTATATCAAGAAAAGTTAATACTGCATTGATTATTTTTTTACATGGAAACACTAATTCTGAACTCACTTCATTCAATAATCCATGAATAAGCTACGACTTCTCAATATCGCAAATACAAAAATGTTATCGATGTATTGGCAATAACACTGACGATTTCCCATACGAGCATTTAACATTTTTATTTTTTTTGTAGAGTATATCTTTTTAATAAATCCAATAAATTCACCTGACCTGACCGGTGAGGAAGGTGTATACTTATCTATTAACTCTATAAATATTTAGCCAATAAAACACGCCTTATATAATCATACATTAACACCATTATTTGTATAGCATGAATTTTATATATTTGCGACTTTATTTTGTCATATTTTCATCCGTAAAGATTTGTATTATAAAAGCCTCCTTTTTATAACTTCCTACGTGCATTCGATTTATATCTGACGATAGAAACGCCATTTTTTTCTCATTTGTAGATTTACGAAAGTGTCTTTTCTTCGCCCACGCTGAGCTTCAATGGACTTCTGTATTTTTCAAATCGGCAAGAGACCCGTAAAATGAAGAAAGCGCGCTAAGTGCTCTATACAGAAAGTATTGTCCAATTTGTATAATCACCCGTCGAACCTACAAAACGTTTTTTTTTCAAATACAGGAATAAACTGGGAATTGTCACCTGAATTCTACGGTATCGACGGGAGAGCAAGCATTAGGACAAAAGTGGAATGAGGTGCACAAGACAGGTGATACTTAAAAATCAATAGGAACAATATAATCAATAAATAGCTTAATTGACGACCGATCAGATGCATTTTTGCCAAGAATGTTACCTTAAAAAATAAATTCATGCACACACGTAAACATATGTGTTTGTGTATTGTGTATTTGGGCAGTAATCTCCCTTTTATGCAAGTCTAATTGAAAACGATGACAAGATGCAGTTATTGAGTTTGTTTTTATATTTTTTCTTAAGTATTTATATATGTTTTTCTTTCCAGGACTAAAGAAAACATTTCTAAAACTCTAGACACATACATAAAACAATTCATATACTCATTTAAAAGTAAAATAAAATTCCTCTTTGATAATGGCTAAAATTATAGCCCAAAGCTGGCATACATATATATATATATATATATATATATACATATATATATATATATATATATATATATATATATATACATATATATATATACATATATATATATACATATATATATATATATATATATACATATATATATATATATATATACATATATATATATATATATACATATATATATATATATATATATATATATACATACATATATATATATATATATATATATACATATATATATATATATATATATACATATATATATATATATATATATATATATATATATATATATACATATATATATATATATATATATATATATATATATATATATACATATATATATATATATACATATATATATATATATATATATATATATATACATATATATATATATATATATATATATACATATATATATATATATATATATATATATATATATATTAGGTTGGTGCAAAAATAATATCGTTTTTTGATGTATTTTTAACGTCAAAAAACCATATTATTTTTGCACCAACCTAATATATATATATATATGTGTGTGTATGTGTGTGTGTGTGAAAAGTGTATGTATATAAATATAAATATATATATATATATATATATATATATATATATATATATATATATATATATATATATATATGTTTGTGTGTGTGTGTGTATAATTATTTATATATTATATGCGCGGTACTTATTAGAAAGCGCTCAATATCAGAGATAGAGCTAACATATAATGGTTGGATAGATGTGAGCTTGTGACCCTGGGTTTCACGCTTTAGCGATCGTCAGACAAACGATCGCTAAAGCGTGAAACCCAGGGTCACAAGCTCACATCTATCCAACCATATATATATATATATATATATATATATATATATATATATATATATATATATATATATATATATAGTTGCAAAAAATAGAATTGCAAATTTTCAGGATAACAACTGAGACATTACTCTATTTATTGAACTATTTAGTTCATGCCTCATTGACTGATAACCTCCTACAACAAAAAATTCTCAAATTGCCATATTAGTAAAAAAAACGCAGTTTTAAATTTTCAAAAAATTCAACCTTAGCGTTGCGACTGCACGCTCCAAAAGATTTTATACGTTATCAATAACACTAAATTAAACAAATTTTTAAAGAAAAAACATATTTCGATGTGCATTATATTTTTTTCTCTGATGCTACCTGAATTTTACCAAAAACGAAATAATTTACATACCTGAAGATGACTGAATGTACAGTCGAAAGTACTTGCGAATTAAAGAAAGACGATATGCAGCTTATAATTTTTAAAAACAAGGATCATAACATTCATCAAACGATTTGTAGGATAATGCACCTTTAAAATTTTGTTAGTGAAGGGATTTCGCCACTTTATATCATTAAATTTACTAATGAATTTTTGTATGAATGATTCATTATAATATATATATATATATATATATATATATATATCGAACAAGTTTAATTAAAAAGAATTCATTAAAGTGCATGTTACACAATTAATTAGCGCATATATCAATATAAAGAAATAAAATAAATTGCATACTTCTTCTGCGGTCTGGTCCCCAATCAGCATAACAAATGACATCGCCACAGACCATTTCCAACTTCCAGCTTCCCAAAGAATTTCCAACTTCCAGCTTCCCAAATAATACCAAGGTATAGACGAAGGAATTCTAACTATAAAACAGACACCGCACATGGGCGCGCGCGCGCACACATATATATATATATATATAAGATTTAAATATCTGGTAGTTAATGCAACTCTAGGGGTTCACAATCAGATCATGTTTCCTTGATCGTCATCTTACGTATTATACGACTGAATAGTCAGTTTGATCATTACCGGGGGCCAAATACTTTCGGCCTTAACCCCACATTTAAGGTGTGCTTAGGAAATCATTTGGCACACTTAGGGGATTTGGGGCGCTTGTCTCTCTAGATCTATCAGTTCAATACTCACTGGGTAGCCCATATTTTCGGCTTGGTCCACATCTAATCTACGCGGAGAAACTCACTATCGTATTCAGGATTATGCTTACCTTTCGTAAGAGACTTCCTTTCTGCGACACGTCTAGTAAACAATCAATGCTATTTTTTTTTATTATCTATGTCTCTACTATTTAAATCCCTGTACCAAGCCACTCGTAATAACTGGTATGGTTATGAACATCTTCAACTTTCAAAGTCTTACGATTTCAAGCTTCAATCAGTCATGTTGATTACTTTCTCTTCTTGCATTTCTTTGCGTATTTCCTCGTTTGAAAAAGACAGAAAAATATCCAAACCGTTTTCTATTTTATATTCTGCCAATATGTTCGGTTTCTTATAACCCTGATTCTTCGTATTGGTAAATTCCACAAGAAAAGGAATGTTTCTGAATTTCTCAAGTTTATGGTTGCGCCGTTCGTTTTACTTGGCGAAAATCCAACGCCTCCCAAAACTTCAATAAATTATTTGGGTAACTTGATAATATATCCACCATTTGTACTCATTTTGACTCCTACCAATACTACTACTAATATTACTACTCAGCGACTACTAAGTGCCAGAAGTGATACACTCTTGGGCGATCATGTCTCTTTCGATTCACGATTAACAAAGCAGAGATTTTTTTTCCATAGTAAGTTGCTGTTTCTTTCTCCAGCAGACTGGTTGCCAACTATTACTATAGGCTCTAATCTGTCCAAATATTCAACCCATAAATGGAGGAGTAGAGATGGATTCATATATTTCTCAATGATATTTTCACGTAAGGGAATATAAATAACCCGTCTAGATTTTGAACTCTATTATCATAGTATCTATTACACCACAAAATATTACTACTAATATTTTAGCTAAAAATTACTATTATTACTGTTGTAAAAATTATAATCAATAAGTACCTATGACAGTTGTCGGTAACAGTTGGCGCATTACTGAAGGTACACCTCAACACATTTCTCTCATTAACCAACAAGAAACTATGGAAGGTGATAATAAGCAATCACTGGTAACTGAAAAATAATCGTCTTAAGACCGTAACATAAATTAGTCTGTTGTAGGAAGCGGTTAAATAAGTATTACTGACGAAGGAGTAAGTGTAGTGCGTTCATATCGTAGATTTGACTGGTAATCGGTCGTTACTTTTTGAGGTTACTTGTTTTTGTTTTTTTTTTTATAGAAAGTATTTTTTTAAGATGGACGTGCGTTGTGTTGTAATCGATAACGATTCGGAATGAGAAATCGGAAAACAGACGTCGAACTCCTGTCGGATTCGTTACATTCACTTATGCGCAAATAACCTCGGCAAAGGTAGGAATCCATATTTTCTCCCTTCTTCTATGAGCGGAATAGCAGGGTAGACGTTGTTATACAGCCTTGGTATGTAACCAGTCTACCGCATAAAGAATCAGCAACCTACCGCGGGAAAAATCTTCTGCTTAATCTGTCACGAATCAAAAGAGATATGATCGGCCAAGCGTTTGTCGCGTATGCCACTTAAATGGCTGACAGAATTATTTTATGCTATAACTACAATGTTTTCGTAATATTTGCTAATGTCTTGCTAACACCTTTTAAATATTGCATATTTAAATAGACTTAAAACGCTTTTAATGGATATGTCCATGTATCGTCTTTCCTTTTTTTTTTTACAGATAAATGAATTAAAATCACTTCTGATTAGATGAAGAATAGAGCTTTAATCTGCATAAATCGACATATATGACAAACCGCTATCTATCTATCTATCTATCTATCTATCTATATATATATATATATATATATATATACACACACATATGGAAAAAAAAACTTCTCAACCTGACGAACTGCCAATCAAATTTGGGGGATGTGCTTCTTGTTTGGGCTGATAACTTATTAGCATCCATATATGTCTTACTGGCAAGTTTTGAATATAAGATTATGTGATGCAGCTACATTTCCATTCCTACACTGTGATTGAAAACCAACAACTGTGGTGACATCATGAGGTACTGCTAGTGTGCCCTAGGTTAGTAACAATTATACGTTGGCTTCAAAATCATATATGAGACCCAAATTATCAGCTGATGCAAGATTTGTCTTTTAAACCAGCATATTTTATTTTATCATTTCATACCGAGCAAGGCAATAATGCCACTAAGATGCAAGAGGTTACTGGGAGTGAAAGATAATGAGAAGAATTTAGTGTGAAGAAAGGACAATAAAAGGACAGGTTTCAGGAAGACAGATGATGATTATTGACATTGCATTTAATTTTTTAAAGATAATAGGTGGTACGGAAAGATGAAATCATGAGAGAGTTCCAGATGTGAGACGTTCAAGAAAAGAAACTATTAGAATAGAACTTACGGTTATATTTAGCTATTTCAACATAAACAAAAAGGAGACCAACGAACCACTCCAGTGGTATGCTTAAATACATTTGGTTGAGGTACCAAGGAAGAGAGCTCATCAGAAGAACTGCCATGAAAATACCTATAGAAAATGAGTGGGTATTTTATTCTTTAAGAGCTATACATATCTATGTATCTATATATATTGGAGTGGGTGTTTTATTCTTTATGAGCTTTCTTGAATATCGTTTGTGTTGTTTTGTTCCCATCCAAACCATTACCCAAGTACATTAGCTTATTCTATCATAAGAAGTGTTTCGTTTCCGAGCACACCCATCTGACTTAGCCCATTTTTGCATCTTCGACACCCACAGAGCAAACGTGTGGTTTATGCAGCATCCATGCTGAGTAGACATTTGTTGCATTTCAAGTATGTATCCCGCCAATGACACATAGGCTTTTAAAGCCAACCACGGCTAGTGGGTCGATTCTCCCCTGCTATTTGTTCGATATGATAACAGATGCCTCCGTACCTTTTTTCGCGGATATGTGTGCGAAATCAAATGCAACGAAGTTGGTCCGAATTTGAACTTGGCTGATTGATTTCTCAATTCGAACCGCTATCTCACATAATTCACACACACATGCGCGCGGACAGGCACTCTATTGCCAACGACAGGCAGAATATTAATTCGGTCTTGCTATTAGGTCGGTGCAAAAATAATGACGTAATAATGTCGTTTTTTGACGTTAAAAAATACGTCAAAAAACGACATTATTATGTCATTATTTATTCACCAACCTAATAGTTAAATCATAGCTGGCTTCGGCCTTGCTAGTTAATCCATTTATGAACCGGTGCGAAAGTGAATTAATCGATCACGACCAGAATTTGAATTCAGCTCGCCGTCTACTCTTTCTAAGTCTCTAGCTATTATTCTACCTGCATATCTGTGAAGATAAACTTTTGGCCCAAACCAACCATCATTGTATTTTTATGTTTACAAAGAAATCGGCAATTACGCAGCTTTCAGTTTAAGCGATGTTGCAGACAAAAATTTTCTTCTCTCTTTTCACAGATTTACCGTAAAGAGTTTCGACCATAAATTGATATTTGACAAGACCTAATTGCCTTGGAGGTCAGCGCCAAATATCCCATATTCATCCTCCAGTCAAGTTGTTCTTATTGACTAATTTTCAGCTACAGTGTCAAGCCTTTTGGCCAGCAACATGACACATACAAAACAAATATCGACGGTTTTATATATAAATGATCATTGGTTGTATATACGTTCACTCGGTCTGTAGATGGCTATTTGCGTAGATAAATAATAGTCTGGATGTAAACGCATCTCTTCAATGTGCATACAAATAGTGTGTTAGGTCGGAGCAAAAGTTCGTCGCGTTTTTAAGATTTCTGTATTACTGTTCGGCCTTAGAACATATTCCGATCTTTAGTGAATACTGAATAACTATGCGGATGATACAACGGTTTACAGGTTCACCTCAAACAATTTAGATAACCAGAACTTAGCAGCTGTTCACTCCTCTGATCTTACCCGGGTGGCACAACTGCGGAAGAACTTGATTCCAAAGACAAACTATTAAAGTTCTCCATTTTTTCAGTGGCACCATCTCAAAGTTTTACAGTGAAGGCCCACATTCTTGTGTTCACAGATGTAAATCGCCCTTATTCCCTACGTATTCCAATAGTAAGGACCGTCCTGGGTAAGATGATAAACTCCATCCGTGTCAGGGGCAAGACAATAAACTACGTCCAGCAGCACGGCTTCCGCTCAGGTGGTTTTGAGGAACGTGGAACCACCTCAATTGCTTGTGTTAGCTTGCCCACCATGCCTCGCGGTGGTAGCACCTGTTAGGGTCCTAGCAATGGGCAAATAGTTAACCCCGAAACTTGGGTAAAACACTATGAAAGTGAAAAAATACGTTTTAATACCAGAAATACTTTGTAAAAATTTATTACCAGTAATAAATTTTTGAGGAAAAAAGCTATCAACAGCAATATTTTTTTTTGTAGAAAAAACATATATTATCAACAATACATTTTTGAAAAAAAAAAAAAAAAAAAATTACCAACAATATTTTTTTGAAAAAAATAAAAAACACTTTGAAAAAAAAATATTAACAGCTATACATTTTTGAGTAAAAAATATTATCAGGAATACTTTTTGCAAAAAAATATTACCAGCAATAAAATTTTGAAGGAAATTAAATAATACCACAAATAGATTTGTGACAAAACAAAATATTAGCTGCAATAAAAATTTTGTCGGCATTGAGGCTGATATGCCGTAAAACAAACCAAACTAAATCAAACTATCGCTATGAATCTATTTCAAAATTTTGTTGGCATTAAATGACCCACTGAGGTTTTGATATGCCATAAAAACAAATCAACCAACCAACCAATGGCAAAGAGGCTGTTGAACTCTATATGCTTCTCCCAAAGAATCGCTAGCTTGTTATCCTAAATCTTGTGTAAATGATTCAACAAACACTACCATCATGTCAAGGGTCAATTGTTATCTATCCCCCATATTCTCATAATATTCCCTTTTTAATTTCTCCTTTTGCCTTCATAGCACACACCACATCCAATAATACTCTACCCACTGAGAAATGAACATTTCATATTTGTTTGCATATTCATGTTGCGACGTGATCAACAGTTAACGGAGGTAAATAAGATCGCGTCAGCTAAATAAAATCAAGACGTGGTTAACAGTTATAAGCGAGGTTGCCATGGAATAAAGATTTCTTCTCCAATTTATACATGTGTGCCCCACGCGGAGAATAATATATCACATATATCTACAGAGTAAAGCAGAGTGTAATGAGAAACAAAACGAAACATCTTACGTATAATGTAATGATATTCGTATATTTAGAGAAGCCATTTTTAGCACTCCAGATTCAAACAGACCGGATTCATCTATACCTCTGGCAACGACATATTTCACGAACGGAAAACAACGTATCTTGGATTTTTCCAAATAAAGGTCTTCGAGCTGGAGTTGCTACCTGTATGTGGCAAAGATGTATTCCCAAAAAGAAATGACACCATGGACATGTAAGTTGCTGGGGAGGCAGATTTAGTCTCTGGAACATTAAAAGAAAGTAACCTTACTGTTTATCTGCTGGAAACAAAACTGGATTTGACTGCCGGTTTTTTTTTTTTTTTTCGCTGTATGGAGTGAAGTCACTAAACGGCTGTCATGTGACGCACGTGACTTATCTCCACCAAAGTTCGGTAAACACCTTCTGTATCTTTACACGCTTAAATGGATTTCAAATACACTTCAGATTACATATTTAAAGCTATTTACCTATCAGTGTGGTTTATTAAGTTATTTAGCTAACCAAATTTTGTTCTTTTATGGAAGAATCATTTTTTTTTTTCAAATGACAAATTGGAGGATTTTTATGTGTAAATAAGTTCCGAAAATATTTCGCTTAAAAATTGTGTTTGTTTTGTGTAAACATGGAACGGAAATTTCGCAAAACTTGAATTAAGAAATCTTCCCCAAAATTTGATTTAATCAGATTATAAAGAAATTGTTGGAAGTTAATGAATTAGATTAGGTTTAATGGTTTATAGATTATATTTTGCAGTAATATTTTAAGTTTGTTTCTTTCTCCGCATATAATTTAATGAAATTTTTACACCAAAAATTATGCAGAGGAAAACATTTCAAGTAACATGTCTGAAGCAAATCTACCCTTAATCTTTTAAAAAAAAAATCAATAAAAATAAAATATTTTCTAATCTTAAAATATTAATTACTGTTCCAAATAAAATTCTACAGCCTTCTACATTATTTACATTATTCGGACTATTTTCCTCATCTTTGTCGCCATATTTATCACAGCAATGATAAAAACAAAGTTCTGGTAAAAACATGCAATGATAACAGCAAAATTGCAATATGAGCACTGGTAAAAATGGTTGCTGAAGACATTATGTTTATAATACCCAGAAACTCATACGCAGATGATTTCAAGGACACGTGACACAGTGGACAAAGGCGTTGGTTAGATATTTTCCAATCTTAAAATCTTAATTATTGTTCCAAATAAAATTCTATAGCCTTCTATATTATTTACGTTATTCGGACTATCGTCCTCATCTTTGTCGCCATATTTATCACAACGTTTCGGCCGTTCTACGCTCCGGCCTTCTTCAGGTGGTTGGAATGTCGAATTGAACCCTTTATTTCGCTCACTGGGGTAGACGCCTTTATCCACTGTGCCATGTGCCCTTGACACAGTGGATAAAGGCGTTGGTTAGATCCAGTGACAGAACCGAAAGAGTGTGAGTTCAATACCTGGTTAAGGCAGTGGAGAACTTTCAGAGGGAAAATTAGCAGGAGATAACTGATAACTGACATCCATCAAACATGGCACGTGGAACTAGAACAGTCTACCCCAGTGAGCGAAATAAAGGGTTCAGTTCGACATTCCAAACACCTGAAGAAGATCGGAGCGTACAACGGCCGAAACGTTATGATAAATATGGCGACAAAGATGAGGATGATAGTCTGAATAATGTAAATAATGTACATAATACCTCATCTCAGAAATAAAGACAGGCAGCCTTCTATTCGGAAACAGCATTAGATGAAAAATAAACTTTTAAAAGATTTTCCAATTTGTATTTTAATGCAAACAATTTATAAACGTTTTGAAAAGTATTTCTTATTATTGTTCAAGTATTGTAAAATACCATTAGTATTAACTTGAACTGCATTTACTAACCTTGGATTAAACATTTAACGAAATTAAAGACAATACTTTTAAATTGTATTTGGATTTTTTTTCCAAATATAGAAGATAATATGTAACGCAATTTAGAATTTAGCTGAGTCACATGTCTTTCCTACTCAACTTTAGCCTTACGAGCGACGAGAGAAAAATCCTGTGTTGTGTGTCATGCATATTTCAATAAGTGTCTTTAGAATTGGCAAACTTCATTTCAAAATTATAAAACTTTTTTTAAGTTAATTAAAGGGCAGTAATTTACGAATATTCCTTAATTCGTGTGGATGATGTCAATAATTTATATAATATTTTAGATAGTATAAATATTTTACTCCAGATTAAATATTAAACACACTTTTTTAGAAAACTTTTTTAGAAAGGTATATTTTATTTCTAAACGATTAAGATTTGTGTTGACAAGCCTTTCATTGGGGCCGAATCCATATTTTTTCTGATAAAATATAAACAAATTTTTAAAATCATTCTGCTATTGATTTCAAGTACTCAAAAACATTTTTTTTGCGATTAAATGTAATCCATTATCCTGAAATTAAAACTACAACTAAAACTTCAAAGCTTTGTCAGATTTTTTTTTAAAACGAATTTTAAAATTTTCTATTGTTGTTTTTAGCATTTGGAAAGGAAAGTAACTTGAAAATAAAGTTGTGTTTTTATTTTTCACTGAAGAATCACGCATGTTGAAAAAAAAAGATTCTTGTATTGTAAAAGTAGGAGAGACAAAGAAATTCATGAGTTGTTTTGGAGATTTCAAAGCAAAACAAAGAGAAAATAACTTGAAAGACAATTTTTTTTTTTTTTTTGGTTTTAATTTCAACTACTTGTATTTCAAACGTTTTTCAGTAAAATGTTAAATTACATAGTAGTCCAGGGGTTGTTTTGGAGATTTTAAAATAAAATTTGCACGTGACCTAATGCATATTCAAATATTAATAATAATTACGAAGAAGCTTGTAGAAAGTAACAAGATATTTATAGAAAATACTACCAGATAAACTTTGAAAAACATCTTTGACAAGCAAATCGAACACGTTGGAAACCCTGAGCTTATGAACAAGATTTCTATGTTCGTGGCTTACGCCCACATCATATTGAAACAGCGGTTCCCATACAATCAGCAAAGTTAAGCAGCGTCGAGCCTGGTCAGTACCTAGATGGTTGACCACGTCAGAATACCAGATACTGCAGGGTGGCCCGAAATTGTGAAATCGAGTTTCAATTCTCGTTGGGTTATTTATATTCCCTTACGCACAAATATTCTTGGGGAAGGTGTGAATCTACCCCTTCTCCCCACATCTATGGGTTAATTAGTAAGATTTGTATCTCTAAGTATTCATTATCTCAAAAAAAGTCCTTGCAATCTAAAAATATTTGCTGACTCTAATTAACGCGCAAAGGGTTGATAAGCCGTAGGAAACAAATCAATTCAGTCTAAGTTTGGATTTCATTTTAAGGGTCTTCCATAATAATCATCTTCTATGGGCAAACAACGTTCAGGACGTAAGTTCCAATGGTACTCTACTACTTACATTGTTTTCCTAAGTAATCTGTATGATGTTATCGTCTCTTTTTGTTACTGGTAAACAATCCATTCCTACAAACTGATTAAATCGGTTACACACTAATCTTACTCATTCTCTATACGTTTCTTTGGGGGGGGGGTTCCGAAAACGGCTCCCCAGTTTTGAAGAGTAGGACTCAGCGTACTTTCTACTATTGTGACAATGGACTTCTACTCCTTATAAATATGGTATGTAGCTATACTAGAGGAGGATTTGAGTAGTATTTGATTGACACAAGTATTTCCGTTCTCTGCTGCCTATAGGACCAGTCGACGAGTTGACGTCTCGTATCGCCTCGTGCTTATTGATCACGCATATGCGTGTGACAATATGTCGCCCTCGTATTCTGGGGTGAAACGAATAGTGCTTCTATCGCTGCTGGCCACGACCCGAATGGTGATTTGGACGACGCGTTAGGAGGAGGTCTTGCGAGGTAACTGTCTTTTTCATCAGGATCTAATCCGATTCTTTGAGCATCAACTAGAGATGAAGATTAGAACAAGTAGAAAGCGATTGATTTCGACAGATTTCAACGAAAGGTGGGTGACTCAGGCGAGCCTGGTTCGCGTAAAAGATGCCAGCCTTGATATTCTTTTTTAGGTCTTTCTGTTACATCGGGGCGGTTTCCTCAGGATTCCTCCCCTGGTTAGGATAAACCCTACTTGTGTACCTACTCAATGTGAGGAAGTGTCTTTCACGTCTTGTTCCAGGCTTTTTCTTTGGCTATGATCCCAACCTCCCCAGTTTGTTTCTGGCCTCCCTTTATCTCGGCTGGGTCAGAATTTTTTTTTTCCCATGTCCGTATTTTATTTTATATACTTTCCCATTCTCGTAGGGAGGGAGTTCTTGATTTTGTCTAAAGGCAGAATACAGCGGCCTCTCCTTTTTGAGGGTTGGACGGGTACTATTAACATCAGTTATCTTTATTTTGTTTGTTTTGATATTTTAGTATTGATTTTGGGTCCATTCCCTCCCCTTCCATTGTAAACCTTCAGGCTTTTATGTGTAAATTTTTATAATTGTCAAATTTTTATGTCACGGGTTGCGTTTTTTAGGCACTCTGAGATTATGCAGTATTACGGTATATGGAGAATTGATTGCTGACATTCTGGTGAATGTGCCAATTGTAACGAGTGACTGGGTCGTGAATCTGATTAGCTAGGTATAAGATAGTGAATGGGGCACCCCAAGGTGGTATTATGGTTAGCAAGCTTGTCTCGCTAGAACAATTATGACTGAGTAGTGAGTTCGATCCTCACTGGGTGCCCCATACATTCGGCCTTGTGCCACATCTGAGCTACGCTTGGAAAATCACTATAAGATAATAAATGAAGACTAGCCTCAACCCACACACCCCCTTTTAGGTCTTGTGCCAAAATTGTGTATTTTTATATACAAAAAAATATCAGTATTTCCGTTTTCCTTATGAGTATTTAATTAACGTCTTCTTTCTTTCCTCTACCTACTCCTCTGTTCATTCAATACTCTCTATATCTACGGCCTTACTAAATCGCCGTTAATCCATTGGGGTTTCTTCACATGAGTTTATCTCTTCAATTAACGTCCCGGTCGTGGAAATTTAACGGCATTTTCTAATGTTCTACAGACAGACATACGTCGAGGAAATCCCCGGCCGAGTTAATATTCTCAAGAATAAAAATAACAACTATAGTCTTTAAATGGTTGCCTGAATTACAAGGGAATAAAAGAAAAAGAAAATGGCAACATTTAAAGAAATACCAACCATGAAAATAGCCGTAGTGGTGGAGGGGGTGAGATATTTCTTCGAATTGGCCGAGTAACCTATTTGGGTGAAAATCAAAATTGTCTGCACAAGAGACATATGAACCAGCTACGGCGGAGAGATTGTAAGAAAAACTTACCCCAGTCGACGGAACAGGCATTCGAGCTCCTGTGACACATTCGCTGCCGGTGGCTACCATAACTACAGATGATGTGGTCAGCACATGGGTTAGGAAATATATATATATATATATATATATATATATATATATATATATATATATATATATATATATATATATATATATATATATATATATATATATATATATATATATGTGTGTGTGTGTGTTATTTATTCGTACTACTGTACAAAATGTGGCACAAGACCAAAAAAGGGGGTTGGGGAAAGACGGTCTTCTGTCTTAATTTTAAACTTAGCTAGTCACAGACACGGACCCAAACATGCCAATAATAGTCCTATCAACAAAACAACACATTCACACCTACCTTTCTTACTGCGTCCAACACAATACCCTATATATATATATACTATTATATATATATATATACTATTATATATATATATATATATATACTATTATATATATATATATATACTATTATATATATATATATATATATATATATATATATATATATATATATATATATATATATATATATATATATATATATATATATATATATATATATATATATATATATATATATACTATTATCGATATATATATACTATTATATATATAATAGTATATATATATATATATATATATATATATATATATACATATATATATATACTATTATATATATATATATATATATATATATATATATATATATATATATATATATATATATATATATATATATATATATTGTACCCAAGTGAAAAAAATATATATATATATATATTTAGTAAGATTCAGGAATAAGAACTACAATCGGAGGTGTTGTAGTGCATGACTCGCCGTACTTTCTGGTATCCCCTTCTACTCTGATAATGGATTGCTCCTACTTATAAATATGAGAAGTAGCCGCATTATAGGAGAATTTGAGTAGTAACTGATTTACCAAGTATTTCCGTTCTATATATGAGTATTTAGTAAACCTCTCCCTCTTTGTTTCCTCTACCTCGTCTTCTGTTCATTCGATACTCTCTCACTGACTACAGCCTTCCTAATTCTCGTCTATTTTGAACAAAAACGTTATAACAGTAACGTTGGGAAATCTCATAGGGTTATGAAAGCAGCCGAGGATCTTCAACATTGTGGCTATACATGCGCTGAAAAGTGTTATACGGCGATTGAGATGGGGAAAAAAAAACACTTGATGACTAGGTATAGAAGTCAGAGTTTTTTGTTTTTATTTGAATATTCTGTGTATACTAAAAAAATAATTCTCAACGACTGAACCAGCGGATGAAGAGGGCTACGCACGACGGACATGTTACAGAAGGCGCTACTAGAAATTATAACAGATTCGGCGGCTGTACGTTGCAGTTTCATAACTGGAGTCTGCATGTCTCATTCTATATATTCCGCAGAGGAAGGTCATGGAATCAAGGTGTCTGGCTCACTTCCTGATTAGTTGAGGTCCACCTTAAACAGATACACGCCATCGGTACTTTCTTTTACTCTGATTTGCATTCACCTCCAACCGAGGCTTGCAAATCCAATTGTTGATAGAGGATGAATGACAGGAGCAGGTTTTGCTGAAACTGTAAGCTTCTTGTGCATAAAATTACACACCGGCCGTAAATTTTGTCACAATGCTATCATCATAAAGGAAGCAATCCTCAAAGAAGTAATTATATTCTTGGATACGAGATAATGCCACCGCCGACTACGATTAAACCTGTTGTAATTAAAGATAAACAGACTTTACTTTTTTTTTTACTGATAACTAGAGAAACAATGTTCAGGATTAGACTGAGAAGAACTGGGAGTTTTGTGTTTCTTTTTATCTGTTCTGTATGACACTACAAACCAGTTCAGGAATATTTGAACTGTCAGCTGTATATAACCGCTTCTTAAGATCATTGAAAAAAAGGATTTGAGTGAGTAAACATATTGACAAAGATCATCATTCTTTAAAAATTGTGGGCTGTACCATGTAACAAAAACCACAATACGTTAGGACTGTCAGTATCACCAATTACTAGAATGAATAGCGCATGTTACTGAAAGAATAAATAATGAAGTAAACCGAGATATTAACATTTTGCCTCACTTCAAATGAAATGTTAGGAAAAAATAATCTCAGTACTGGAGAGAATGGTGACAATGTATGGACTTGATAAAAAAAAAACCTGTTTTTCAAAAAAAAAAAAAATATCTTAAGAGAAATCTTACTTATTATAAAATCCAGGTTGTGTGTATGTGTGTGTGTGTGTACGTTTATATATTGGATCGGATTTCCTACATTTTTCAACCGATTTCAATAAAACTTCACAGGACTACGTAAAATTATCTTGCGGTGGTTCTGATAGCAGCAAAAATTGGAAAAAACACAATTCTTTTTGCATAAAATCAATTTGAAAACACGATTAAGAGGCATTAATGAAAGGGGGACAACTCATATCGAGTTATACTTATTAATATCGAGTTATACTTATAAAACCCAGGTTGTGTGTGTGTGTGTGTTCGTTTATATATGGGATCGGATTTCCTACATTTTTCAACCGATTTCAACCAAACTTCATTTTTTTTTTAGGCAGGTAGTGTTTCTTATTGTCTTGCACACTTTTTCTTTATTTTTACATTCAGAATACTTTAAAAATTGATTTACAAGACAATTGTTTATAATAAAATTCTATTCAATCAGTAGACTCATAACGATTGAAAACAATGTTTTTGTTTGAGTTTGGGTTTGACCAATTCGTAATAAAAATAAAATAAATAAATAAAACTAAAAAGACATGCATGTCCGTCAACCTTAAACAATAATCTTTGTCAATTTTATTTTCCAGTCTTTATGATGGTCGATACTTGATCTATCTCTTACTGTTACATCCCCGGGCAACGCCGGGCTCTACTGCTAGTATTTTAATAAAACTCAACCGAAAGGAATCCTAGCTGCTCGGTCAATGAATGCGAAATGCATCCTTGTAGAGAAACGGCTAATATTACCATTATGAATGTCAATAAATCTCTCACAATTTAAAAAAAAAAGCGGACATTACTTGAACAATCCTTTTAGATGACTCTATGAAAATAACAATTTGTGCCGGTAGTGACTTGCTTGATTGACAGACTTGTTTAATGTTACGGCTTATCAACCCTTTGCGAGTTATTTAAAGCCGATATTGGTATCGTGAGAATGTTTTTTTGTGTGTTAACATTTTTACGAAGAATGACAATAATTATTCCAGATACAGTTGGAGAGAAGAATTCGTAGCTTTCCCAATTTAAGCGCAGGTGAATGTAACAGACCCGAATAAAATTCGAACTCGGCTCTCTGATTTCTCATTCTGAGCCTCTATCCATTATACTACTAATGTCTCGGGAAGTGAGATGAGTTGAGCTGCTTCGTCTAAATGGGCCCAAATCTTTTTGACGTTCACCAACTCTCGACACGGTGTAGTTATGAAATATGCAATTTCTTCATTGCCGCATAATTTTTGATGTCTTTGCTTTTCGTTTTCTTTGAACGGTGTTATTGAAACCCTTGTGTAATTATAAAACTTGCAAATCCCGTGTGGCATGAGTCATTGGCAAGTATATATTTCTCTAAAAGAGTAATATGTCCCCGTCACTAAATGTATCACGCTTACCAACGTGACTAATATAGCTTTTTAAAAAAATGCCAGCAGATAACTCCCGAGAGATTTATTAGACTAAGTAATTGACAAGTACTGGAGTAAACAACGAAAATATACATATATAACACACATAGACACACAACTGTAAGATTATCAAATATTGACACATTTTAGATAGTGTTTTCTCACACAAGGATATAGGCACAAGGGAGGGTAATATTAGTGCATTACTTAAGAGAATCGAATCGAAGATTACTTCGTTAGTGTAAAGAATTGATTGATAAATTATTACACGCTTTAGGACTTGGACTGTAATTTCGTAATGTAGCACATGTGAACGATTCTTTTGGCACTTGAAGAGGTGCGTGATCATGGCTCTCTACTGCTTCTTATTTGTACAGGTCGCTATTGATAACTTTTCTAAAATACGTAAAAATGAAAATAACACTGGAATCTCATTTTAATAGATATATTTACGAAAATTGCACAAAAAATATTATGAAATACTACAGAGTATATTTATTTAATAATATCGCCATTGGCTTCAACCATGGCTTCCGGGTGACTTCGGAATCTACTGCAACTTTTCTGGACAGGTCTCCTTAAATAAGCTGGTGAATGCTGCCATAGTTCTTGCCTTCAGTTCACCTTCGGTGTTACAGGGAGATTTGTTGGTCTCTCGCTCAACTACGCTTATAATAATAATCAAGAGGGTTGAGATCTGGGGAGTTAGGTAGCCAGATGTAAGGGGTGATGTGGTCACAGAAATTGTCTGACAGCCATGGCTGGGTTCGCCTTCTTGTATGGCATGGTGCAGAGTCCTGTTGTCGGACATAGGTTCTTCCCTCTGTCACCCTCTTGACCGAGGGAGGTTCTACCTCCTCAGGGTACTTGATGTAGGCCTTCGTGATGAGTCTGAGGCCATAGTAAGAAGATAAATGAAGGTATAACGTCTCGATCATTTGTGATCATTCCAACCACCATGATGTTGATTGGATAACTCATCCAACTCTTTCCGAATCCTCTGCACTCGGATTGAGGAATTGGAGAGCCGAGTTCGAATTCCAGTCGAATCCATTATGTGCTAATACCCTTGGGAAAGGTAGGAAAACTCTTCTTCTCGCCACCCCCGAGCTGTGGGTAAATAGTAGGACAGACCGGGTTCTGTGGCCTTGGATGGCAACTGGTCTACCGCAGAAAAAATAGCCTAAACATGTATCACACATGGCAGACTGACTGATATAATGCGAAAATATGATAATGATAAAATCGGCCAATATTTATTTATACCAGGACTCGTTCGTGCAATTACAAGTAATCTATAATTTAAATTTTGAAATCATTTATTTTTGGCATATGAATTTTTAAAACTGTTGATCCTTGATCATCTTTAAATCATTCCGACTCACCTGCTATCCTCTTCCTCCGCATCTATGAAGCGCGCTGCACCGTTTTGGAACAACTGAAAAATAACCAGATATTCTCAAGGCAGGAGAATAAATTTTGTTATTTCATGAAATTAGAGGGGTTGGTGAAATCCAAAATATAATTCCATGATTTTGGTTATCTTTTACAGTTGTGAAATTTTTTTTTTCATGAGTAATTACTTTGTGTTAATCTAAGCTCTGAAATAAAAAAAAAATGAAATAAATATATGAAAAATCTGACATTTTTAAATAAGGAAGTTATTTTTGGGACAACCTGTACATCATCCAGTCGGCCTTTATCGAATGCCTTTAATTTGTTTAAAATATAAATAATTAAATACGTATATGGTTACCTACACCACATGTGTGATGGTTAACAAGCTCGATTAAAAGATTACCGCACCAGATTAGTAATTATGATATTCAATGTGTAATACTCTATTATAAACCTTTCTGGAAAAATATAATCCTCATTTTTTGATAAGTTTGGAAAATATCAACGGAGTTTGTTTTACTCATTTTTTTTTTCACTGTGGTGCGATTGTTACAAAACCCGACTCTCGGATCACTTCGCTTAATCAGTGAAATCGATCCACTCTGAGTGCTTTATTATTTTCAGAGGAAGAGAGAGGAAAGTTGTGTTGTTTTTGTTGTTGTTTTTTTTTTTTAAAACAAAGAGGAAAATAAAAAGGTTAGCAGAGGGTGGTGGGTCACAGATACATCTAGAAAACTAATTATTACAAGTAACCAGATTTCGAACCTCGTTGCCTATAGGCATTTTTTTAATGTTTTTTTTTTCTTTCCAGACAATGTTTCGCTTCATGAATAATTCGTTTACTCTTCTGCTTTTAAGCCAATGTTTACCAAAGCAGTCTTGCTGTTTGATTCGTGAGTTAATGAAGTCCGTCCTCGCTGAGCATGCCATCGTAATAATAATGATAATATTAACCGCTTCCTTATAAGGAAACATTCAACATTCTTTCACCGAGCAGGCAGTACACCGGTCGGTTGAAATTTATAAACTCTTTCTCTTAAAGCTTTCATTAAAATAGGTTTCCCAAGTCCAGTAGCTATTATCGCTCTTTCCAATATAGATTTGGAGGAGGCTCCTGACCTTTTATTTGAAGGACTGTGTGTGTTGATTATACCATTTTTTTCTCTTTGAGTTACATGTGCTATCCATTTTAGTTGTTTCCTTTTCTGAACGTCCTCAGGTGACGTGCTACAGTATAACCCGGATATAAGAGAGTTGTCGAGACCGGAGAAGAAGTCATTTATATCCGGTTTTCTCTTATATCAGGGTTTGGTCTATTTTGTTTAGGTAAATATGGCTCTAATTTGGGACCAGAGAAAATCTCTCTTATATCAGGGTCTCTTATATCAGGGTCTCTTATATCCGGGTTACACTGTATTTGGTGCAGTTCTTTGTGATTCTATAGCGCTAATCTACAAGATTCGAAGAAGTGTGGCCTTCGCTAAAGACTCACAGGCTTCACTCGCTCAAAGCCATTTTTAACTATTGATCTGAGAAAGCGGTTGTATACAGCTGACATATTAGATATTTTTGAAAGGGCTTGAAACCATGCATGTCAACCATATGTACGTTTTAATCTGACGAGGCTATATAAGTCCATGACTCAAGGTTTCAGGTCAAAGTTTTGGTCTAGTAGCACCTAGCGATGTTGGACAAAACTATCACTAGCTCAGCCTAATCTATGTTCAATTTCAAAACACTTGTATATAAAATTATAATTTTTTTGTCCCGGAAAGTGAATTATACTTGCTTTGCTCTGGTCTATTGTATTTTTTCAAGTCCAAAGTGACTTCATATTAATAAATTACAACTTTTTTTATATTATATTAAAATATACCTGCCAGGCAAAAAGTTTTGGAAGATCCGGCAATTATTTACATTACTATTGTCCTCATCTTTGTCGCCATATATATGACAACGTTCCGGCCGTTGTACGCTCCGGCCTTCTTCAGGTGGTTGGAATTTCGAACTGAACCCTTTATTTCGCTCATTGGGGTAGACTGTTCTAGTTCTACGTGCCATGTTTTTGATGGATGTCAGTTATCAGTTATCTCCTGCTAATTTCCCTCTGAAAGTTCTCCACTGCCTTAACCGGGTATTGAACTCACACTCTTTCGGTACTGTCACTGGATCTAACCAACGTCTTTATCCACTGTGTCAAGGACACATGGCACAGTGGATAAAGGCGTCTACCCCAGTGAGCGAAAAAAAAAGGTTTAGTTCGACATTGCAACCACCTGAAGAAGGCCGGAGCGGACAACGGCCGAAACGTTGTGATAAATATGGCGACAAAGATGAGGACAATAGTCCGAATAACGTAAATAATGTAGAAGGCTATAGAATTTTATTTGGAACAATAATTAAGATTTTAAGATTAGAAAATATCTAACCAACGCCTTTGTCCACTGTGTCATGTGTCCTTGAAATCATCTGCGTATGAGTTTCTGGGTATTATAAACATAATGTCTTCAGCAACTATTTTTACCAGTGCTCATATTGCAATTTTGCTGTTATCATTGCATGTTTTTACCAGAACTTTGTTTTTATCATTGCTGTGATAAATACGGCGACAAAGATGAGGACAATAGTCCGAATAATGTAAATAATGTGCATAATACCTCCTCTCAGAAATATAGACAGATCCCGCATTTCTTTAATAAAACACCTTAAAATGAGATTTTAAGTAGTAAGTTATACAATTTTAATAACTACAGTGTATTTGCTTTTATTTTAACAAAGACTAAGCAGTGAGCTATAAAAAAATATCGTACAACAGCATCATATTTTGTTTCCGTCAATAAAACCACCACCTGCATTAATTACTGCTTTACAAATTCTTGGTATTTTTTCAAACAATTTTTGAAAACATTATTCAAGCAATGAAAAAGCTCACTCCTTGGGTATTCTCTTCAAACTCTTCTATCCAATTCCTCCCAGACTAATCCAATGGGAGAAAGGTCAGGAGATTGAAGTGAGCAAGTTATAATCTCCAAAATGTTGTTCCTTGTTTTTTGACTTGAAGTTAGTTTGACATAATTTAAAAATGTTTTGGATTATTTTCTTGTTAAAAGGTGAATGTTTTCCAATTTTGCATAACCCAGATGATAGAGCATGTCTTTACAAAATTTATCAATTCTATGGTTACTTCTGCCTTTTTCAAGGATGCATAATTAGATTTTAAAATTAATATCTAAGCAATATATTAAATATTCAGATTGTAAAAATATTACACTTAAACTATGAAACACTTTGAGATACACTACAGGCAAAAAGTGTGCGGTCCCCCAAATTTCTTTAAAAAAATACCTTAAAATGATATATTTTTGTATTTTGCAATAAAAGAAAATTTCCATAACTACAGTTTATTTGCTTTTACTTTGACAAAAACTAAGCAGTGAACTATAAAAATTATTATACAACAGCATCATATTTTGTTTCCGTCAATAAAAACCACCACCTGTTTTAATTATTGATTTACAAATTTTTGTCATTCTTTCCAAGAGTTTTTGAAAACGTTCTTCAAGCAGTGAAAAAGAACACTTTTTCGGTATTCTCTTCAGACTCTCCTATCTATTTAATCTCACATTAATTCAAAGGGAGAGATATCAGGAGATTAAAGTGACCAAGTTATAATTTACAAATATTGTTCCTCTTTTTTTTTTTGACTCGAGGTAATTTTGACATAATTTAGAATTATTTTGGATTATTATCTTCTTGAAAGGTGATTTTTTCCCAATTTTGCATAACCCACATGGGTAGCATGTCTTTGGAAAATCAAATGATATTGTTATTTTATCATGATTCCCTTGATCTAAATCAAATCACCATCCCTCTCTCTCCCATAAAACCCTACACCATAACGTACCCACCACCAATGCTTAACTATTGGAACGACACATTCAGTATTTCTTCACACTCTTCTCCTACTGGTAATAAGTTCAAATATGGATTCGTCTGTCCACAATACACTTTGCCACTCTTTCAATGCCTGGTTAGCATGCTTTATTTTGCTCATAACAATCTTTTCTCTTTATTCACCTTCCTTAACAGAGGTTTCTTGATGCTGATACAACATTTGAACTTGGTTGAACTAAGCTGAATGCGATACTGTTTGCTAACTAATTAAATTCAACTTTGAAATCTGTAGTAGTTCCCCTTGAATATCCTTTTCTCCCGACAATCAAGTGTTTATCTTCAGCAACAGTTTTCACTTTTGGCGCTCCAGCTGTCTATCCATCAACATTTGCTCTCGTGTGTAATTGCCTTTGTATCGAATATTGTACCCCAGACAAAGAAATCATCAACATATTGGAATTCAGCTTTCTTTTTTTTTTTTTTTATAAAATTTCCATTTGTGTCCTCACCCCAATGCTTAACTCCTTTGAATCTGCCATTTTTTTTACAAATCACTTCAAAATGAAAAATAATAAATAAATAAAACTAAGAAAATACTCTTGAAATGGTACAATATTTTTTCTTCAAACAGAGACAGCTATGTATGTCACATCAGTCAGTGCTAATTCATCGTTTAGAACCAGTAATAAGATTTAACTTCGATGAAACTGTTCGTAATCTTAAGAAGTCTACAGAAGGTTATTGATGAAAAAAAATATTTTTCGTACGAAATATTCATAATTTAGCTGACTGATGAATTGAAATATGAACAATTTTGGTCGTAAGAGGTGACCAGAGAAAGAAAGAAAAATAAAAGTAAACACTCTGTAAGTACGGAAATTTTATCTTTTACTTTTAACAGAAATACAAAGACTTATCATTTTAAGGTATTTTTAAAAAAGAAAAATTCTGGGTTGCCCGATACTTTTTGATGGTACTATATACTGGGTGTAACAGCATAATTATCCATCCCGCACAATGTTTAATATCTGAGCAATGGTGAGAGGGAAAAGACCGTTTAGGTCTTCTTACTAGGGTTCCATCTTCAATTTCCATTCAAGAAACACCAGGAGAATGATGAATAAGTTTAAAAAAGAGGGAACAGTAGAGCAGAAATCTGGATCAGGTGGTCCCGACAGGAACAGGGATCATCATTTCAACTTAGAACTAAATACATTGTTATTGTTCAAAGTAGAGTCCAAAGGTATTAAAAAAACCTCAGATAATTCTAGTAAGATATATTTAATTGTTTCTAAGATATAACGGTTCAACGCTTAATCTAACAAGTGTACAAATTTACTGTTGTACGATTTAGACAATTTTGCTGTTACACTTGATATATATATATATATATATATATATATATATATATATATATATATATATATATATATATATATATATAGTGTGTGTGTGTGTGTGTGTGTGTATGTATGTGTGTGTGTGTGTGTGAAAATATATAGAAAATAGGAAAGAACTGGTTAGGTAAATAATCTTTAGTATTTTTGTTATTATTTTTTTTTAAATAGTGCTCGATACAAAAGTAGAGCATAAATATAATTATTTATTTAAAAATATCATTCCAACACGCTACATGAGAGTTCTCATGTTTCAAAACAAGAGCCGAAAACTTCAATATAATTATTTGAATTCAATTGAATTAAAGTAAGCTTAGTTCCATCTTCAAGCGAAATTTTTTTTGGAATAACATTTCTGAAATTTACGTGTTTTAATAGCAGATTCATTATTGAAATCAAAATTTCCATGGTAACGGCCAGCGCGATTATTCATATAAAGAGGAGCGCAGAGTGTTAATAATGTGTCTCGGTATAGAGTTACAATCATAGGTGTCAAGTCAGGATAAGGTTGGGGTGTCTAAATTTAAGACGGAAGAGGATTTCGTCAAGTCTGGTTTACGTGTCTATGGAGATTTATTTTTTTATTTTATTTTATTATTTCTGAAAGGGTTTTGTGTATAAAAAAAACCCAAAAAAACCCCAAAAAAACAACTGCCGTAACATTTGTTTTTTGATGACTTCATAAAGGGTTATCTTTTTTGTAGGTTATTTAAGCTATTTATTAGAACTATGGATTTAAAAAAAATATATGCTAATTATTCAATGCAAATATTTGATGATGTCGGGAAAAACCGTTAACTCGTGTCTATTGTTTAATAGATTTTTATTATTTAGGAACTTAATAATGTGTAGTTTCTCATGTAGGCATAAAGGGCATGGGTCATCCCAAGTTTTACAAGTTCTAGTTTTGCTTATAATTTTCCATTTTACTTTTTGTGTTTTATCCATTTCCTTCAAATGCCAAAAATATTTAGATAGAGATGTATGATTACTTTTATTTATATTGTTGAAAGAGCACTTATGCTGCCTCCATCTGGCTTTAAATTCATTCTTCGTGGACCCAATGTATACCATATTAGTATTAGGACTCTCAGTGGATGAGATAGTACATTGGTATACCACAGATTTGAAGCAACATTTATTTTCCAATGGGCAGTCTTCTGGGTTTCTACAATCACATAATTTTTCACTGATATTTTCTAATTTAAGTGTAGGGTTTTTATTAATACTATTCAGGCATGGGTGTTTGTTCAGGATTTTATTATTGTGTTTTTTATTATACTTTCTAGATTTTTAGTGCAGCTGTAACTCAATTTTAGGGAGTTCTTATTAAATATATTACTAAGCCTACTATTGGTAGGGAAGTGTTTTTCAATTAAACCTAGGAATTTCTGTCCTAGTTTA
>OZ010583.1:59217976-59315476 GCA_963932145.1 Acanthosepion lycidas
ATGCAAGACAAGTGAAATTGTTCATGAAATCCACTTACCTTTGAATTTCTCATTTAAATTTTTTAAAGAAATCAATCTGATTTTGCTCAACAACGAGCCTGTTTTATTAAATTTGCTTTTAACTGTAGATTTACACAGCTATTTGTATCTAAAATGGTATCAAATATTTTGAAACACCCTATAGAAATATATATGAAAAAGTATATAGATAGATACAGAGGCATCCACATAAAACGTCAATAAAAATATCAATAATCCATATGCATTTCAATGTGTTTCTATTCTGCCACCAATTATTCTTCAGTGTCACTGCTTAAAATATGGCGCAGACTAATCATCTTAAGTAAACAGAATCTTGATCCGTCTGTAGATACGACTGTTCAGCAAACATTCAGTCCCGTCACAGGCGGGCACTTGCTTAACGGAGCGTAATCCATTTGTTGGTGATAACGGCGTTGATTTGAAAGCATCTGCAATCAGAGAAGGACAAATATGGAATGGCTGAAACCTTGGGGAAGCATTGAATCCGGAAAAAATAAATAAAAAAATAAATAGAAACTCGTTGGTATAAAAGCAAAGGATATAAGCAACGCTATTGATGTCATTTTGTTGGGAATTCAAAACATGATTAACATTTTTTTTTTTTTAGTTTCTAAATATATCGAATAGTTTATGGCCATTTCAGTTCCTGGCTGTTATTCTAGAATTGAAACGAGTCTGTGATTGTAGACAGAGATCATAAATAGTAAGCACAGTTTAATATGAAGTAGAATGTGAACAAAAAAATTAGAACGCACGAATATAAATATAGAGAGAGTGTGTAAAAAATAAGGGTAAGAGAGAGAAAGAAAGAAAGAATATAAAGTTAAACGAAAGGTAGTGATAGTGGAGACAAAAAGAAAGATGAAAGAAAGAAAATGTTAAAGGGAATATAGTGATGGTGTAGAAAGAAAGAAAGTAAAAATAAAGTTAAAAGAAATAAAGAATAAAAGTTAAAAGGCATATTGTCATCGTGGAGAAAGATATAAAGAAAGAAAGATGAAAGAAATCAAGTTAAAATGAATATGGTGATAATGAAGAAAGAAAGAAAGAAAGAAAGAAAGAAAGAAAGAAAGGAAGGAAGAATATAGAGTTAAACAAAAGATAGTGATAGTGGGAAAGAAAGTAAGACAAAAGAAAGAAGTATAAAGGCTATAGAGTTAAAGGAAACGCAGAGATATAGAAGAAGAGACCAATAAATAAATAATAATGACGTAAAGAGGTGATAGAATAGAAAAAGAGAAGGAAAATGAAAGAACAGATTATTTCAAGAAAGATAACAATAGTACAGAAAGAAAGAAAGAAAGAAAGAAAGAAAGAAATGAAGAAAGAAAGAAAGAAAGAAAGAAAGAAATGGCGCCAAATAGAGAAGAGACAGCGGAAGAGAGAGAATAAAAAGATAAAGAATAAAAAGAACAAAGAAAAACTACAAAAAGCGAAAAAACATAGAGGAAAAATTGAGAAATTCTTAATATTAGGTTTGGTGCAAAAAGAATGACGTAATACTGTCGTTTTTTGACGTATTTTTTAACGTCAAAAACGACATTATTACGTCATTATTTTTTGCACCAAATCTAATATTAATGTTCATCTAATACAAAGCCCAAGAGCCACTCGTGTTAGAGAGTGACTATGTATGATGCATGAGTGTAAGAAAAGGCAAGAAGTGAAGTTGAACAGGTTATGCTAGAAAGATAACGGATAACCCTGGACTTGAAGGAGTCAAGATTATAGTCATCTGGAAAACATTCTACCAGATGTCTTGTTGCACCGAGCAGGTTTTTATTGGAAAAATCTGACGGAATGGAACTTAATTCTTAATTCGAAGGGAATGGGAATGATTCAGTCTTGTTTGTGGCATGGCACCGTCCAGTTGTAAAAGTCTTGGATGTTGGGACCAAGGAAAATAGCTCATAGCACCTATCATGGAAATAGGTATAGATCAGCGAGAGGCTTGAGATGTTACGCCACAAAGACACTTTTGAACACTATCAAAACTGTCAAGTGTGAACTGGGCAGCCTGAGCTCAGATATGATTGTAACTCCATTTTAAGTCTTGTAAAGAGAGTATAGCGCGAGGTGTGGGAGTCAGATACTTACAAGAGTTGTACAATGAACCTATCATTTTCAGCATCATTAACAAAAGATTAGATATATGAGTCTTTTTGGAGATAATCAGAGCCTACTCTTATCATTGGTGATTATCTAGGCCGATGATACAATAGTTTACAGGTGACCATAGATTTGTCCAACTTAGCCCAAGTTGCTTAATGGGGAAAGGAATGTCTTGTAAAATTCAATTCATCATGAAGCAAACTATTAGGTTGGTGCGAAAATAATGACGTTTTTTGACGTATTTTTTTAACGTCAAAAAACGTCATTATTTTTGCACCAGCCTAATAGTAACGCTGCATTACCACCAAGCAGACGCTGAACTATCCCCTGTCATGATGGATGAGTCTTCTTTCAAGGAGGCTCCTTTCGTTGAAGTCAAGCTCTCCAGCGGTCCATCGAAAACATTAATATGGAGGATATGACCCAGAAGAGAACCCAGTAAAATGCAGACATTGATCTTATGGGCTTCTGATGACTTACCGTTAGCAACGACGTTCAGGGACCTGTTAGTAAGAGAAAACCCTTTCCTGGATTCCATCGCTGGAGGTTTTATGTACAACTCCCCGATGCCACAACTCGTCAAAAGCAATGGTTCTTGTGAAGAATTTATCTAGTCAGTTGTTCCCAAACGTTTTTTTATTATTTTTTTTGCCACATTTTCAGTTTCTAAATCCTTGATCGTCTTTCAATCATTCCGTCTCAACCGCTATCCTCTTCCGCTGTACGTATGAGACGCGCCGCGTCGTTTGTAAATCTCTGCTAGTGTCTCGCCGATTTTTGTGAGTAATGAGAGTTAAGACATCAGCTGAGTTGGTGAAATTTATACTGGTTATCGCTTAGATGGTTGGACTTGTTGAGGTGTTCTTGATTATACATTCGAAGATTTTAGTGATGATGCTAAGGACGATAGTGGGCCGATATTACGACAGGCATGAGCGCTAAACCGAGGAGGCACAATTGCGCTTGGAAATCAACACTTTTTCACGTTGCAGTTGAACAGTTTGGCCAGAATTGGAGATAACCCGGGTTTATATTATTAAAAACAACCACTTGTATTAGAAAGAAACAATAAAAAAAGTAAAGTAGGCCAAGGGGAAAAGATGGGGGATTTATGCTCACAATTTGGTTATTTCCTTTGGGCCCTAAATACGTTTCTGTTCCCATTCTTCATTTAAACAAGCCATTTGCTTAAAGTACCAACTGATCATAAAGGATTTCTTTTCGATCGAAACAAATAGAGTGGGAAACGGTTTTCTTTAGGTATTTTTTTTTTTAGGTATTAGGTTGGTGCAAAAATAATGACGGTTTTTGAGAATAAAAATCCGACAGAAACCGTCATTATTTTTGCACCAACCTAATATAAGTTATTTTCTACGGTTTGGCTTGTTGCACTAAAACTATTTTTTTTATCAACACCGAAAATGTATTTTCGTATATTGACTAAGATGAGAAAGGTAGATGTTTAAACTCTTTCCAATATTTGTTTCCATTAGCTTCTACTGAACCCATATACCTTCAGAATGTTTCTCAAAACTTGAAAATAACGTTCTGAAAACAATTTCGTATTGCTCCAAAAATAACAACATGAGTAACCTTAAAGAATTTTAAAACAAAACCATAACATGTACAAAACCTAATATATCGTAGGAATCTTCATTTCATATTGTTGAACAAGTGATACGTGACGAAAAGACACCGAAAACTTGTTGATTTTACCAAGCTCTTTAAAAAAAAATTAACACAAATCAAGGTTCGAAAGCCAAGTTAGAGGGAAGAAATTTAAATGCTAATGATGTGTATAAATTTATGAATTAATTATTAATTAAAATAATGACGTAATAAGGTCGTTTTTTGACGTTAAAAATACGTCAAAAAACGACATAGTTACGTCTTTATTTTTGCACCAACCTAATATTTACGCGATTGTCTGTTCTAAAAAGTAGCAGTAAAAATCTGAGTGGAGCTTTAGATTATGAAGAACATGTTTTGTGTTTTTAATCATTTCACCCCAAGCAAGACGAAAATGTCACTAAGACACAAGGGGTTACTGGAAGTGAAAGGGAATGAGAAGACTTCAGAAGGAACGAGAAACCCAACCCTAAACAGGAAATAAGGGATAAACCTCTACTCCTGTTCAAAAGACCGGAAAAGAGTTTGAACTGGACAATGGGTGAACCTATCTTTGAAAATAGCATTGCATGTCCTTGGTATTTGGAAATCTTGGGATTTGGAAATATTCAAAGTAACAAGATATTGAACTTCATACAACAACAAAAAGATAGGACAAAAATTTTGGTAATTTTAACAATGACGTACACACTATACAAGCCTGAGGGCCACTGGAAGTAAAAAGTTACAATGTAAAAGATACGGCTTATGCGGATATGTGTGGAAGAAAACAGTTAACCCTAGAGATGAACTAGTTAAGATTGTAGTGTTCAAGGTTTGTTTTGATTTGTTTTGTTTTACGGCAAATCAACCTCAATGGGTCATTTACTGCCGACAACTTTTTTTATTCTGGAAATATATTTTCTTTTTTTTTGTCGAAAATCTATTTCTGTTAATATTTTTTCCTCAGAAATATATAGCTGGTAGTATTATTTTTTCAAAAACGTATAGCTGGTAATAGTTTTTTTTTCAAAAACATATTGCTGGTAATAGTTTTTTTCTTCAAAAATTTATTTCTGTTAATAATTTTTACAAAGTATTTCTGGTATTAAAATCTATTTTTACACTTTCATAATACCTTTTACCTCAGTTTCTAGGTTAACTATTTGTCCATAACTGAGACCCTACCAGGTGCTACCAACCCGGGTCAGGGTGGACCTGTGAACATCGGCAATTAAGAGGTAGTTCTACGCTCCCCCAAAGCCTCCTGATCAGTGGCTTTGCTGTTGGAAGTAGTTTTTTGTCTTACCCTAGACGCGGATGTAGTTTATCATCTTACCCGGTGCGGTATGGGGTCTTACCTATCTGCAGAGGTGCAGTCGGTGTATTCTATTGGCCCAGCCGACAGGGCTGGCAGTGTTCAAGGAAGCATTCTCTTGAGAGTAGATCCTACAAAGCAGGCATTCATGAGAAGAAGCTGCTTAAGTGGAACTTGCATGTCATCGAAGGAGTACGAAGAGAATGACTGAGTTCGGTCAACTACAGAACCAGAGATGTGCTTGAAATTTTGTATACACTGTATAAGATGTGACGTAATAATACGTATCATAAAAGTCCAGATTTAAAATAATTGCTAAAAATAAGCAAATTATCGGATTTCCATAAAGCTTTCGATACGTATGCATTTATTAAAAGAGTGTGTTGCTTTCCTTAAGAGGAATCTGTTTAAATCATTTTAAAAGTCGATCAAAACCGAAATTTATTTAATTTTATGAAATCTCAATAAAATATATTTTGATCACAAAAGATATGTACATTTCTGTAAGCTAAATCCCTGGAGAAATTAAATCAGTCAACATTTTATTTGAAACGCCAAGAGATGTAAAAAAAAAAAATGAAGACAGATTCTGAATCTGAAAAAGCAAAAAAAAAAAAAAAAAACATTGAAAAGAAATTATTTATTAAAGTTTTCCTTGGAGACTTCTGAAAAATTGTTATTTTTAATAAAAACTTTTTAATAATCGATAATGGCAAAATGTGTTTGAATTTGTTTAGCTGCATATCAACCTCTATAGGTTATTTAATGCCGAAATCTAAATATTTTGAACGCAATTTTATGCCTTCAACTACAGATATGTTTTATATATTTTTTTATTATTTTCAGGGTAAACGGAGGATTTTTTTTAGATATATAATTTCTAGATGATAAAATATATTGTTGGCAATTTTTTTTATAAATATCTATTGCTGGTAATTTTGCTATAAAAATGCATTGCTGATAATTTTGCTATAAAAATATATTGTTATTAATTTTTTTATGGAATATATTGCTAGTATTTTTATATAAATATATATTTTTATACTTTCCCAGTGTTTTGATATTTTTATGGGTTCATTCTTTGCCAATAGATGGGAGCCTAACAGGTGCTACTAACCCGGGTCAGAGTGGATCTGGAAATAAAATAAATTAAGAGGTTGTCGTACGTTCTTCAAAATCTCCCGATCAGAGATTGCTGTAGTTTACCGACATACATAGGAAAAAATGTAAAATTAAAAAAAAAAAAATTCTTTGACCAGATATATTTTTACTATAACATTGTTGTTTATTTACTACATAAAGAAATGGTGCAATTAGCTTTCTATGTACCGCGTCACTTCAGTACATAGGTGACCATGGCTCTCCACAACCTTCTATCGCGTGTGGTTCTTAGCAATTTCTCTCATTTTGCTATGGTCTTTTCCCTCCATTCTGCCGTCATTCGCACAAGCTCGTCAAGTAAATGGCTCACTGCCCTCCCCTATCTCTCTCGTGCTCTATATGATTGGTGTAGAGTGAAGTTTTTCAAATCCTCGTTCCTTCCTCTTTAGGTCTCCATGAAATTTCAGCTATCTTTTCCTGATTTTAATTGTACTTTCCGTTGCCATTTTCTTCAAGACTTCCTTGTTGCTTACTCGCCCCGTCCATGGAATTTTCAATATGCTTCTGTAGAACCACGTTTCTTTTGCCTCTAGTTTTGTCTTTATCCATGGGAAAATCTTCCAACATTCACTGCTGTATAAGAGGATGAATATCACATAGCAATCTAGTACCCTTTGCTTTGTTTCTAGCGAAACTCAGCATCTTGCTTAGCTTCTGAAAGGTTGCTTTACTATTTTCCATCCTCTGGTAAAACGTTTCCCAGATATTTGAACATGCTTGATGCTTATATCTCCAATTCGTAACTACGAACTTCGGGTTTTTTTTTTTTTATTGCTGGTGATCATAGTTATTGTCTTCTTGAAGTTAAAGTTTAGTGCCTTTCTCTAGATTTCTTTACTACCCTGTATATGAGGTCATGTAGTTTTCTTTTTGAGTCGGCCATCAATACAATCAAATATTGACATATTTTAATTTACGTCTACCACATAGTTCTTTTTTCTGTCATTTTCCGGACATCGAGAATTTACTTTTCCAAATCTGAGCGTAATCAAATTAATTTTGAATGACATAACAAAAACTACTGCGTAAATTAATTCTTTTTAGCTATTTATAATGACTTCAAGTTACTCACTTGCAATGAAAGCTCAACATTAAACCTGCAAAATACTTGAACTATTACAATACGTTTTAATTAATAGAAAAATAGCACGTTTGGAAAATTTGAATGATGTTTTGATTGTTAGATTTGACGATATATCAAATACTGTTGAGTTATTTAATGCTCAAATCAGAGACTTGCTAAATACCTGGAGGAAACCCTCCCTGATTGACAATCTCTTCACGGGTGTAGCCTTACTCACTACGATTGGCCAACGACGGATTGGTGACGCTATTTAGCAAATAGTTGGGGTGCATGGCCGCTGATTCTGAGGAGTTCATCTGCCTCTAAACAGATCTTGTTTATTCTTGGTTTAGTCGCCTACCAGTCGACAACTCAGGTTTAGAATCCAGAGTTTTCCTTCTCCTAGACCGATTGTCATCCAAGACTATAGCATGTACGGCTATTTGACTTACAGCAGGGAGAAGAAGAGATGGATTCATGCCTTTCCCATGGGTGTTTGCACGTAAGTGAATAAATGAACCCGACTGGAATTCGAACTCCTTTATTCGAGCAGCTATCCATTACACCATCGTGTCTCTATAATGTAGAAATTTGTTTTTATTTTAATATACTAGTGTCTCTCGTCAAAAGTTGGCCATGTTCACACTTTTTTTCTATGAGTAAAAATTGGCTGTGTTTATACTTGAGTTTATAGGTAAATATTGAACGTTTTTATAGATAATTCTATAAGTAAACATTGATCGTATTTTTATACATGAGACTATGGAAAAAATGGTTGACCATAACCTAGTGCTCAAATATCCATCCGATTTGTGGTCTCCTTTGAGCAATCCTACGCGATTAAAAAGAATTCAATCAGCTTATTATATACCCCATTCTAGTATAAAGTGAAAAATGAAATTCTTATTAGAATTAGCAATATATTGGATATAACATTTTTTAAAATATGAGCCAACTATAAATAACTGATACACATTTCTCTTTAACAGGAATAAAGATATAATACTTTTTTGTCATCTGTTTATTCAAGTATAAAGATATCCTAATGTAAACTTTAAATAAATATTCACTTTTTATTCACTTCAACTGTCTGGTCTTGTAGAGTACATATTCTGCTTAAGTGTTGAGTCAATATGACGCCGACATACTTATCTATGTATATAATTTGTTGCTATGTCAGTTTTTAACCCCCAAATGCACTTGTAAATCATATAATTTTCATTTAACTTTCAATACCAAATATTTACTTTCTACTCTTACAACGTTGGAATGATCTATCTATCTATCTATCTATCTATTTAGTTCAGTAAGTCTCAACCAGAGGGAGATAGCTCGGGTTAATTTTCGGTCATAGAAAGTAAGTGAAGACAAAGATTGGGTGATTCAAACTGCTGCGATATTGATTTTTAAAAAATCCAATTATAAAGGCACTATGTGCCAAGAAAACTTGTCAGTAGAGTGATAACATTCAAGAATATGTTTAAAATATGTCTAGCTTTCTAACTATATATATATATATATGTATATATATATATATATATATATATATATGGTATAAAATGACAATTAGAAAAAAGATCTTAGATTTTTCCGACGCGTTTCGTCTTCCGACTTTTACAAGGCAAAAACGAAATCGAAATGTTCTCGTTGTTATAGTTACATTAAAAAAAATCCAAATTTAAAAAGATAGACGCTTTTGTCTAAGCCTTTTTTTTCTGGTTAATGTAAATTACATTAATACTAAGAGATTTTTTTTTTCATGTCAACAATATAGATGAATTCCCAAATCAATTCTGTGGACAAGACAGATTGGTATAAAATTTTTGCCTTGTAAAAGTCGGAAGACGAAACGCATCGGCAAAATCTAAGATCTTTTTTCTAATTGTCATTTTATACCAATCTGTCTTGTCCACAGAATTGATCTGGGAATTTATATACATATATATATATATATATATATATATATATATAAATTTTAGAAAAAAATTATGAGACCCGCCGATCGGTTTCAACGTTTAGGTATCTTCAGGCGATCCAAGCTAAATAATTTCATAAAGCGTTATTATTTAAAAATAAGTAACATTTCCAGACAAGAAAAAGACTGTGAGATCAGAAATATTGACAGGATACACACAGAAAAAAGTTGCTTCTGTGGTCGTTCAAACAAGGATAATTGCATGCAAATTTCATGTACCCCGCTCCGATACAATTAAACTACCATTGCTTCCCCCTGCCCCTGCTATCACGCTTCGCGTTGAGCGTTTATTTATTTCTATTTAAATAATACACTTTTAAGAAAGTTAAAGCTCTTTTTCAGGCCTGGAGAAATCTATTCCGTTTTTATTTGTATTACCAGAACTGAAGAGTTGAGGTCAATTTTTCGACTTCAATGACATAAATATAACGTCATGGCTTTTTAAGGGTTTGTGCCTTTATAATAGTAATTATTGTTCTGTTTCTGATGTAGAGCTCTCCCTGGATCCATATCCTTTTGTAAATATCCGCACTGATTACCAGTATTATCATTAGACACACACACAAACACGCACACATATATATATATTTTTTCATATTTTATTAGATCTTCCAAATTTCCGAATATGTTGTATTTTTAAAGGAGAACGCATGAATTACAAACCAGTATCATAAATTTAGACCGAACAGTCCTTGTAAATTAATGGAGTCCCATTCGAAAGTATCAAAGAAAAAAAAAATAATATAAGTTTTGGCAAATTTACCGAAAGCTGAACAACACTTATTCGAAAATTTGAAAGATTTATTTAACAAATGATAGACATAACATGTCTATATTATTTAACAAAACATATTCATAGAATTCATGCTGCCGAAATACAATTTATATATATATATATATATATATATATATATATATATATATATATATATATATATATATAGTGATGCATATTTCATTAAATAATATAGATACGTTTTGTCTATTTATTTTATGTAAATTCTTTTCATATCGTCTGATAAGCTTAATAGCATTAGCATTAAAGAAGAAAGAAAATCACAAAATTGATACATATTTTTAAATACTGTCTAAGCTTTCGGCTTACATAAGCCATTATCAAAGATGACAATTACATCACAATATATTAAACAATATACGGACAGAACAATAATGATAGTCTGTTTTTGTTTACATGGAAGATTTACAAGCAAGGACAAACTCATGCATATGAGACGCTGAAAACGGAAATCGCACCGCAGTTCATGACGTCACACATTACCACGTGAGACGTATAAAACAATGGCTTTTGTTATCAATTATAGGCATTTAAGAATATTTGTGGAGATTTCATGGTTTATTTTGTTCAGGTTAGGTTTCAAATGTTTTATTAATATAGCCTCAAAAATGTTTAGTTTTTTGTTTTCAAGTTTAAGTAAGTATAGTGCTTTCAACAAGGATTCTCCGGAATTGTGTATGCGGCCAGCCATGCTGTTTTAAATGCCTAAAAATATTATATATATATATATATATATATATATATATATATATATATATATATATATATATATATATATATATATTTTCATTAGCGAGACATAATGTGATTCAGGATAAATGTCTGGATATTAACATATAGTTACAGAAATTTGATTTTACCTAATTTCTACGTTTTATTAATTATTTTCTGATCACCAAAGTGAAGTAACGTCGATCCTGGTCAATACGTAGACGAGTGACCTCTTGGGAATATCAGATGCAATAAGCTTGGCATCCACATATAACGGCAATAAAGCTATTAATATTCATATGCATTTCAATGTTTTCCCATTCAGTCACCAATTACTCTTCAGTGTCATCGCTTAAAATATGACGCAGACTAATCACCTTAAGTAAACAGAATCTTTATCCGTGTGGAGATAAGACAGTCCAGTAAACATTGAGTCCCGTCACACGCGGGAACATGCTTAACGGAGCGTAATTTGTTGGAAATACCGGATACTATAAAGTAGGAGATTGTGTGGGGTGATGTAATGGATTATGGATAATGGCACGGAATTATAATTCGGGGGACTGATTTCGAATTGCAGTCGAGTTCGTTGCGCACACTTACGCATATGTACCCTTGAGAAAGATATATATCCAACTCTTCTCTCTCCAGCTCCCGGTTAAATATTAGGGCATGTACATGGGAAAAAGCATTGGTAGAGGTACAAATTCTTTTGAAGTATCCTTAGCCAGCCTGGAAAATTAAATCTCCCGAAAGCACCAAATAAACTCTGACTTCAGACAGAAAGACTGTTCTATAATGAATTTCGAGCCCTTTTTTTATTATTTGCATCTATTTATTTATTATTTTTATTAAACTAGCTTAAAAGCCGTCCTATCGAGGGCATTTAAGATAGCTCCTGCGAGGGCTCTTGATTGACCCTTCATCACAATAGGTTAGGGGGCGTAGGAGCCAACAATAAAATACAGAAGAACTAAAAATTGCTCCCTGCATTTAAGTATTGCATTAATATTGAAGCTTACCTTATAAAAGTTAATCGATAATTCTTCTGCCGACACATAATTTAAAGACAGTTTGATGTATGTAGGTCCTTACTTTCCGTACAAACATATATACATATATATTTATTTTATAGGTGACTTTCGCCGGATTTCACAATTAAATTTGATTATTCACAAATTTATTCCCAAGTAATAAATATTCTTATCGTATAAAATAGTACAATACAATATCCTCTAGAAGTAAAGTTGAAAAAGTAATATATTGGCACTCTAACATTCGCATTTATTATATAGAAGAAGAAGAAGAAGAAGAAGAAGAAGAAGAAGAAGAAGAAGAAGATGAGCTTTTGAAAGTTAGGGAGCTGTGTTCTTTTAACTGAAAAAGTGTGACACAGTGACATACTGACATTTGCATATATTACAGAGAAGAAGCTGAGCTATTGAAAGTTAAAGAGTTGTTTCCCTTTAATTGAAAAAGTGTGACACAGTGATACACTGACATTCACATTTATTATATAGATTAATATTGAAATCATGCGGGATCGGTAGACTTTAGAATAAATAAGTATAATAGAAACTGAAGTAGTTAAAAGCTAAAATGTATGTTCTATCTATCTATCTATCTATATATATATATATATATATATATATATATATATATATATATATATATATATATATATATATATTACGAATTAAATTTCAGAGGTGCAGTGTCCGACCACGACTGTAAGTTTCACAATTAAACGCAATTGTCAGGCGGTCGGCAACTGGGCAACTGTAGCGGGAAAATAGGAAACTTTATTAACATGGAAAAAAAGAATATGATTGCTGCACACACCAATCAAACTCACTTGGAAGTTGGGGGCAAGAATCTATCCAGCCAAGATCAAATGAAGCTATAAGCACACAATTGTATCCACCTACCGCCTAAAATATGATCAGAAATATCTTGCCGATGCTGCAAAAAAGTGCTCAATGTCACACAAAGTAACGTAGTCGCGGTCTAGGATATTAATTCTTTCATTCACAAAAAGTGCTCAACGGAGCCGGACACCCAAAGACATCCATGTTTGATCTTTCTAATATTAACAGAAATAAACAGGTCTTAAAAATATTATTTTAAGACATTTTTATGTTTAACATCCGTTTTATAAAAAAAAAATACTTATCACAATTATTTTAAGATATTTTTTTATGTTTAACATTCTCTTTATAAAAAAATAATTGTCGGACTTTGTCCATTTCATAATGTGTGACGTCATTTGTTTACATTTGATACGCCCCGAGCAGATATGAATGTACGTGAGAGATTCATGGAATATTGAAGTTTAAATACAGTAAATTCGACCTTGCTAGCCGAATTCTCCTTCGCGGCCAAATCGGTAAAGGCGCATCAAGCTAAATGACGATTCCGTATAGGATACAGGTTCAAATCCTGTCGGAAGACGAATATTTCCTTTGAAAATTTCTCGGGTATTCAGCCCGGTAAATGTTGTGTAATACTGTTTATTATAAACAGAGCATTTGTTTAAATATTAGTATCTATAAAAAGAATGTTTAACATAAAAATGTCTTTATATATATAAATGTGTGTCTCTGTGTGTTGTATATTTAGGCAGCAATAAGTCATTCAAAACAAATTTTGTTAAATTCGTCGGTTCTACCTCTTGTGGCACCATTTAACGAGGCAGAAAGGAAATAGAAAGAAAAGAAAAAAAGGAGAGGCTAAGAACCGAATCGTGAGTGATAAGCAAGAACACACACACAGCTAAGAGACAATGGATAAAAGGATATTTTGATAAGTAACAAATGGCGAAAGAGTGTCATTACAATGACAGGGAAATTCTGAGTAAAAAGAAAGGGAAAGAAGGAAAGAATCAGATATGTTTTGGCATCGGCTGTGTTATCTAAGGATATGAAAACAAACTATTGGTACGGGAAGACATCTTATTATCAACTACAGACCGGCTGGCCAAAGAAAGAGAAAGAAAAATTCAAATGAAAATGTTATTTCGTTAAATGACGAAAAACAGACAACTAAAAGGACTTGGACAGATATGAAAAATTAAAAAAAAACACCCACGAGCGTCCGACGGAATCTTCTTGGCCTGCGATAATAAAGTTTTGTTATCAGGAATTTGTACCAAAAGAAAATGAATGTGTTTTTTTTCTTTCTTCCAGGCGACAGACTGGCTGGAACTTTGGAGATGTTTCTCTTTGAGACCATGTTAAGAAGACCACACATTCTGATAATTAGCGATAAAATACCTGACGTAAACCACGTGTAGAACAAGAGTAATGACCCCCATTGTCATATTGTCCCGTTCGCGGCTGGAGAAATGATAAACCATTAAGGGGAAGAAAAGGGAAAGGGAAGAGATCATTTTTTTTAAAGCAAGATATTTTTTTTTTCTTCCAGAAACAAAGCCGCAGATTCGTCCACGCCCGACTAAGACATCATTGGTCGAGCGGTGATCACGTGATGCACGAGGGAGGCTGTTGCCGCCCATCTGGAGGATGAGTAAGAGAGGTTGCCACGAAGATGTGGGGAGGGCAGTTCACGCCCCTCTGAAGTATGATGAGAAGGTGGGAGTGAGGAAAGGTTCCCAAAAATGGAAAAAGGTGGAAATTCCTAACCAGAGAGGTGGATATGTATTTAGAATTATCGAGGAACCCCCCGGCGCCGACAAACTCACCCCGGTTTTGGTCGGCGCCCATATAAACGAAGCCACAACGAGCAGAAATGAGTTGAGTCCCAGCAGTTCCCAGCGTCAGTCTCCGGTTGAGGCAAGCCTCGCAGATAACTGACCAGGTTTCACGCACTTTCCGGACCCATCTCTTCAAACCAAGAACAATTATTTTGAAGAGCGACTTAGATCCAGATCACCGAAATAAGTTTTTCTTTTGACTTTCGTCCAAAGACCCACCGAAACACCAATTTCTTAGAGAGCAGACGACTTGAAGTGTTTAAACTTGCCTAGCGGAAAACGACGTGTCACAATCCATAGAACGGGTCGGGAGATAGATGCAGTCCTATGTAACGAACAACTAGACATAAAGTTTGTTACCTTTTTCTTTGATACTTTGAACTTTTGAGTTTTCATTTTATTGCCTTTTATGCGTATTTTTGTGGTATCACCCCCGTTGGACTCGGTTTGCAGTACGGCCCCGATGACTGATTGATTTCCTCTGCCTAGATCAAATCACATCGTGGGTAGGCAGACTGGGAGTCAAAGTAGGATTTCACGGTTGGTGCCGTGGTAGACTGGGATAAAACGACACGGTTGGCGCTGCGACCAGGGGACGACGTTACACTCTTTCATTTTTTAATATATGTTACCATTTTTTTCTAAATTATTTCAGATCGGGATCAAAATAAGACATAAGCTCTCCATGGTTTATGATGTTGTTATATTTTATAGAAGCCTTTCCTACCGTCTCAGTTATTCTCAAGAACTTGATGTTGACAATTGAAGAACAAGTAATACAGTAATACAAAGCACATCTACTGGATTCAGTTTATTCACTTTCACTGACGAAATCAAGATTATTTTGTCATGTGTCTTAGCATTGTCGTTTTTCGGAATTCATATCTGGAAAGATCGTTTTCGTAGTGACTTCTTGGGTAACTGTAGCACAGATGTATCCATCTCTGCATCTTTGCGTTGACGGTCGTCCTGTTCTCAGTCTGTCCTTAATTGATCCCGTGAGAAACAGTTTATGTTCCCACGGCAGTATCGACTTCTTCGAAGGAGTTGTTTTGCCGCATCTTGCAGTAAAGCCATATCGCACATCCTCCATTCCCTTGCCAGAATGCACATGATCATGTTTTCATACACTTAAAAGCAGTCTCGCTACCGAACTGTAAGTGATCGTATCAGCCTTGTGAAATAAAAAAAATGGTATTATGTAGGGGTGAAAGAATCTTTCGGACCACATTGCACAACATTTTATTAGGAAAATCAGAAAATATAACTTATAAATCAAGTCTGTTGAATTTAACAAAAACATCTATTTTCATATTAAAAAAAAAAAAAATAGAGCATAATCCACTTTCATCATATGTTTAATTCCAATTATAATCTATTATTATTATTATATTATAATTTTTTATACAACATTTCCGGAATGCTATTTACATTATTCGAGCTATTGTTCTCATATTTGTTGTAGTTATCACAACGTTTCGGCCAATATACGTTTCGGCCTTCTTCATTTGATTGGACTGTTGAACTAAACCCTTTATTTCAAGGGTTAGATCCAGTGACTGGAACCAAAGAGCTGTGAGTTCAATACCTGGTTAAGGCAGTGGAGAACTTGGAGAAGTTAATTAACAGGAGATAACTGATAACTGACATCCAATAGACATGGCACGTGGAACTAGAACAGTCTACCCCAGCGAGCGAAACATATATTGAGTTCGACATTCCAACCACCTGAAGAATGCCGGTGCGTACATAGGCCGAAACGTTGTGATAAATACGGCAACAAAGATGAGGACATTAGTCCGAATAATGGAAATAGTGTACATAGTACCTCATTTCAGAAATATAGACAGTTTTGTGGAATAATTTTTCAGTATTATCAACATATAATGTGGTCCAAAAGTCTTGTCATCGTCTATCTAAACGTAATGAAAACAATGACTACTAATAGAAAGCACGTGTACTGGATTAAGTTTATTCAGTTTATTCACTTTCATTATCGCTTTTCAAATAGATTAGCCATCCGAAATAAGAAATTATATTATGTAAGGATGGCGAAACTTTCAGACCAATCTGTACTTTCCTTTTTCTCTACCTGCAATCCTTGTTTGTATGATTTTGTCCTTAGTTTAAAAAGATTAGCATTTGTCATTTACTGTTTGTTTATTGGTAGGCATTATAGACGACAGTATATTTTACAACATAATTTTTTCTTTAGTTTATGGGTGCCTTTTATCTTTTAGCGCCTTTTAGATTCATTCTCAATTCGGCGGCCATTACGACAACGTAACCGTTATCGCTTTCATGTTTCTCGACACGCAAACGTCCCAGATACATACAAGCAAAACAAATGACGTACACAACGCAAAGAGCGACCGCAAAATTGAAATTAACAACAGCAAAAACAACAACAACATAAACAAAAGGGTTTTTTGCCATACCGTTCTAGCAAGGCTGAGTTATCCTATCGCCTCACTGACTGTTTCCGGTCACAACCGGAAGAATGCAGACATTGTCTTCTCATCAACCATACCGGCGCCATTATAAACGACCGAGCTCCAGCAAGCGTCGGTTTTCACAGAGATAAGAAGAGAAAATGTAGCCAAAAATGGCTACCAATCCTACCAGCCACCAATACTCACCCTCTGTTTGCTCGTCTCTTCAGAAACATTATTCAGCTTTTGAAGTTGTTTTTCTATGTTTTTAGGTAGAAAGTGATGTGCACTTACTACTGTTAAAAGCTGAATTAGAATATTTCAAATATATACATTAACTCCACAAGTAGCTGTCACCCAGGATCAATATATACATAATCCGATGCGGAGTTATTAGCTAAAATTTTGTTTGAAACAGGCAATTGTTTTGTATTATAAATGTTATTAAATATTCACTCCCTAACTAACTGAATTGAAAAAAAAATATGTTGATTATTTGTAGTATAAAAACCTTATTAACTTCATACATACCGATGTATTTGTGTATATTATTAATAAAATAATACAATGTAACCCGGATATAAGAGAGTTGTCGGGACCGGAGAAAAAGTCTATCATATCCGGGTTTCTCTTATATCTGGGTTTGGTCTATTATATCTACATTAACACAGGCTCTAATTTGGGACCCGATAAAATCTCTCTTATATCCGGGTTTCTTTTATATCCGGGTGTCTTATATCCGGGTTACACTGTAATAATAATATCATATATATATATATATATGTATATATATATATATATATATATATATGAGCTAATGATATATATATATATTTATATATCGAGTGACAATCACAACAAATTTAGTCCGATAAAATCCTACAGGATGAAATTCGTCAGAACAAAACATTTTTTATACCTTGCTATATATATATGTATGTATGTATGTATGTATGTATGCATGTATGTATATATAAACAATTGTAATAATATGCTCTACTGTTTGTATCGGGCACAGTTTTTTAAAAATAAGGATAAATGGTAAGAACTCTGAATTGTTCCCCTTGTTCTTTCCTATTTTTTAATGTCTATATATATATATATATATATATATATATATATATATATATATAATGATAAAGAAAATTATAATATTGATAATTATGCAAATAATGTTTATTTTATATTAGTGTCGGCTTTTGATCAAATAGAATCTTGATGGGAAAATATGCTAAAAAGCGAATTTTTTTCAAATGTCTTTTAACTCAAATTTGCAAAATTTTGAACTGTGAATAAGAACGCCGAATATTCGAGTTAAAATACATTTATAAAATGAATTCGCACATTATAGGTTTAAGTAGGATTTTAGGCATCGTCTGTTCTTCTTTACGACAGTGACTGTTGGACGATTTCTTAAAAGAGGAAGATGAGACTCGAGGTGATGTAGATGTGCTTCTACAGAAGGATGCTAAGGATATCATGGACCGAGCATGTGAAAAACGATAAGGTCTTAGTGAGGTTGCAAACAAGGACAAGGCTTATACTTAACATCAGGAAGAGGCAACTATTCTGGGACACATAATAATCGAAGGAGGGTCTAGAGAATCTGATACTGACGGGACAAATAGAGGAAAAAATAGACAAGAGAAAAGAAGTGCGTGAAATAACTGACGAGCTTTAAGCAGGTGGATTACAGAACGGTGTCTGGGAGAGGATGAAGACGGAAGGAAGTTTCTGAGAGCTGCAAGGGATAAAGGAAGGTGGAGAGCCATTATCGCCTACGTCCTGAAATGATATGGCGCATAAAAAGAAAGACACAATGAACACAATATAGATAAAAAAAAAAATTATCAACAAACCTTCTACAAATGAAATCGTGAAAAACAACTAGCCCAATACTGCTTTTGATTTTATGCTGTATTTACTGAGAAGGTATGGCGTGATGAGGTGATTAATGATTTTTCTTAATTAATACCCAGGAGTAGGAATTTGCGATATAATACATTGTAGATGGTAGATTTGTTCATGCCTTTTTATAACAGGGTCTATAATCAAATATGAATCTCCAAATTATTATCAAATATTAATAATAATCTAATAAACTAAGTAAATATTAATTAATCCACAAAACAGATTTTTTGGAGCAGGCTGCAAAATATAAAAAGAATCTGATTAAAAAAACTTAACTAAATATATTGTTAATGAACAAATAAAATGTTCTATCATAAATTTTAATAGAAAGCTTATAGAATATAGTACGTCTTCAACTAATCTCAAACATATTAATCTTTTATTTCGCTACCAAATGCATCCTAAGTATAAACAAGAAAAAATACCCTAAAAAATTAACGAATACTAATATATCTACCACAGTTACTAGTAAAATAAATAAAATTAATTATATACTAGACTAAATCTAGAATATCTAATTCAATTCTTCGTAACGAATCTTCCCCACCTAGTAACGTGTTGCAGAAAACCAACATTGTTTATAAAATTAAATGTCCTCTGAGAGATTGTATTACCAACGATAAAAATAATATATATGTTGAACACAGTACGACAACGTTGTCTCGGCGTCTGAGTTTCCATATGAATGATATGTCCAACATTTCTAAACATTTACAACAGCATACCCGTCTATATTCCCAATTCAGAAAACTTAAATCTTGTTGAAAATACATCTATACTTTTCCATGAAAATAATAAACAAAACCAGACCTTAATAAACTTAATTATGAATGCTGCAAAAATGTTTAAAAATATGTAAAATATGCAGTTTAAAATATCAAGATTGCATTAAAAGTTTTAATACCTATTTCTTAAAAACTCTCAACTAACCATATTTAGTTACCTCCCCTGAATTGATGTCTAGCGATCACATACTGACTCAGAGTTCTTCATTTAACAAGTAAAAACAATTAACTTTCACATGAATACAGCAACTTTGTTTTTGAAAATGACGGCCATTACAGTATTTATCTTGAAATAACCAACTCCCTCATGGTGATATTGTGCTATGGTGAAAATACTCGGAATGAAATAATATGTATCAACATTGTGATTTCCTCTCTTCCTTTAATAATGACAGCAAAATGGTTGTCCGTGAATATGAAAAGATCCAACAGAAAATAAGTAGACAAAACTTGTTAAAATCATTCAATGAAATATATCTTATCGTTAACATGCTGCCAGAATATACACAATATATATATGTGTGTGTTTGGAAGTATATAGAAAAAGTGGAAAGAATCGTTTGGTTAATAATCCAGAGTTCTTTAGTATTTTTATCTTATTGTTAAAAAACAGTTCTGGATACAAACACTATTAGTTTATAGTAGGATAATCTACAGTATTATCTACCTCGAATAGTGGGATACAGTATCCCATTACAAACTGATACCATAAACAGTTTACTAAAGGTATCTTAATTCCAATTGTAAAGTATATATATATATATATATATATATATATATATATATATATATATATATATATATATATATATATATTGTTAGGGGACCTTACCATAATAACATAATGGAATACTCCATACATAATAAATACTGCCTTTCAAGGGGAAGCAGGGAGTTCAGTCCGAAGTCGGGCGACCGGCTGATCGGCTGAACTCTCCCCTTTCGGGCGGGGAGGAACCCGAACGAGGCTACGCCGAAAGGCGGAGTCTCTTTCGGGGAGGTAAACCGACACTGAACCCGTTTATACGTGTTCAAAGGGCATATTTTGGGCTGAGCCCACGAGCTCGGAGATCCCACGTCAAACCCGCCTTGTGCCTCATGAGGCCCTCGTGGGTGGGGGTGACTAAATACTGTTCCGTCTGAGTTCAGTCTGAAGTCTGGAGTGAAGTCCGTCAGGAGTCTGTCAGTCAGTCTGTCGAGTCAGAGGCAATCCGAACAGAGTCGCGTTCAGACAATTACTACTAAACCTGATTGTTCGTATTAACATTTTCTACTTCCCTGTATATATTCCTGTTTGTATTATATCTGTGTTATTCCATATCTGCCTTCGAGTTCTTCTTTATTGGTTCTACCTTGGACTATCACCGTGGTACAAGGAACCGGACCATAATATATATATATCAATGGCATTTTTTTCTCATCTTCCTTAAGTTTTTGGCCGTAGTATGGTAGTTTAAACGGAATAATTTCTGTGACCTATTTAAAAAAAAAACAAAAAAAACTCTATTTCTTTAGTGAGTCGAACGTAACCACATCTCAGGCCTTGTGCCTGAATCAATGTAATCATTTATTCTCAATAGCTCTCCAACTAAGATTTCTCTTTGAATATTTTTCTTGATGCACAAAATATATCTTTATCTGGATTCGTCGCAAATATTATGGCGTTGTTTCCTTTTTACTTTCTCCATGATTTTGAATTCAGAGATTCTTCATCTAGAAAGGCCTAGGAGATGATAAGTTATCAGTCCGCATTCTCATGAATGGCGCGTGCAACAGAATTAAACCGGAAAAGAATAGTGCGCAGGTAAAAACTGCAACATTTATGTTCAAAAGGATACCAGAAAGAGCAATGCAATTTCAAAAGGATGCCTACATATATATTTTTGCATTATGTAAAAGCATTTGATAAAGAATATCACAAGGAACTGTTGAATCTGTTAGGTAAGCTTGATATATTTGAGAAGGATATTCGAATAATCCAGGACCCATACTGAGATGAAAGCGCCTACGTACGGATAGAAAATAAATTCAGTAAATATGCGAAAACAGAAAAGAGTGTATTACTGTTATGTGACCTTAACCATAATAACATGATGGACTATTCCATACGTAAGAAATACTGCCTTTCAAGAGGAAGCAGAGGGTTCAGTCCGAAGTCGGGCGACGGGATGACCGGCTGACCGGCTGATCGGTTGAACTCTCTGCCTTCGGGCGGAGAGGAACCCGAACGAGGCTACGCCAAACGGCGGAGTCTCTTTCCGGGAGGTAAATCGACCATGAACCCGTTTATATTGGTTCAAAGGGCATATTTTTGGCCGAGCCCACGGGCTCAGAGATCCCACGTTAAACCGGCCTTGTGCCACATGATGCCCTCGTGGGTGGGGGGACTAAATACCGTTCAGTCCGAAGTCGGGCAACCGGCTGATCGGCTGATCGGTTGAACTCTCAGCCTTCGGGCGGGGAGGAACCCGAACAAGGCTACGCCGAAAGGTGGAGCTTCTTTCGGGGAGGTAAACCGACCCTGAACCCGTTTATACGGGTTCAAAGGGCATATTTTTGGCCGAACACACGGGCTCGGAGATCCCACGTTAAACCGGCCTTGTGCCACATGATGCCCTCGTGGGGGGTGACTAAATACCGTTCAGTCTGATGTTTGGAGTGAAGTCCGTCAGGAGTCTGTCAGTTAGAGCGAGCGAATCAGTCAGTCGTGTCAGAGGCAGTCCGAAGAGTGTCGCGTACAGACAATTGCTACTAAACCTGATTGTTCGTACTAACACTTTTCTACTTCTCTGTATATATTCCTCTTTGTAATATATCTGTGTTATTCCATATCCGTATTCGAGTTCTTCTTTATTGGTTCTACCTTGGACTATGACCGTGGTACAAGGAACCGGACCATAACAATTACAAATCTGGGTCTTCTCGTCGGAATTACTTAACCTTTACAGTGAGTCGATTTTGAGAGAATTAGTATTCATACAAGGGAGGCACGTTGGTGTAATGTCTCGGATTGAGGAAGCGGGGTGCCGGGGTCGAATTCAAGTCGGATCCAATACATTCACTTATGTGCGAATCCTCTTCTTCTCTCCACACCAGCTATGGGTAAATAGCAGGACAGAGCGGGTTCTATAGCAGGAAAAAATCAGAACGGGCTCCATATGGGAAAAAAATCCGCCCCGTCGGTGATGTATCGAAAGATACATGATCGCCTAAGCGTGTATCACGCATGCCACATAACAAAGATATATGACACATAACAAGGTTTCATTATTGGCGGCCACAACGATAACAACATTATATATGTAGATGACAGTTTTGATAGCATACAAAGAAAGGAATATACAGGAACTCCTACAGGAAGCGAGGAGAAATGAGTAAACATCAATCGTAAGAAAACAGAAATATATATATATATATATATATATATATATATATATATATGTTGCTCCAGGATCATTTTCTAAATTATTCAAGATGATCTTCCCTCTATCTAATATTCTATCTTTCTGTCTTTTTTCACTGCGTTTCACTCGTTGTCAGGGAAAATAAGACCACTAAATGCGAATTGCAAATTGGAGATTTAAAAAGCTAGCGAGTATAAATATAATTAGCTCGGAAGTGTTTTAACAGAGAACTCTAAGTGCAATCCTGACATCCGTACGCGCATTGAGATAGCGAAAGACCACTAAAATCTAAGCAAAATATTAAAAAAACAGACAGATTCGTTAGAACCAAAGAAAATAGCACGTAACTGTTACATAATCCTGTCTGATATTAGCTCTTTGACAATGTAAGAGTAATGACGAAATTTCAGCGAAAATGGAAACAAAAAGTACGTTTCTTCTTGAATTTTCGAGGACACACGATGATGAAAGAGGTTTTGGAAAATCTTATACTCACGGGAGAGACTGAAGCCAAGAGACAGCGTATTACATACGTATTGTGATTAAGTAAATTGATGGCAGATCACGATTTGGTAGAAATAACAAAAAGAAAAGATTTATAAAGAGCTAGAAAGGATGCTGAGAAAGAAGTCGTAGAACATCTTACACGGATAGGACATAAGGAATGAAAACTATGCATTATCTAGCTAAAGTGCATGTGTAAACTATTGGCAGAACAAGGATCAGGAGAGCTAGCGAAAACTCCGAGATATAAAGGACATGAAGTTGTGGAGAGCCATGATTGCTCACGTCCTGTAGGGAAACGTCACATAGAAGAAGACATATATGAGATAAAGAAAATGGAAATAGATTATGCGGCGCTAATGTTAGTTTTAACCAATACCGCAAATAACTGCAAAACCAAAAGGCCAACTATGGATGCCCTGCATGGCGCGCCAAACCCGCTCAGAAAAATGGAAACCGTCAGAACCATTCAACCGCTTTCTCGGATCAATGGTCAAAAAAAGGGTTTCAGCGACTAAAGCATGAGTGTCTTGGCAAAAATCATCCTTCTTTGAACATTGCGGACTGGCGCTACAGAACTGTGCCAAATATTAGAAGCCACGTTACTTGAAAACAACCAACAGCAGCAACAACTAAAACGGATAGCACATGTAACTAGAAGAGCAAATAAGGACATAATCATGATGTTGACATTCGAATGATAGGAAGGAAACCCCAATCACTACTTGAAAGAGCGAGAACACGTTACGAGACATGAAAAAATAATTTTCTTGAAAAATTTGTTTTAAGAAAAACAGTTTATAAATTTTAACCGAAATCAGTACATTATTTACATTATTCGGACTATTGTCTTCATCTTTGTCGCTATAGGCGTTGGTTAGATCCAGTGACAGGACCAAAAGAGTGTGAGTTCAATACTCGGTTAAGACAGTGGAGAACTTGGAGAGGGAAATTAACATGAGATAACTGATAACTGACCTACATAAAAAAAATGGCACGCGGAACTAGAACAGTCTACCCCAGTCAGCGAAATAAAGGGTTAATGTCGACATTCCTAACAGCTAAAGAAGGCCGGAGCGTACAACGGCCAAAACGTTGTGATAAATATGGCGACAAAGATGAGGACAATAGTCCGAATAATATAAATAATGTAAATAATATCTCATCTCAGAAATATAGACAGACTCCGAAGCCAGTACTGTCTCTTCGCTCACTGGATGTGAAAGTTTTCCTCATATGTAAATGGCTAATATTACCAACGCAAGCACCAGTAAACTAATAAACTATTTATAGAACAGCTTCTCGTATTTCTTTTCTTGGAGATAAATATTATATAAATTGTAGAAGTATTATGTGTCGAATTCGTTGGGTGTTAATGGCGGCTGTTAAGCCTGGTGTAAGTAATGTATATTTAGGTGGAAATTTGTCACTAATATTAGATTGATTAATTGCCATAGACAAATAATTTAAGTTTTTCTTCATTCGTTTTTAATGAATTCATCTAGGTGGGAAATGTATGCAACTACAGGCAATAAATTATTAAACAATTACTTTTCTGCACGACGTTTTCTTAACACATGCATACATATACACGTATTTATAGTAAATATAATAATATATCTGTTCTTAGTAGAATTATTCTTAATATGCATTTTAGCTATGTTATTTTAGAGCATATAGGGAGGGCATCCAATCCCAGAGTGAAATAAACATTATTTTATTTTTTAAGTGTCTCCGTTAACTTCGTTGTACAAACGCCCTACGGTCCCACAAGCTAAGGTGAATGCGGATGCGTGTTTTTTGGTAAGCAATACGGGAATATAGTACTACCGACTTGAGTCTTGCACTGCCGATTGCTTTTAGCATGAAACAGTGTCACATCTGGGTGTTGACTTCAATGTCCATATATATATATATATATATATGTGTGTGTGTGTGTATATATATATATATATATATATATATATATATATATATATATATATATATATGTATTGTGGGACCGTAGAGCGGTTGTACAACGAAGATAACGGAGACACTTAAAAAATAAAAAATAAAATAATGTTTATTTCACTCTGGGATTGGATGCCCTCCCTATATGCTCGATCTAAAATAACATAGCTAAAATGAATATTAAGAATAATTCTACTAAAATAGATAATGATATAGATATAGATATATATAGCAGGTGCAAAATTGTCCGATTGTTAGATGAAGCTCTTAACCATTGTATTTTAGTAAGGATTAAAGGTATCTTATTGAAATTCTCTGAGGTTTATATAACACTATTGAACTCTTCTTTGAGCGATAAGAATGTAGAATTACTCTCTAAGCTTAACAGAAGAATCGGGATGAAATCGAATATAAACGAAAATACCATGTTCATTATTAATCAATAATAGCTAAGGATCGGAACCTCATGAAGTATTGTAATTAAGAATTAAGTTCAAATATATATATATATATATATATATATATATATATATATATATATATATATATATATATATTATTATTATTATTATTATTATTATTATTCCAGGATCATTTCTAAATTATTCAAGATGATCTTCGCTCTAGATATCATTCTATCTTTCTGTGCTGGAGTAACAACTTGCCTCACAAGTTTCACGTACGATTTCATTTTCAAGTCTTTTTTTACTGTTCCTTGCACTGTCATAGCTGAAACTTCTCTCTCAAGTGCCAAACATCTTATGAATTGAGTTGGTTCTTTTCTATTGATCTGTCTCGTTCTAAGTTGAAATAATGAGCCCTGTTGTAAGTTCCGGGTCAGGTTTCCATTCTACTGTTCTCTCTTTTTAAAACTTATTCACAGTTCTCTAGATGGGTCATGAATGTACTTTGAAGATGGAAGCCAGGGTATGAATGTTGGTATAATTACTGACCGCTGCAAGGTTTTTTTTTTCTCTCTAACTATTGGGAAGACAGTGGGTCTGGCACAAAACAATTTTAATCTGTTCTCTTTCTAGCTGAATAATTGAAAGGTTTGATCCTTACGAAAAATGGTGCGTGCGTAAATGTGAGGAATAACAAGAGGAAAACCTTTTATGCGGAGTAGTGACCCGGAGAAAAATACCGTTAAGTGTTCAATTTTGAAACGTTCGAATATTTTCAAAAAAGGTGAATTCCGGGGGACGCTAAGTGGAAGGTAAAGTGAATTACTTACAAAAATACATAAATATATATTTACTTTATTTACATTATTCGGACTAATGTGCTCATCATTGTCGCCATATTTATCACAAGGTTTCGGCCGTTGTACGCTCCGGCCTTCTTCAGGCGGTTAGAATTTCGAACTGAACCCTTTATTTCGTTCACAGGGGTAGACTGTTCTAGTTCTACGTGCCATGTTTTTGATGGATGTTATCAGTTATCTCCTGTTAATTACCCTCTCCAAGTTCCCCACTACCTTAACCGGGTATTGAACTCACACTCCTTGGGTTCTGTCACTGGATCTAACCAACGCCTTTGTCCTCAAGGACACATGGCACAGTGGGTCTGGCAGTTCAATACCCGGTTAAGGCAGTGGGGAAATTGGAGAGGGTAATTAGCAGGAGATAAGTGATAACTGACATCCATCAAAAACATGGCACGTAGAACTAGAACAGTCTACCCCAGTGAACGAAATAAAGGGTTCAGTTCGAAATTCCAACCACCTGAAGAAGGCCGGAGCGTACAACGGCCGAAACGTTGTGATAAATATGGCGACAATGATGAGCACATTAGTCCGAATAATGTAAATAATGTACATAATACCTCATCAGCAGAAATATAGACAGACTCTGAAATATATATTTATTACTTAAAAATGGATTAAAATTAAAGGGTCTGTTCAAGTATCTTAACACTAGTTTACAAATATTAATACTGAACATTTACAGCGATGAGTTTTCACTTTGTGTCTGCCGATTACCAAGTGCCTGAAACTCCGATCTGTACCAAACTATGAAGAACAAAATTCAGATTTATTAGTAGTACAAATTGTAGCACTGTTATTTGACATAGAGCCCTACTTTATTACCACAGGCGCTCGCTGTACGTTATTATATATTCATATACATGCTTTATATTTTTGCTTGAAAGGAACGCAATTCCAGTATGAAAACATCTTCATTCATACCGATTTCATTTCTATCTTAGCCATTTTAACCATCACTTAGGCTCTGTGTACTTCACCGACCCAAATCCCCCCGTTTTAGAGTAGCAAACGTATGACACTCACATGATTTACACAGAGATCTTCTTTGTCTGGGGTTCCCCTGCGGACACTCCTATTTTATATATGTCAGCTTACAGTGTCACGACATTTTCAGCTCACGCTTCTTTTATCTTCGGTGCCATCTTGTCAACCCACTCAGAGTCACATTGTGGAGATTTGTTTGTGCAATGGCGTCACTCTGAACTCCGGGAGATAAATATCGATGCGTACGTGAAGATACACATGGAGACTTCTTATGCATAAAACGTACCTAGTTTATAATAATAATAATAATAATAATAATAATAGATACGCTTATATATATATATATATATATATATATATATATATATATATATATATATATATATATAGTAACGTAAACACACACAAGCATGCACACAAAAACATTTATATGTATGATATATCATCCGTATGCCTAGTTTATCCAGCTAAGGAGATATCATTTTACAGATATTTCATAAGGTATCTATTTATATTCAATCAATAACATTCATTTTACTTATTAGTATGAAATGGTCTTATAAATGAATTTTCTATATGATTTAATAAGGAGAATTATGTTTGAAATAACATGTAATCATTTGCAAGAGGACGTGAAATATCTGAGCATTTCAAACTGATTTCGCAAGATAAATATTCTCGTATATACTTAAACAAGAATATTAACATAATTTCGTTTCCCAAAAAATTATCCTGTTTAATTCAAGTGTCTATGGAGATTTATTTAAAGTGCCAAGAAAACCAGATGGAGGCAGCATATGTCCGCCTTCAACAATATAAATAAAAGAAATCAAACATCTCTATCTAAATATTTTTGGCATTTGAAGGAAATGAATAAAACACCAAAAGTAAAATGGAAAATTATAAACAAAACTAGAACTTGTAAAACTTGGGATGACCCATGCCCTTTATGCCTACATGAAAAACTACACATTATCAAGTTTATAAATAATAAAATTCATTAAACAATAGACATGAGTTAACGTTTTTTTGCCGACATCATCAATTTTTCGCATTGAATAATTAGCATAAATGATAAACAAACAATAAAATAATAAATACAAATTTTAAACTCCACTGTCTAAATAAAAAGTTTAAATGCCCTATCCAATAAAAAAAAGAAAAGAAAAAGAAAACCCTTTATGAAGTCGTCAAAAAAAAAATGCTAGCGAATTATGACAGTTTTTTTTTTATATACTCAAAACCTTTTCAGGAAAAAAATAAAAAATAAAATAAAAAAATAAATAAATCTCCATAGACACTTAACCAGACTAGAGGATGTCATCTTCCGCTTTGAATTTAGACACCCCAACCTTACCCTGACTTGACCTCTTTGAATGCAACTGTGATATTGATACAAATTATTAACCCTTACGCCCTTTTTTTTTAAATAATTGCTCTAGCCGTTACCACAGTAATTTTAATTTTAATAACGAACATGCTTATAAAACGCGTGAATTTCGGGAATTAGTTATTCAAAAAAAAATTTCGCTTGAAGATGGAAGAGAACTTGGTACTTTAATTCAATTTAATTCAAATACTTATACTGAAGTTTTCGACTCTTGTTTTGAAATATGAGAACTCTTATGTAGCGATGGAATCATATTTTTAAATAAATAATTATATTATATTATATTATATAATTATATATATATATATATATATATATATATATATATATATATATATATATATATATATATATTAGGTAACTCCACGAAATCGCTAAAAAATAGACCATAGTATGTTGAAAAAGACGCCAACCTTTATGAAAACAAAATTTTATCGTCTAAATCCTTGTTTTTATGAAGTGGAAAGACCAAAGTTTTTTTTTAATTATTTTTAAAAAATGTTCCTTCTTTTTAGAACTTTCTAAATTTTGATTAAAAAAAAACCTTGTTTCTCTTTGTACCAACAGGGCCTAGCAAACAACATGGACGGTTTTTAGCCCGTTTTTTTATGTATTACACACATTAATTTGGAAAATCTTTCAAAAATAAAAATAATTGTTAGATGTTAATGAAACTTTCAGAGACTATTCACAGATGATCGAAATTATTATAAATATGTTGTTTTTTTTTTATCAAAGTCATGGCAGAAATATTTTTTTTTATATTTATTAACACCCCCATAACTAATTTTATGAAAAACTCTAGACATTCAAGCGCATCAAACTTAGTGATTACAATAGTTAAAAGCACAAGGCTTTGAAAAATGCAAATCATGTTTTTGTTTTTTTTTAATTGGACCCCACGTACCTGAAAATCAGCTCTGAATTGTAACATAAAAAACTCAATAAAACAAAGATATTATTTAATTTCAAATTATTTTATTTGTTTTTAGTTGTTTATATGAATATGGACAATATTTTCTGAAAGCAAAAAATTTTTTCAATGAAAATTGAATTTTTAATACAATTATTTGTTATTTCTTTAATTATAATAGATTTTTCCAAAGTTAGTTATTAAGTTTTTTTAAAATATTATAACATTATTTAAAAGCAACGTCAACCTTTCAAAGTGTCTTTATGAGATTGTCATTGTCTAGCGCTTTGAAAATTGTATCATTTGGACCAATCAGAAGATCCGAAGTAATTAAGAAATGTAATTTTTGTGTTTATAATCGGGCGGTAATTATAAAGTACGGAAGACCAACCAGAATACAATTTAGTTGCATTATTTGAATTCAGCATTGTTCTCCGCTGTTAAGGCCTTTACTTTTGCGAAACACGTATGGAGAAGTTAATTTGATTTTTCAATTTCAACTCAGAAAGGTAACTATAAGTATCAGTATCATCTTATGAAATTTAACTACTGCTAAACTTTAATTTATATGATCTTATTTTTATATTAATCTCAGTTATGACATTTTTCCATAAATGAAATATCAAAATTAATAATAAAATGAATGGAAATACAAATAACACAGTAAAATGTAATAAATGAACATAAAATTATAGTATTTTATGTACACTTCTGATAAAATTTCATAAGAAAGGTACCTATAAATTAATTAGATACCTTTTTCTTATGAAATTTAATCTCATTAACAACAGTCTTATTTTTTTAAATTTCTTTATATTTTCCATAAAACATCGTAAACGCAAAAATGAAACCTAAGTACAAAAAAAATAAAAATAAAAAATAAAAAATAAGAGCGCTGAAAGTTTTCTTAAAAGTACCGAGGTAAATAATTTGTTCACTTAAATCTAAATAATTTCACTTCCTTCCATCCGTAGAAAGAATTATCCTCCCGTAAGTTATCTAAACGTCATGAATCTGTCTTTCATCACCTGTCAAATGACGTGAAAGGTTATGACCTGCTTTGGTTTATTTTCAAATTGCATTTCTTGGGCGCAGAAGCTAAGATAAGCTTAGTTCAAAATATTTAAAATAAACATTATAATTTCTGATTCTATTAAAAATAGAATTAAATTTTCAGTTTTGAAAAAATGATAATTGATTTTTAAAAGAATATGAAAGTCAGATTTTAATCTTTTTTATAAAATGGAAAAAAATTATTGAAAATGATGGATTATCTCTCCATTGTTTTGACAAAGAAAAACAATGTTTTTAACGAAAATTTCAGACGTGCTAGGAACGATTAAAAATGTAAAAAATACCCCCAAAATACTTTGATCTTTCCTCTTTAATAATAATATGAACATTAGACGATAAAATTTTGTTTTCGTCAAGTTCGGCGTCTTTTTCATCATGCTATGCTCTTTTTGTTTACATTTTGTAAAAGTACCTAATATATATATATATATATATATATATATATATATATATATATATATATATATATATATATGGTTTATTATCGTCTTTATAAATATAGCCTATAATTAATAATATGACATAACAACTTTTGCATAAACCATAAAAAAATTAAATTAATTTCGAAGAAAAAATTTACAACTGGAAGAAAAATCTACAGCTGAAAATTTGAAAGACGTAAACAAAAGCCAAATTTCATGAACGTGCGCGTGTAGAAGAACGTTAAATTCGTGAATAAGCACATGTAAAAAACGGAGTAGAAAAGCGGATTGAAAACGACTCTGAACAAACTGAGAAAATTGGAAATAATTGGAAACATCTTTTAAAACAAGAAACCCCTGAAGACTGGAAATTTTACCAAGAAACTTCGAAGTCGAGCTAAAATTAATATTTAAGTAATCTTTTCTTTCATATATATATATATATATATATATATATATATATATATATATATATATATATATATATTCTCTTACAGCTCATTGCTTTTCAGTTAAATTTAATAAAAAACCAGCAACCGAAAAAGTATAAATGTGAGCCAGTTTCAAATTCGAGTCTTCCAAAACGTGTGGTTGGTTCGGCACAAGCTTTCACTACTTTAATCAAATGATATCTGAGGGTTGTCTGGTTGCTGAGCTTCCGGAATCCATCTATATATATATATATATATATATATATATATATATATATATATATGTATCATCGAGTCTGAAACCTCAACAGAAAGCACTGTACGGCCGTTTCGTCCTACATTTGGGACTCATCAGCAGTGTGCATCTACTACCTAGAATTGAAACCCTGACAGTTAGGTTGTCAATCATACCAACTGTTCCAATGGGCCTCGGTGACGATGAGATTGCAAATCAGACTCAATATAGCGCCGGTCGCTCACATATTCCGTGGTGGAACTCTACTGACTCGATGAATTACTTAAATATAATTATCAAATCCTCCTAATAATTTCTATCATATATATATATATATATATATATATATATATATTTACCGGGAAAAATGATCGAACCTGGGTTTCCCTTTGAAGGAGTAACCACCGTTTTCATCCGTCCTGATTTAGACCCTTTGACCATAATTTACCTGATTCAAATAAATCCATTAATCCTTTAGTCTTAAATCTTACCGCATTTTACCGCAAGAAGGTAATATAGCCCTTAAGAGGCAAGCGGTTACATAATATAAAAAAAGAATCGCATTAACAAGAAAAAAATGGCCATTAATAATGAATATGAAATAAGTTAAGAAAAAAGAACCACATCAAGAATTTTTGAGAGAGTAAAATGAAATATATTGCTTAGATCTAAAAAATATTAGAATCTGGCTGTTTTTTGAGTTATTATTGCTTACTTCCCTAAGATACACGGTACATAGGTTTTGTGATGTCAACGGACACTTGTTGACACTTTTGTAATGCCAACGAATACTCGTTGTCACTTTCGTAATGTAAATTTTAGCCCCGTGTATTCCCAGACGTTTACACCTCTAGGTACTGACCAAACTTGAACCTACTTACCTTCGATGATCGTACGAGAACCGGCTTTTCAACGTGATATGACCGAGAGCCAAGCCTAAAGGGGGTTTGGAGAATATGAAACTCACGGGATATGTTGAAAGCAAAAGGAGCTGAAGGAAACAGCGATTTACAGACTTAACGAGTTTGTGTAAATGGATGGGAGAACATAAACAGTTAGGGACAGTATGGGAACAAACATTGATCAGCGCTCAAAAGGATAAGTTGGAGATAGACATCATCTTTCACATCTTGAACGTCACAATAAAAAGATTTCTGTGTGCGTGTATATATGTGATTTAAAAAGAGAAAAGAATCTATATCTATAACTCTCAAAATGTGTGTGTCTATGTATGTGTGTGTGTGTGATCGAATGTTGTTTATGCGTTTCCACAGTTTTCATCGATTTTAATGATTTTTTTTTTTTTATAGATAATTCTTCAGAGCCAATTTTGAGCCCAAATTTACTGGAAAAAAATTACAACCTTGAAGGTGAAAGATCGAAAAAACTGATTTTTTACACTTTGCGCAAAAATCAAAGACAAAATTTAATGTCTGTAATGTCAGCGTACAATTAATTTAGGGAGTTGAAATCTAACGCAAAATGTTATTAGAATAATAAAAAATATATATTATAAGTAAAAATTGTCGTATATTATTATTATAATGCTACATCGAAAACGTTCTTTCCTTGCATGTTTGAGAACGCAAAAACGGCCCTTTACAAGCCTCCTCCATTCAAATTGTTAACCGCCCTCCCATTTGGGTGATGAAACACCCGAACTGCTAGTGATCTATATACGAAAGTGAACTATTATCGGACAATCAGCTTAATGAGTCAGATAACAAACAACAAAAGAAACAGAAAATAATTCATTAGGAAGTAAGAAAAGAGTATTGCACTCGTATGTAATATTAGTCCTCCTATATTGAAGTGAATACCGGACAATCTCCTCACGGGTAAAGAAGATAAAATACCATACTGTGAATAACATAAACTGAACATGTGAGCAACGACGAAGTATTAGAGGAAATGGTAACAAAAAGTACATTTCTATATAGCACCAGAAAGCAACAGTTGAAATATTAAGGGAACATAATGAGAAAAGACGGCTAAGAAAAACTGACACGCAGAAGGCATACTGAAGGCAAAAGGGAGAAAGGAGCACAGCATATAACCTACCTACCGCGCTTGTGTAAATGCTTGCCAGAAAAGTGTTTAGGGAAGATAGCTAAAGGCAAAATTTATGCAGTCATAAATGACAGGAAATTTTGGAGAGTCCTGATGGCCAACGTCCTCAACGCACATAGCAGAATAGAAGATATGTCGGTATAAATTATATACAGTGTGTTTCACTATTGTTGAAACAAAGCAGCGGTCACTCAGAAAGGGAGTGCTCGATGAGGAGAAAGAGTGACTCCAGCAGGATGTTGCTCCTCATCATATTGATAATGTTACCATGGCATGGGTCCGTGAAAAGTTTGGAGAGCGTCTCGTGAGCCGCAAATCCAAAGTGGAATGGGCACCTTGCTCACCTGACTTGAACTCCCAAGATTTCTTCCTCTGGGGGTGGGGGTCTTCAATGACAACATCTGCAAGAGCAACCCACGCAACAATGTTGCATTGAAGACAACCATGACTGAGATTATTCAACAGATTATCGAGGAGGACTGTGCACGCGTTATCAAAAACTTTTTTCTTATTTTCCAGTCTCTTATTTTTTTAGTGAATTCTCTTTCGGTCACTTGCATAATTCTCTTCATTTTCTGTATTTCTATAACGTCTTTTTTTCTTTCTGTATAAGCGTTGTTCTCTATTTACTCTTCCTCCCTTACTTTTTTTCTTTCTTTCATTTGCACTTCCCCGACTCCCACTTTGTTTCTTTCCTTTTATTTTCTCCCTCTCTCATTTTCAATGAATTCTCCCTCTTTAACTTGCATATATCTCTTCGCACTCTCTATATCTGCAATATTTTTCTTTCTCTTTCTGTAGAAGCTCTTCCTTTCGTTCAAGTCGTTTTTTTTTCTCTCTTCATCTCCGTCTCTTTCGCGTATCTAAATTCGAAAATACAGAATATGCTCAGTTACTTTATGAATGAACAAACGTGATTTGAATAACAGAACCTCGATACGAGCACAGCTGTTCGGTAATGCCTTGAGTTACCTACCCTTGACCTAGCGACCTGCCGACAAGCGTCAATCAGTTCCAGTTTGTGCTCAGTGGTGATGGAAGAGGGTTGTCTTGTGGGATGTCTTTGTTAAGATGGCGCAGTGAACAGATTTTGCCCTCGCAAGAGGAATAAGGACAAAAGGAATCTTGTCTTGGAATTGTTATTAAAATTACGACAGAGGGAACCAGTAGACTATGGATAAATTAAGATAAGAAGAATCGAAAAAGGAAATGGTGAGAAAAAGAAATTGAAGCATTTAAAGCGATGGTGCTGAAAGGAGTTGAAGAATTTTTTTTTCTTCCTTTTTTTCAAGGCGTCTGAAAGAAACGCAAAGTACCGAGTTAAAATCGTTTCTCAATTATCGCTACTTAAAAACTCTTTCCAAACAGAGAGTTTTAATTTGGCATAGAATTCAGTCGACCTAGAAGTTGGAATGGCATTTCTCACTATTTGGTGTTTAGTCTTGAAATTTAAGAATTACATAATGAATTATTTAAAATGCTAATTCAGAATTGATTTTTCCAGCAACAATATTTATAATTGCTAGATGGGATCTTATATATAAAGTACAGTGTATGTGTATGTGTTTACGCGAGTGTGTGTCCAAGCAACTTCTCCGCTCCCCTGCTCCGATTTCAATGATTCATAGCTCATCAAAAAGCCCTAGAAAAGTTAGGCTCAGGGAACGATTTTCATTGAGCTCAGATTCAAGATTGCCAGATTATACGAGGTTAAAAATATATATTAATATATTATATTAGACATTATCGTTGCTTTCATGGTTCAAGGAGAGTAACTCTTATTTTGCTTTTTTATCCAAAATTGCAGTTCACGTTTTATAATAAACTAGATAAAAGGCACCCTATCGAGAGGCATTTAAGCTAGCTTCTGTGGAGGAATCTTAGTTTGGCCATCATCAAAATAGCTATGTAAGTGTAGATGTGATAGGCATCAATAAACAACAGAAGAGCTCAAAACTGATCACTGCATTCAAGTATTGAATTAATATCTAAGCTTATCTTTTAAAAGTTCAACGATAATTGTGCTGCTGCTACTTATTTTAAAGACGATTTGAAGTACGTAGATCCTTATTTTCTGTACAATAATTTTTATCTCATGGGTGACACAAAAAGGCACAATTTATAAGATAAAATTAATATGGTGCAAAAATGGGAAAACAGAAGTTAGAATTAGTTATATATTCAATGTTTGAAGAGTTACAGAAATGTAACTGCTAAATAAGTAAACTCTATATTATGGAATGTATATGAATAAATTCGAAATTGAAGCTCTCCGGGTAATTGCTCAATATCTGTATTATATATTAACCTTTTTCTAGACAACGCCACTCTTCATGTTTTAACTAATTTGCATATTGATTTTAAAAAATTATTTTATTAATTAACTTCGCTTCATTACTGTTCTTTTATTCGAGGATCTTTTTGATTTTCATATCAAAATAGTTCTGTTTAAGAATATCTTATATAGTGAAGAAAAATTTTTGAAATTTGCATATTACTTGGCCTTCAACAAGTTGGCATCTATTAGTAAAACTTATCTTTACTACATGAAGCCAATTTATGAATGAAATATTCAATTAGAATTTTTGTTTCAAAGATTACATGTAGTGAATATATCTTATTTTGTGAAGCGATAGTCATCGGGGAAAGCCTGCTACTTCTATATAAATTCATAAATTCTAAATCCTCCAAAGCGAAATTACTATCATTTAATCACGACAGAGAAATTTTTTTCTGTCTGCCATCAACCACGGCTGAGGCTAAACTCCAGGAGAGCAACGAACTACGCTGTCTTGACCTTACGTTTTCCAATGACATGAAGTGAAGCGACTATATCGAATCAATTGCTACGTCTAATGATAGGAAAGTTTGTTCGCTGTGTTGTGACAGAATCTTTTTGTTTTCTTGAGAATCATCTTGTACATTAATAAATTCACTATTCGGCCGTGGATTGGATACTGCAGCTATATCTGGTCTGGCGCTAATATCTCGAGAATCCTGACAAAATTCAAAGAAGAGTCTGCAATGTAATCGATCCTGACCAAGCATCTTGATTTCAATCACATTCTTACCAACGTGACGTGACTTCCCTGATCTTTTATAGATATTTGCATGGCAATTGTTTATATATATATATATATATATATATATATATATATATATGTATATATATATATATATATATATATATATATATATATATATATATATATATATATATATATATGTATGTGTGTGTGTGTGTGTGTGTGTGTGTGTGTGTGTTTACTGTATGTAGTTCTATTTGGAAAGATATTCTCCCGACTTCTGCGAGATATTGACCGAAAAAGTTGTAGGAATATGTTTATATTAAGTCCTACCAGGCATTTCTTTATAAGCAGAAATAATCGTTGGTTAGCTTAAATGCAATCAGCTTGTAAGTTGTATGCTTGGTATAAACCATTACCTCTTCGTTGTTCATTTTTAGTCACGCTCTACATTTTCTTCCAAAATTTAGCTCTGGTGAGCAAGGACCAATAAACAGGTATAACTGTCGCTTTTATTAATTTTGTTGTATTCGGGTATTTTAACGTAATGTTGCATGTTGTTTTCCCACTTTATTATTTAAGCTATTCGGACTGTTATCCTCGTCTTCATTATCATATTCACAACGTTTCTTAATGTGACTGGAATTTCGAAACAAACCCTTTATTTCGTCCAGCTTAAGAGATAGATTTTTCTAGTTACACGTGTCATACCTCTTCTCAGTTATTATCACCAAGTTTGGGTCCACCACTGCTGTAGTCTGGTCTTGAATTCACAACTATTTGGGTCTAGTCACTGGATCTAACCAACGCCTTTATCCACTGGGCAATGTGTCTTTGAAGAGAGTTCTGTGTGAATTTCTGGGATTTATTAACCTAATGTCTCAGTATCATTTTTTAACAGTGCTCATATTGCAATTTTTCTGTTATTATTATTGTATATTTTACCATAGATTATACTGTAATTTTTTTTTTTTTGTTATTCATTGCTTTTCTCTAGCAATCCTGATTCCCATATTGTATTCATATCTAGTCTTGGCCAACTCAGGAGATTTTTGTGGCCTAGCATATCTGCTGATTCCTTAAGTTTTCGTATTTCCCAGTGATGTTCTGTGTCTGTTATTTAAACCTCGTTCCACAGGATGCAGTGATCTCACTTTTCAAATCACCTGAAGAAGGCCGGATCGTACAACGGCCGAAACGTTGCGAATATGGCAATGAAGATGTGGATAACAGTTTCAATAACGTAAATAATGTAAATAATCATAAAGACCTCATCTCGAAGATATAGAGAGACACACTTTTTTTTGTTATTAATTTTCTTCTTGTTTTAATATTTCCTTTTATTCAGTTTAATAAAATGTTGCTACTCTGAAAAAATGTTCTAATATACCCGTGAATCTTTACTAATGCAAAGTAAAAATGATTGAAATTAATTACACTGATTACCGAAAATTATGGAGGAGCAGTATGCAAGGGTAAAGGTAAGTGACACCACTGTGACTTGACATTCTGTAAATAAATGGCTAGACTCATCATGCCAAAACATCGGGAATTATTGCTGTTCGAATGTGCAAAATATATTTTATTTACAGACATTTCATACAAAAGTAAATGATGAGGAATGCGATAAACTGAAATGAAGTAGAGACAAAGAATAGAGAGAAAGAAAAGAAAAAATATTTGAGAATTGATGGGAGGAGTTTGAAGAATTAGAAATAATGAAAAGACAGCGGCCAATCCTAAATGTTAAATGGTGTGTAAGAAAACAGTTTTGTTGTCTTCCACTTGAATTCATTCCTTGAAAGGCTAAAGAATGGAATCAGCGAGAAAAACTTCTTCAAAGAGGTTCTGCTAAAAGACTTTGCCATGTAGAAATATGAGAAAAATTTAGCTGGAAAGACAAAAGAAACAATTAAGAAATACTTGAAGGAAGAAGACAGCGGTCAATGAAGAAATATTTTTTTAACGCAATCGAAAATAGATAGATAGATAGATAGATAGATAGATAGAAACAGATAGATAGAAACAGATAGATAGATAGATAGATAGATAGATAGATAGATAGATGGAGAGATAGATAGATAGATAGATAGATAGATAAATAGAGATAGAAATAGCCTGAGATAGATAGATAGATAGATAGATAGAGAGAGAGAGATAGAAATAGCCTGAGATAGATAGATAGATAGATAGATAGATAGATAGAGATAGCCTGAGATAGATAGATAGATTAAAACGAAAAACTAATATGAAAAGTCTGATAGATACACATATATAAACGTTGGCTGGATGGATAGATAGATACACACGCACACACATATATATATATATATATAGATATATATAAAAACATAGATAGATAGATAAATAGATACGAAGTGAGTGAAAAGAAAAGTAACATATATACATATAAAGATAGATAGATAGATAGATAGATAGATAGATATAACCAGAGGAAGATATATAGATATGATCAGAATGGGGTAAATAGATAACTAGATATGATAAGAATAGGATAGATAGATACACACGCACACACATATGCACACACGTATGCACACACACGCACACACACACACACACACACATATATATATATATACATATATATATATATATATATATATATAAGGAGACACATTAGAGTTGAGGATAGCGGCTTGAAGAATCGGAGAGCCAAGTTCACATACCAATCGAATCCTTTACATTTATTTACGTGCTAATGGGACAGGTATGAATGCTCCTCTTCTCCCTCAAAATAGCAGGGCAGACTGGGTTTTATACCCTTGGATGATAGCTGGTCGAGGACTGAGAAGGTGCACTCTGTATTCAGCTCTTCAAAAACTACGGTTGGCTTTGCACAAAGCCCTCACGACTGTAATCAATATATGTAGCTGCCGGTTCTTAGAAGCTGAGTTGTATGAGCCTCATATATCAAATATAAACGATGGGAGACTCCAGCATATATATATATATATATATATATATATATATATATATATATATATATATATATATATATATATATATATATATATATATATATATATATATACTGATTCCTTTCTTCTTGCTTTCCTTTACTAACTTCTGCTGGGGTTTGTAGTTTCCTGCCTGTGTTTACTAATCAACACTGTGTCATTTACATATCTAATGTTGTTAAGATTGTGACCGCCAATAAGGAATCAAGGTAAAACTACTTATTTTCTCAGGATTGCTTCAACGCGAAAGTTAGAAAGTATGGCAATAAGGCACACTACTTCAAATAAAATACTATGAATGAACCACCCCCATCAATACTGGAAAGAGAGTATTAGTACATTTATTGGAATATTTTTTTTTTATCCTCATACAGGGGGTTTAATCCAGAAAGACTTATGAGATATTTCTGGAACACATTTTGAAGAAGGACTGCCTTGAAATTTTAGTCGGCAAAGGATGTATTGAGATATAATATGGTAGAGATATACAGTCAGCAACTTACCTAATGAGAGTGAGTGAGTAGGTGCCGGACAGGAAAAAAGACGGGGTGGTAAATAGTAAAATTGTTGCTTAAAGCTACAAAGTGAGAGCTGTGATTCGCTATGATCTCTATCTATAAAAGGCAGAATGTGTGTGTGTGTAACGAATGCACGGCCACAATTTTCGACGGATTTCCACCACAATTTACATGCACATGCACCAAGTTAGGGGAAAGGCCAAGACCCACTTTGCATTTCCTAACTCCCATTTTTCATGCTTCTACGACACTTTTCATTTAGTTTGCGGCCATTTTCTACTGGCCAGAGTGAGAGCCTATAGCTGGCTGCCACGAATAGGCAGGAAGATTCTATTGGCCAGCGTGAGAGCCAACAGCTGACTGACACGAATGTTAACTAGCATGCAAAAAAATATCGATAGCTGCATTCGTCACAAGTGTGAATAAATTTAAATTTGCATTGCATTTTACTCCAATTGGTTCATTCGCTTGCTTAAACTCAACGTTGATTCTGATTCCGCAGAACTGGGTGGGTGTGAAAAAGTATTTGTTGTTAACATTCTTTTTTCATTCGGTTTTTCCAGTTACGAGTCCTTTTTTAAAGTTGATCGTTTTGTGTTCATTTTGTTTAGTTCTTTTTTCGTAACAGATTTAATGTTTAGTATAGAGCTTAGAAAAAATTCGCAGTGTAAGATGGGCAAGAAGTAAGGCATGTAGCAACATCAGCACGGCAAAGGGCACTCCTTTAAAGGCAAGGAAGGTCAAAAATATTTTAAGTCAAGTGATATCGATTGCTGTATGAGTCGTACGATTTCTGAATCAAGCACGGCAACGCCGGGCCGTGCTGCTAGTTAGCTCTATCAGAAGACACATAAATAATAAAAATATTGATGTTGATATGTGTGTGGTAATCTGAAAGCAATAAGAAAGGGATTGTTAGCGGTCAGTTATGCAGTGTTAGGTTAAGGACATCAATCGTGTCTTATATGCATATTCAGGGCTTTGCTGTTACCGGTAAATGTATTATATAGAAAATGTCTCGAAATAGTATAGCAGATATAAAGATGAAAACAGAAAACAAAACAGAAATAATTATGGATGGAAATATAGTTGATTGGTTCAATGTATCAACTGGCGTAAAGAAAGAGAAGAAGCATAGGCAGTTTCATGGAAGAGAAATGAAAATATTGAATACTGTTGCCATATCTGTTTCTAATGCGGTATATCTTGAGATTCTTGACAAAATTCAAAGACTCTGCAATTTAATCGATGCTGACCAGGCATCGCGAGTTCAGACACTTCCTTGCCGACGCGACGTGACTTCCCTGTCTTTTCTACAGATATTTGCATGGCAATTGTTCTGAAGAACTATTCTTCTTAGGGCCTCGTTTGCATGAATTTAAATGTGCTACTAGATTGGCAACTAGGTCTCAACGTTTTACTGTTGAATTAGCTCGATCCAATTGTTTGTTATATTCTAATAGTTTCTTTTCTCGCACCACACTTATGGAACTCCCTTCTGATTTCTTGCTTCCCGGTCAACTACAATTTTCAAAAATTTAAATGCAACGTCATTCGTTATTTAATCTCTTTCAGAATCCTTTTCCCTCATCACCTTTCCCTCATTGCGTCTCAGTAAAGTCAATTCATTCTCTTACACTCCCTGTAATCCCTGTGTCTTAGTGACATTATCGCCTGGCTTGGCGTGAAATTATTCTGCAATTTAATCAATCCTGCCCGGGTAACTTGACCTCGGTCACTTTCTTACCGACGTGAAGTGACTTACCCGTCTTTTCTATAGATATCTGCATGGCAATTTTTCTGAAGAACTATTTTCCTTAGTGCCTCGTCTGCATGAATTTAAACGTGCTACTAGAATGGCAAATAGATCTCACCGTTTTACTGTTGAACTAGCTAGATCCAACTGTATGTTATATTCTAATAGTTTCTTTTCTTGCATTTCTCAGCTATGGAACTCCCTTCTGATTTCTTGCTTCCCGGTCAACTACGATTTTCAAAAATTTAAATGCAACGTCAATCGTTATCTACTGTCTGTCAGAATCCTGTTCCTTTACTGTCCTTTCTTCAGTGCGACTCAGTCTCCTCATTCTCTTTCACACCCTGTAACTTTCTGTCTCATAGTGCCATTATCGCGTTGCTTGGCGTGTAATTATTCTGCAATTTAATCGATCCTGACCTGGCATCTCGACTTCGGTTACTTTCTTACCGACGTGAAATGACTACGCCGTCTTTTCTATAGATATTTGCATGATAATTGTTCTGATGAGCTGTTTTTCTTTGTGACTCCACTGCATGAAGTCAAACGTGCTACTAGATTGGCAAGTAGGTCTCACTGCTTCTCTAAGAAACTAGCTAGACGGAACCACCACTTCTACCCTAACGTTTTTTTTACTCTTACTTCCCAACTGTGGAAACCCCTTCGATCTCTTGTTCCCTAATAACTGCAATCTTCGAAAATGTAAATGCAATGTCAATCGTAATTTCCTGTCTTCTTGAACCTTGTTCTTTTTTTTTGTGCTTTACCTAATCCTTTCGATTTTCTTTCTTTTCATTCTCGTTTGCTTTCACTCCCCATCACCCACTGCATCTTGTGGCATTATCGCTTTGCTTGGATTGAAACGATTCAAAGAAAGAGTTTTCATCTATATTCCATAAACCATCTCCCTTTCCCAAAACATAGACAAGAGTGTTTGATAATAAGCACAGAACATTGGCACAGATAAAACGAATAAAGGATTTTTTGTTCGTTGCTTAAATCCATTCATAATTATCATCTTTATTTATGTCAGTTGGTCAGTTCTAATTTTATATACTGATTTACGATTAAAGAAGTGCGTCCACTGCTATACCTTAACCGACAAATAGAAATAGGTTAGACAGTAGATGATTTGCGAACGCACATTGTAGCCTCATCGCAATCGAAGAATTGAAACTGTTTGCTGTTTGAAATCCCAAAAGTACTGCCAGCTTTCTTACATTATTTACAGTGGGATTAACGTCCGCATCTTTGTTGTCATTATCATAACATTTCGACCGTTGCGCCCTCTGATCTTCTTCAGGAGTCTATCTATTCGCAGTGGGCTTCAGGTAATTCCGCACTATTTAATCTCGAGAGCTAGATTGTTCTTGTTCCAACGCCCATGTCTCGGGATAAACAAACATTATATCCCTAGACATGGACATTGTCTTTTTTTATTTATATACAGTAGTATTGATATCATTAGGTTTATTGTAAACAAAACGTTTCGACCGTCATGCCCAGGGCCTTCTTCAGGTATTTGTGATCCGTCTAAGCGTCAGGGAATTTCAAACTAAACCCTTTAGAGAGGTAAATAACACATTATATCCCTAGATATTCATATTACTATTTTTATTTATATACAATAGGGTTAATGCCATCATTTTGGTTGTTATCAAAATGCTTGAATCAAGTATCTTCGACTGCGTAGCCGCCAGGGAATTTCCAACTGAGCCTATCATTTCATCTACAGGAATATTTTTTTTCTCTTTCTGCTATCTATGTCTACAGATATATTGTCTTCTTCATACATAGATGCGGATGGTGGAACGGTAACGTGATTAGTCCTTATAGTAGGTTGGTGCAAAAATAATATCGTTTTTTGACGTATTTTTTAACGTCAAAAAACGATATTATTTTTGCACCGACCTAATAATATTATTCCTATTACGCTCATTGCTCTGTTCCTTTCTTCGTAATCGAAAGCTCCACTCAGTTTTTACTCCTACTTTTTAGAACAGACTATCGCGTAAATAGTAGGTTGGTGCAAAAATAATGACGTAATAATGTCGTTTTTTTGACGTAAGTGTAAATTTTAATTTCATTCTTCATTTCACCTTTTGAAAGTGATGTCTGAAGATCCAGAGAATAATAAAAGTCTCTGGTGAAATAAATTATTACAATGGAGCCTTAGAGTGGTCTGTTTTTCTTTAAATTAATATATATATATATATATATATATATATATATATATATATATATATATATTTACGTCAAAAAACGACATTATTACGTCATTATTTTTGCACCAACCTAATATTTTCCCGCTTCTTAATACTTTATTTAGCATTTGAAAATCTTTCGTTACTCCAAAACGTCTTCAGATTCCGGTATTAGATTTTCTGTCTTGTGTTAAAATATACGTTTAATTTTTTATACTTGCTTTGTTTTGACGTCTGCAATTCATGTTGCGTATCTTGGGGTGTCTTTTTTGCTAATGGCCATGCATTCTGCCTTCTTAAATTTGAACGTTAGTCCTTTCTTCTCGCTTTCTTATACTACCTCGTCGAGGAGATGCTGCGATTTTTCTGTGTCTGTCATCAACAGGTTGTCGACTGTGTATCTTCTGCTTTTAAGATTGTTTTTTAAAAGCTAAGCAATGTATTAAGAAAGAGACATATTTACGTTAGAAACAACGAAAAGAGTGTTCAAGTGTTCTATAATATCGATCTGTCTATACAGCAGTAAATGCTGTTCAATCACCTCAAGATTATAAAAAGACTCGAGGCAACAGAAATGTGGTTCTACAGTAGGATGCTGAGAATACCATGGACTGAACATTTGAGCAACGACGAAGTTTTTCGAGAAAATGGAACCAAAAAGAATACTTATACTCAGCATGTAAATTGTGCATGCTTAGAGAACACCTCAGCAGCGTAAAAACGGAAAAATTTTAAGAAAAAGGAAATAAAATATAAAGGTAGATTAAACCATGTAAGTATTATATAACAACAGAAAGTGAACAGGGGTCATGCACAGGAGAAATGGGTGACGATCTTGTCTTGCAGATCCTTATTAAAATCAATCCCCCAAAATTTACTAGCTTACTTTTCCCTAAGCTGAATGGTCGCCTACTGTTACACGGTGGTTAACAAGCTTATCTCTCTAACTTTTTAGTCTTGTTATGGGTGCGATCCTGACTGGGTGGCCTCCTTTTACAGATTCGGGGGTGAGATAATTTCATCAATTCTACTAATGTCAATACACTTTTGTAAAAATGTAATGGCGCGTGGAATCGGTATGCGATTGAAAATTGTCCAACTTATAAAATTAGCCTTGACTGTTCGAATAAAAGATTCAATGGAAGATTTTACAGAAAATTATCAACGTGGATACAAGTAACAGAGCCATAGAGAACAATATTGGAAAAATAAAAATAAAAATAAAATAAGCAGTGAGCGCCGTGGCGGAACGTGGAGGAAAGAATTTAATTGCCGGCATTTGTATTTGCTACACAAGTGTGTGTGCCGGCACTTGTATTTGCTACAAAAGAGGACTAAAGAAGCACCGTGATGCAGGACTTGTATTAAAAGAAATAATAAATAATTTAATTACTGCCAGTACTTTCAATACAGGAACCTTTTTAAGGTAGGGTAAATTGGAGGAAAAAATACTACGACTGACACTTGTTTTTAGTACAGAAGACTAAGTCACTTGTATTTAGCACTTGCCGACACTTTTATTTGGTACAAAAAGCTACGTTACTTGTATTTAGCACTTGCTGACACTTGTTTTTGGTACACAAGATTGCGTCGTTAACGGCATTTATATTTGGTACACAAGAGTAAGTCCATTGTCTTTGGTATTCGCCGGCATTTGTATTTGGTACGTCCATTGTATTTGGCATTTGTTGGCATTTGTATTTGGTACGTCCATTGTATTTGGCATTTGTTGGCATTTGTATTTGGTACGTCCATTGTATTTGGCATTTGTTGGCATTTGTATTTGGTACGTCCATTGTATTTGGAATTTGCCGACATTTGTATTTGGTACGTCCATTGTATTTGGCATTTGTCGGCATTTGTATTTGGTACGTCCATTGTATTTGGCATTTGTCGGCATTTGTATTTGGTACGTCCATTGTATTTGGCATTTGTCGGCATTTGTATTTGGTACGTCCATTGTATTTGGCATTTGTCGGCATTTGTATTTGGTACGTCCATTGTATTTGGCATTTGCCGACATTTGTATTTGGTACGTCCATTGTATTTGTCATTTGTCGGCATTTGTATTTGGTACGTCCATTGTATTTGGCATTTGTCGGCATTTGTATTTGGTACGTCCATTGTATTTGGCATTTGTCGGCATTTGTATTTGGTACGTCCATTGTATTTGGCATTTGTCGGCATTTGTATTTGGTACGTCCATTGTATTTGGCATTTGTCGGCATTTGTATTTGGTACGTCCATTGTATTTGGCATTTGTTGGCATTTGTATTTGGTACGTCCATTGTATTTGGAATTTGCCGACATTTGTATTTGGTACGTCCATTGTATTTGGCATTTGTCGGCATTTGTATTTGGTACGTCCATTGTATTTGGCATTTGTCGGCATTTGTATTTGGTACGTCCATTGTATTTGGCATTTGTCGGCATTTGTATTTGGTACGTCCATTGTATTTGGCATTTGTTGGCATTTGTATTTGGTACGTCCATTGTATTTGTCATTTGTCGGCATTTGTATTTGGTACGTCCATTGTATTTGGCATTTGTCGGCATTTGTATTTGGTACGTCCATTGTATTTGGCATTTGTTGGCATTTGTATTTGGTACGTCCATTGTATTTGGCATTTGTCGGCATTTGTATTTGGTACGTCCATTGTATTTGGCATTTGTCGGCATTTGTATTTGGTACGTCCATTGTATTTGGCATTTGTCGGCATTTGTATTTGGTACGTCCATTGTATTTGGCATTTGTTGGCATTTGTATTTGGTACGTCCATTGTATTTGGCATTTGTTGGCATTTGTATTTGGTACGTCCATTGTATTTGGCATTTGTTGGCATTTGTATTTGGTACGTCCATTGTATTTGGCATTTGTTGGCATTTGTATTTGGTACGTCCATTGTATTTGGAATTTGCCGACATTTGTATTTGGTACGTCCATTGTATTTGGCATTTGTTGGCATTTGTATTTGATACGTCCATTGTATTTGGCATTTGTCGGCATTTGTATTTGGTACGTCCATTGTATTTGGCATTTGTCGGCATTTGTATTTGGTACGTCCATTGTATTTGGCATTTGTTGGCATTTGTATTTGGTACACAAGACTACTTCAAATGTATTTGAAATTTGCTGACACTTGTATTTGGTATGCAATAGTACGTCAATTGTATTTGTCACTCGTATTTGACACTTGACTGCACTAGTATTTAGCACACTTACCACTACTTGTATTTGGCACACAACTGTAAGTGCTGGTACCTTTATTTGGTACAGTATTTGTATTTGACATTTGCCGGAACTTGTATTGGAGACACAGATTAACAGGGAAATGGATACGAAAAGGACAATTATATATAGAATCTGAAAGGATAGATGATATGTCTTAGGAAAAGAGAGGATTTGATTGAAGAATCTAACACTTACTGAAACAGCAAGGTTCAGTGGGAAGGCAGAGGATCATCTACCTTATGGTCTTGTGTGTATGGATGTCGAAACAGAGTCGGATATTTTTTTTTTAGTGTGTGAGAATATTTTTGAGGTAATAATGACTTAGTGACACAAGTCTTATCTTACTAATTAACCCATAGCTGGGAGGAGAAGAAGTGAATTCATACCATTGCCAAGGGTATTTGCGCATAAATGAATATAACGAACCCGCCTGGAATTGGAACCCGGCTCTCCGATTAACACTTTCGTGCCATTATCCATTACATCACGCACACATCCAAGCTTACAAAACCCTGTATTCTTAAGCGGTCACACATCTAGTTGCTTAAATTGGGTTATCGGACGGGAACAGATATTTCCACTTCAATAGGCCGTAGATCTTGCGGACGAGTATAAATGGTTCCAGTACACGTAAATTTGGTTATTTTGTTTTAAGGTATATCAATTTTAGTTGATCATTTAAACCCGACGCTGTTTTAGAATGGTTTGATTTGTTTTGTTTTATGGCATATCAACCTGAATGGATTATTTAATGCCCACAAGATTTTTATTGCTGGTAATATTTTTTTTCTCAAAAATGTATTGCTGGTAATATATATATATATATATATATATATATATATATATATATATATATATATATATATATATATATATATATTTACAAAGTATTTCTGGTACTGAAACCTATTTTTACCATTTTTTGGTAATAATTTTTTTCTTCCAAAATATATTGCAGGTAATAACCTTTTCTTCAGACTTGTATTAATGGTAATAATTTTTTTTTTCTCACTGTATTACTGGTAATTTTTTTTTTTTTTGTTTCCTCAAAAATGTATTTCTCGTAATAATTTTTCCCTCTAACAAATGCTACCACCCCGGGTCAAGGTGGACCTGGGAACACCAGGAATTAATAGGTGGTTCTACACTCCGCAAAACCTCTAATCAGAGGCCTTGCTGTTGGATGTAGTTTAATGTCTTACCCAAGATGTATACGTAAATAAATCACTATGCCTGTAGCGTAATAAGGAACAAAGCCATTTTTTTTAAATTTATTTTTGCTCTTGGCGATGTTCATGATTATGCGTATGGCGTCCCCCATTTTAAAACTAACTTTTGTCACATCCAGCCCTCTTGTGCAGGCCTGGTAAATATCAACTTATATTTATTTTTCTATGCAATCTTCTTCCTTGTGGATGCACTTAATGCAATGGTGTATAGTTATTACATTGATCGATAATTATGCTGTAAAAAATTCAGAGCTAAATTCATAAATAAATATGCATCGGGCTACGTACTAATTAATGGAACCGTGTGTGTGTGTGTGTGTGTGTGTGTGTGTGTGTGTGCGTGTGTGTGTGTGTCTAATATGTGTCTGTGTTTCTGAGTGTGCATGAAGAGGCAATGCAAATGATTATTGGCAATAGATTAATTAAACTGAGAAAGAAAAAAAAAGTGCTATTTGTTGTGTAGCTGACGGTAAAAAGATGATTGTCTTGTGTAAAAGTTTGCCCAAGTGTATCGAAACGTGTCTGGAAAAAAAGAAAAGAGATGCCGGAGTGTTAATTGACTTTACTCGAGAAAAAAAAAAAATAATAACAAAATAGCTGAAAGAAAATAAAGAGTGAAGGAAAGGGGGAGAAAAAAAAAAGATGTCTGCAAGAGACGGAATTAAACAATACACAAAAGAGAATCAAATGTGAGGCAATGGGTAAAGAAAGCAAAACGGCGAGACAGAAAAAAATAAGCCAAGAAAAAAATCGCCAAAAAAAATATACAGAAAGACATAAACCATAAATGGACGTAGGGAAAAATAAATATACGTTACTAACATTCGGAAATATATATATCTATATCAAGTTCATAATGAGGCATTTAGATCTATACGTTTACAAAATTAGGTTTACTTTGCACCAATTTCTATGACTCTTCTGCTTGGAGGATAGAAATTTCAGATCGTTTTTTTTTTTTTTTAGATATCCTTAAAGAATAACTGAGCTACAATTGTTCGACTAATAACGTTGAGAGAATTGAAATACTATAATTGTTTGTCAGTACTTATCAATTATCTTCCGACATTTTTAAGCGTTGTTAACAGTATTCCTTAAACACACGATAGCGTTATGCTTGGCTATATATGCGCATATTGATGAGATTACATTATTTAAAATCGGCTGAATTTTACTGCCCAGTATGGCTGAAGTTCCCGAAGAAATTCTCTTCTCTGGTCCATCCTGCTTCTGTTTATTTAATGGTGGTCTCTAACTCGTTGGTTATGTTATACATTGTTATGCTGAAGGCCATGAAATCATACCGATATATAATAGAAAAGAACGATTTTGGATTCGTGGCATTGCACTTGATTTGAAAGTTCTCGTTTGACATGATAAATGATGATAGAATTTTTTTCACCCCAAATCGTTACAGCTTTTTGAGGAAATGAGTTTAAAAGATTAAGTTTAGGTACAATATCGTAGCGTTGAATTTTTCATTCCGGAAAACCTTCTAACATAGAATTAAGTTAAAAACATTACAAAATAAATTTTCTAAAAAATCAACCCTCCATAACCGCTTCACATTATTACTAGATCATTGTGCACAGTATATAAGACCTTTACTTCAAAGGGAAATTATACTGAGCCATTTTGCTATATTATGATGGAAAGTGTTATACAGTACAGTAGCTTTAGCGTGATTTTCAATAAACAATGGAACTTTCAAACATGTTGCTGTATGTGTGTCCTACAGTATTTTGGTATTATATACATTTTTATCTATTTTTCTTCTTGTTGTTGTTTTTATTAATTATGATCTGACAAATGATCTAACAAATCTTAATGAGTAGCCTTTTTTATAATCTTTTACAATTTATTTTACACAGCGTTTACTTCTCGAGTAGAGTAAAAACAATGCATATTTTGTGTGTGGTGATTCATAATTAGAATTTTGTTATTAATATAGTTTCTATTAAATGTTTCTAATGCAAAATATATCAACTTTATTTGGATTTATTCTTGAAATAGGAAAATGATGAAGTTAGTCTGTAAGGAAAAAATGCGGAAAATTCTATACATTCGATTTAGATGATTCTTAGCGATACATGCTCAAAACTTGATGAAACCTATGAACCTACTTCCGGGTGTTGGTAGTTATCACATCTGAGTGCAATGTTGTTTTTTCGAAGAAAAGGGAAAAGTCAAATAATTATATATATATATATATATATATATATATATATATATATATATATATATATATATATATATATATATATATTATTTTATTTATTTAAAACTTAATAATATAAATATGTTATAAAATCACTACAAAAATAGCCATTTTGTTTCAACACCTCTGGTGTCTTATCAAGTGATGATGTTCAAAATATATATATATATATATATATATATATATATATATATGTGTGTGTGTGTGTGTGTGCGTGTGTGTGTGTGGCGTATTATCTATATAGATCACCAGCAATGCATTTTATCTGTTGTTGAATTGCGATCAGGAAATTTGTAATTCCGCATTCAATAGCCCATGGTAGCTGATGAGCTGCTGAAAAGTATCAACCAATCAAACATCACCGCCCCTAATAATTATGCCCACATAAACATCTATATGCACAAAAGTATCATCTACCATGTACTCTATTGTGAAAGCAGAATAACCAATCTCATATTCTATTGCCTCAAAGCTCCCAAGAATATTAAATTTCGAAATTAAATGACCCATAGAGTTGATATCCAATTAAACATACAAAAAAAAAATCTCACAATACTAATCATCTGTCTATATTTCTGAGAGGAGATATAGAAACTATTTACATTGTTCGGACTGTGATGCTCATCTTTATTGTCATATCTACGAAGTTTCGGCCGTTATATGCTCCGGCCTTCTTCAGGTGATATACGTTGGAATTTCGATCGAACCCTTTATTTAGTCCACTAGGGTAGATTTTTCTGGTTTATGGATACCTCACTTTTAGTTATTTCCCATTAGTAATTCAACTCTGCAAATGTTTGTTCACCTATGCTGTGGCCAGATACTGAAATCAGAACTCTTTGGGTTAAGTCACTGGATTAGTTCAACCAATGCTTTTATGGGCCACGTTGTCAGTCATGAGTTTAATACCTGGCAACGACAGAGGTGAACAAAAACTTGGGCCTATGCACAGGACACGGTACTGACAGCAGAGATAGAAAATAAAATGTAGTAAGCAATGATATATATATATATATATATATATATATATATATATATATATTGAGGCAACAAATATGCGGTTCTACAGAAGGATACCGAGAATAGGTTACAAGCCCGTAATAATAACGAGGTAAATAAAACGTACGCTTATATATAGAATCAGAAAGAGAGTGCAGAAATCATTATGAAGAAAGAAGGCTAAGAAAATTTGACACTCACAGTGTCTATTGAATGCAAGAGTGACAGTGGTAAACAGCGGACTACCTACCTGACGAGCTCGTTTAGAGGTACGATACAACATGGAATGGGAGGCATAGTTAAAAAAACATATTGCTAAGATTTACGAAGGATAGGAAGTTGTGGAGAGCCATGGGACAACTAATTTTAAAAAAAAGAACTTCCCAGTACTCACTTGTCAGTACTTTTGAATAGATACTTGTAATGGATTCGAAGCAGCTAAAACCGTTTTAATATGCTCCTGAACAGTGGAATACGAATCGTTAGCTGACTTCGGAAGATCGATTTAACCAGTAACAGAATTACCGGGTGTAACTGCAAAATTGTCCAAATCGTGTACTTTGTGTGTATAATTATTCTTTAAGTTCAACAGAAGAATCGTGGTAAAATCATACTTATTATAAAACCCAGGTTGTGTGTATGTCTGTTCGTTTATATATTGGATCGGATTTCCTACATTTTTCAATCGATTTCAACAAAACTTCACAGGACTACGTACAATTACATTGCGGTGGTTCGGACAGTGCCAAAAATTGGAAAAAAACAATTGTTTTTGAACGAAATCAATTAAAAAACACGATTCATAGGCATGGCTGTCGCGAGAATGAAAGGGGGAGAACTCATATCGAGTTATACTTATTATAAAACCCAGATTGTGTGTGTGCGTGTATGTGTGTGTGTGTGTGTGTGTGTTCGTTTCTATATGGGATCGGATTTCCTACATTTTTCAACCGATTTCAACAAAACTTCACTTTTTTTTTGGCAGGTAGTGTTTCTTATTGTCTTGCACACTTTTTTCTTTATTTTTACATTCAGAATGCTTTAAAAATTCCATCTACAAGACAATTGTTTATAATAAAATTCTATTCAATCGGTAGACCCATAACTATTGAAAACAATGCTTTTGTTTGAGTTTGACCAATTCTTAAAAAAAACAAAACAAAAAAAAAGACATGCGTGTCCGTCAAACTTAAACAATAATCTTTGTCAATTTTACTTTTCCCTTTTTATGATGGTCGATACTAGATCTGTCTCTTACTGTTACATCCCCGGGCAACGCCAGGCTCTACTGCTAGTCAATCATAAACGAAAATGATATGTTCACCATTAATTAATCATAGCTTAGGATCGGAAGCTCACGAAGGATTGAAATAAAGTATATATATATATATATATATATATATATATATATATATATATATATAATTATTCCATGATCAATTTCCAACTTATTCATGATGATCTTTGCCCTCTCTAACCTTCTAAGTTTTTGTCTTTGGTCAACAAGGTGCCTCACACGTTCTTGGTGTGATTCCATTTTCAAGTTTTATTTCACTACTCCTTGGACGTCATATTTGAAACTCCCCTCTCACGTGTCAAACTTCTTATGGATTGAGTTGGATCTTTCCTAATTGATCTCTCAGAGCTAAAGATATGAAATGAGTATTGTTCCTAATAAAGTTTTTCCATCTACTGTTCCCACTTTTTATTAAAGTTATTCATCGTTCTCCTGATGGTTCTGGAATGGATTTTGAAGATGTAAGACAGAATATAAAAGTTTGTGCAATTACTGAAGGCCTGAATGATCTTTTTCCTCTCACCATTGCTCAGGTGGGAAGACTGTGGAGCTGACACAACACAACTTCATCCTGCTCTTTTTCTCTCTGGATAATTCACAGGGTGTTCCAGTGTTCTTAAAACAAATGGTGTCAAAATGGCTAAACGTCTTATCTGAAAACCCAGTAAAAGAAACTCAATTAGTTTAGTGTTTTAATTTTTTTTAATATTAAACATTTCTTGGGATGACCAGTTATGCTGTGACACGATTTGGACAATTTTACTGTTACATCTAGTTTATGGAATTTACTTAGTTTCACGCTTTTCGGACTTATCTTGTTTTTTTTTATACGCCATTACGCAAGTTTTCTCCCACGTCTTTCTATCAGTTTATTCTTTATAAATATTCTAAAATGTTCTTTTAAAACTGTCAATATTTTATTTTCTAAAGTAACATCAAAATATTGAACAACTATCTCATATTACAGAGAGAGACATCTTCTTGAACCTGCATTCGATAATATGGGGAAACGATATATATATATTTTATATATAGCAGAACGATTTTATTTTTCCAGGTTGTGATTGATTTTCCGAGGATTCGATAATATATAAAGTCTTATTCAAAAACATAGCAGAACAATTCACAAGATGGTAGAAAACAGACTGCACACGAATAGGAAACGGGTTGAGCAAGTACGTAAAAATAGAGACAGTAACACAAAGACTCGTTTTCTCATTGGATTTATTCAAACTATAGAGACAGTGGATACGAAAATAACTAGGAGATATATGATACTTTTTTTTTGTATCGACGGACATACACTTAACAACGTATGATCTCAGATGGTCATTTGTTGAAGACTTAGAATAAAAACTGAAAGTACTCCTGAACAAGGTAGCAAAGGAAAGCGGAAGAAATAACTAACTATAAGATAACAAAATATAGGGTATCAGCAAAAGAGATACCTATCGATGTGAGATTCAAATTGGTGACATCTGAATCAATTTAACTATCTGGGCTGTGTAATGACAGACGACACCTTGTGTAATAATTTTCGTCGGAACGGCTAAAATTACCTTCAAGAAACCAAGAAAAGTACAAAGAAACACGGAGGATCTGTTAGCAACGAAGAAAGAGTAATGAACTGTTGTCATCTCCATTCTCCTATATTTCAAATAAAACGTTAGGAAGACAACCCTTATTGATATTTGAAAGCGGGACAAAAGCTATTGGATTTGAGAAACCTATTTCTCTGAAAAATTGTTTGAAGAGAAAGATTTTATAAATGTCAATCAGTACAGTGGGGCGAAACAAATATTCGTACATATACACACATATTTAATTTATTGTATTTCCAGCCGAGGAATAAACATACTTTTCGTATACTTAACGGTATACAGATGCATAATAACTAAGTAAGCACAGAAAACAGAAAAAAAAATGATTTAATAGAAATAAATTCCATTTATTCATTTTAATGGGTGAAAAAATTATTAAAAATGTGCATATGTACGAATATTTGTTTCCTCCACTGTACACCCACACACACACACACACACACACACACACATACATATATATATATATATATATATATATATAACTGATAGAGATAAAACAAAAATTCAAGATTTCAATAAGACAATGTTGTTCATGAATTCACTTCCCCTCTTATGGAATGTTTCTGTAATAATAACAATGCAAACCTGCATTGGTCACAGAAACACCGTATTATTGCACCGACGCTCATGACTCTCCACAACTTCCTGACACATCAAACTCTAATCAGCACTTGACATTTTCCATGTTCCCCTGAACCATTTTCACACGCTCATTAGGCAAATTTCACGCTGTTTTCCTCTATTATTTATTCCTTGAATACATCCCGTGCGTATTAAATTTTCGAAGACGTTTTTCCTCATTAAAATTTCAACTCTTTCAAAATGTCTTCTTAGTTTCCCTTTTCTGTAAATTCTCTTCGTTGCTCGCATGCTATTCTCAGCTTCTGTCTGTCGAACGGTGTCTCTGTCTTTTCGAATCTTTTCTTCTGTAAGGAAATTGTTCGGTATTCACTGTCATGTTGCAATGGTAATGGTAATATTAGTCTGCAAGGAAACTGTAGTGTTGTATGCAAATTAGATAGACAAGTATAAATAGAGAACAACTGTCGAACATTGGAGGGCTATGTTTAGCAAATTCATTTGCTATACAGGACACGGAGAACTGTACTACGACTACTACTACGCAGAGAAAAATGCAAAACATAACAGAACTATTTGGCATTCACTGATTGAGCAGCCAGTACTGATTTCAATTGACATTTATAAAATCTTTCTCTTAAAACAATTTTTCAGGGAAATAGCTTTCTCAAATCGCCGCTATTAGACGATAACTCATCGATTTGCCATTGCAATCCCTCGATCTTGCTGAATCCACTCGTCAGCGTTTGAAGGGCGTCCTGCTCCTTATTCGTGCGTTACGCTTCTCGATCCACTCATAGGCACTTTTAAGCGGCAGTGCACTGTCGCCTTATTGGGTTATACGCCTCCGATGAATGTCAGCCCCTGACACATATTACGATCAGAGAAATAAAATTACTGCTCTTTTTTCCTCCTTGGCGCACACTGATAGCAGAGCGGCCATGTTTACACTGTAAGAGTATCAAGAAAACCGGCGCGATCAAGCTCAAACTTCGATCACGTGGCTACAGTAGTTCTAACTATAAGCACGCATGGGAAGAAGACAAGCGTAATGAAAGTGCGGACAGCTTTTGATTTATCTTAGTATATAAGGTATGTTGTGTAAAGTTTTTCATAGTTGCACTGATCGCTGATAGAAGCGCCGATCTATACGAAATATTATATCGGCCTTTTTGACGGGTTGTGTGCTTGTCTTATAAATTGTCTTAACTATCATAATTTGTATTTTGTTGTTGTTGTATTGTTTTTAACTCACTTTAGCTTCGTTTGGTACAAGGGCATTTTTATCCATCGCTGTTGATTTAATTTATTAACAATAAAAATAGTTAAAAGTGAACAGTTGTCGCAAAAGTAGCCACAAACTCAGTACACGTCTTATTGGTATATTGAATTCCATCCTTGGCTTTCAATTTGAATTGCATGAAAACTGTTTACGCAGTTTGGGTGTCCTCCCGGCTGTAATTTCGTTACAATGTAAATTTAATGTTTGCCCTAAGATAGTAATTGATTCTGTCAAAACAAGATCACGTAACAAGCATGGCAAGTATTTGTTTAATTGGATTTCATACTAACTAAATTGTCTCTTCAATTTCGCTATCTACTTCGGTATTAATTTGTATACATATGTTTGAGTTTATTTGTACTTATTTGTTTATCTATCTCACTTGGTTCATATGCCTAAAATCATTCTGTAGGTCAGTTCTTTTATGTGTCATGATCGTTCCGTGGTTTCGATACTGTTTCCAATCGTTTTATCAAGCATTTCCATTATATATATGTATATATATATATATATATATATATATATATATATATATATATATATATATATATATATATGTATATATATATATATATATATATATATAGGACAATAGGATATACATATATATTTATAAATATAAATATATATATATATATATATATATATATATATATATATATATTATAAATATAAATGACAATAGGACATATATATATATATATATATATATATATATATATATTTATGAATATGAATATATATATATATATATATATATATATATATATATATATATATATATATGTATATGTATATGTATATGTAAATACAATTGCGCTGGACAGGTCATGTGTTACAACACAACAGAATTCCAAAAATGCTCATGTATGGTCAACTTGACAATGGTCATCGAAACGTGTGCATAGGTACAGGGATAAGCTAAAAAGTAACCTCTTAGCTGCGAATATAAATCACACTACCTTTGAGAACACCGTCATTGATCGCAATGAATGGAAGACGACATGCTACAATGGCATCAAGAACAAGGCAGCATCAAACATTGTCAAGTTTCGTCAAACTAGGGAAAGGAATAAAATATCTGCTGCTGTTCCAGCCATATACTCCAAGAATCCACACTCTTGGATAATCTGTGGACTTCTTTGCAAATCACTAGCAGGACTGAAGTGTCACTTGCGACTCACACACAGGGTTAAATAAACAAAGTTGTCGGAACCTCATGTATCGAAACCGACGGAAGAGTCCATCATATATATATATATATATATATATATATATATATATATATATATATATATATATATATATATATATATATATATATATATATATATATATATATTAAAGACATTTTTATGTTTAACGTTCTTTTTATAGATACAAGTATTTAAGTAAATGTTCTGTTTATAATAAACAGTATTAAATAACATTTACCGGCCTCAATGTCCGAGAAATTTTCATAGAAAATATTCGTCCTTTGACAGGATTCGAACCTAAAGTATATAAAGGACGAATATTTTCTATGAAAATTTCTCGGACATTCAGGCCGGTAAATGTTATTTAATACTGTTTATTATAAACAGAGCATTTACTTAAATACTTGTATCTATAAAAAGAACGTTAAACATAAAAATGTCTTTAATAAATAAATTGTCGGACTTTGTCCATTTCTTATATATATATATATATATATATATATATATATATATATATATATATATATATATATATAAATGACAATAGGAAAATTGTTGTTATATATATATATATATATATATATATATATATATATATATATATATATGTGTGTGTGTGTGTGTGTGTGTGTGTGTGTGTTTAAAAACTTCAGATAGAGCATATCTGTAAAAAGACAATATAAATGAAAACAAAAAGAAGACCTGTCTTAGCGGACGCATTTCGTTCTCTGAGGGACTTCATGAAGGCAAATGTAAGGATTATATTTTGTGATAAGTATTTATATACTGTCCTGTCATACGTCCATGACATTGCCTGACATTTTCGCTGAATATTCATTAACACCTCTATAACAATTATTCTGGGGAAAAAAAACTGTAATATTTTTTTGCTTTTGTATATAAGCACTTGTAACAAAATAAAATACTTATATCTACCTTGATAAAGTCCCTATAATGACGAAACGCGTCGGCTAAGATAAGTATTCCTTTTGATTTTATTCATATATATATATATATATATATATATGGTCGACTCTCCCGTCGTATTCGACATCTGAGGGTCAGCAACACATTTCCTAAGAACCAACAGCCAGACATCAGTATTTATAATTTGATTATAATATTGAAGGCTTTGTGCAGAACCAACCACACTTTTTAAAGGACTGGCTATAGACCTCGTCTACTACGTGCCACAAGGCCTGTATTCAGTCTGTATTGAGGAGGCAGGTAATTATCGCAATAGGCTGTTTAAGTACCAATATTTAAGTACTTTTTCAATACGGGTGTTTTCGAAAATGCTGGGTCTCATAGGAGTAATTGTATATTGATCAGTTGTATATTGATTCAACGTTTAAAATTATTATAATTATTATTTAATGTTGGGTATAAATGCTAAAAATAGTGTGTGGGAAAGGAAATGACGTGAAATAAAATATAAAATTAGTTAAATGTATATATAAATGATCAAGCAGTCCAAGAGGGGCAACTTTACGCTATGATGATAAAGGTTGGTGGAAAGAAAAAAAAAGAGAAAAAGAAAAAGAGAAAGGAAAAGAAAAGAGGAAGAAGAGGAAAGATGTATAAAATTAAAGGTAAAATAAGAATTAATATAAAGTTAATATTGATTTAGTATTCAAATAAATATAAAAATAAAAAAAAACTATAAGCATAAAAATATGAATATGAGATAAAATATGATACCAGATTAATGTATTTAGTTATTCAATAGTGTTGTATTATATATCGTACCTATGAACACTAATGGGTATGTCCCAATCCTCATAAATACTTTAGACACTATGGTAAGTGGAGGTTAATACGTTGCCGAAGCTGACAGCGTGAGCTATCAGCACGGGAAGCTCTTGACGTGTCGAACTCTGCCTTTGGGCAGAGAGGAACCTGGACGAGGCTATGGCGAAAGTCAAAGGCTCGTCCGGGTAGGTAGACACATACCCGATCACGCGTATGCGGGGTCTATGGGCAATTTTTGCCGGAGCCCACGAGCTCGGATTTCTGCACATTAAATTTTGGCTAGTGCCGCATGCTGACATGCTAAGTAGTCCACCACTAGCAGTGGTTTACCTACTTCACGTCGCAGGGAAATATTGTATTTTCTTGATGCTATAATGATGACCATTTCATTTACAACCTCCGTTTTAGTTATTCCTCATTCATTAACCCTTTCCACGTTAGAACATTTTGGTGAAGAGGATGAGTTATTGACCCTGTGCATAGTAAATCTAAAAAGGGTTGTGCTATATACTGTACCTATGAACACTAATGGTTATGTCCGTTTGATTATCCTTCATTCAATAACCCTTCCTAGCTTACAACAGATTGTTTTCAAAGACTATAGGCTTCGTGGAGGCTATACTGTACATTAATTCAACGTATAATATATATATATATATATATATATATATATATATATATATATATATATATATATGTGTGTGTGTGTGTGTGTGTGTGTGTGTGTGTGTGCGCGCTTGTGTGTGTGTACGTGTATATATATATATATATATATATATATATATATATATATATATATATATATATATATATATATATATTAAAGACGTACGGTGTAGTAATAGATTGCGGCTTGGATTGAGGAATCTGAAAGCCTAGTTCGAATTTTTTTTTTTTTTTAATTTTTTTAAGCATTTCACCCCAAGCAAGGCGGGAAGCCACTAGAATGCAAGGGGTTACAGAAAATTTAGAGCAAGATCAGATAGGATTGATAAAAGAAAGGAAGAGGGTAGTGGATAGATCAAGGCAACTGGAAATGTCGATTGAAATTACACTTGAATAGCTGGAGATTATAGCTCACAGGGAAACATAAATAGGGAAGGGAGTTCCACAGGTGAGAGGTGCGAGACATGAAGAATTAGAGTAGAGCGAGACATGAAGCTATTAGAGTAGAATACCTGTCGAATCCATTCTATTCTCTTACGTGCTATTACAAATTCCCTTCTTCTCCCTCCAGCTATGGGTAGATAACAGGACAGACTTCGTTCTGTAGCCTTGGATGGCAACTGGTCTAAGAGAAGGACAACTCTGAATTCAAAACACGCGAGGTTTGTTTGGGGAGTGCACCAGGTGTCTATATTCGGTCCTTCAAAAAGTCTGGATGGTTATGCCTAATCAAATCACATGTGCTGGTGTGTGGCTGTCGCTTCCTAGAAACTGAGCTGCTTGACCCTCATACGTCGAATTCGACGGAGAGCCGGATATATATATATATATATATATATATATATATATATATATATATATATATATATATATATATATAATAATTATATATATATATATATATATATATAATCATGTATAAAAATAATATATATATATAATAATCATATATACAATAATCATTCATATATATATATATATATATATATATATATAATTATTTATTTAAAAAAATTTATAACATAAATATGTTATAAAATCACTAAAAAAAATAACCATTTTGTTTCAACACACTCGGTGTCTTATCAAGTGATGATGTTGAATGTAAAGTAAAATGTTTAAAATATTTATTTACTGTCATATATATATATATATATATATATATATATATATATATATATATATATATATATATATATGACAGTAAATAAATATTGCTTCTTAGAATATGGAGATATAATAGCCCGATGAAAGAAATTCAAGCAACAAAATTACAATAACAATAATGATGATAATAAAAATAACACTTTTGGTATATTATTTGGCGCTTAGATCAAATAGAAGCATAACGAGAATAGGTTTTAGAAATCAGTGTTTTCTGACACGCCTCTGTATCTTCATACATTAAAGTGAAATTTTACATTTTAGTGATTTTTGGGCATGCGTTCTGGCAACGATGAAAACTAGTAATTTGGGGGCTAGTTGTTTCCCTCGATTAGGATTGTGCCGGTTTTGTAGATTTTTTTTCATGGAGTAAATTCCTATTTGAATCAAGAATAAATTAAATCAAATAAATTTACAGATTCTAAATATATAGAGTGCGATTGATAAATTGTCGTGTAAATTACGCAAACATGAAAATAACGCTGACATCACATTTTAACAGATATATTTACCAACATTACACAAAAATATCTTGAAATACTGAAGAGTAAATTTATGCAATAAAATGACAATTGGCTTCAACCATGGGCTCCAGCCGACTTCGACATCTCCTGCATCTCTTTTGGGGGGTCTCCTTGTTTACGTTGGTGAATGCTGCCATAATGCTTGCCTTCAGTTCCTCTCTGGTACTACAAGGAATTTTGTTGGACTCTCGCTCATCTGCACCCACCACATAATAATCAAGGGGGTTTAAGTTTGTGGAGTTATGTGGCCAAATGTAAGCGTGTGTGTGGTCGCAGAAATTATGTGACAGCCGTGACCGTGTTCTCCTGCTTGTGTGGCTTGGTGCAGGGTTTTGTTGCCAAGCAAAGTATCTTCAAGTAGCCAACCTCTTGACCCAAGACAGCACTATGTGTTGAGTGCTCCGTGTTGAGTCTGAGCCCTTCACCAACAAATTCGAGAGTTCTTTTCTGAGCTGCCGTATCTTCGTAATCCTCATTAGACTCATGCAACTTTTTTTCCGAATCCTGTGTACCGTCCTCAGACTGACACCCAAACACTCTACAATGTTCGTATTGGAGTTTCCGGCGCGAATGTCAAACAGTGCAATATGCTGTTTCCAAATTTCTGGTGGAGCGAACTGCATCATAGTGCTCTTTTTCTTACGCACAGTAACCCAAATGACCCTACTATATTGTGCATTCGACAAAATCGACAACAACGCGCATGCGCGAAATTAAAAATAAAAATGACAACAATTTACACATCACGCCTTGTAAATGTATTTCTTATTAGAAAGAAGTGACAGGTGGATTAAGAATAAAATAATAGCGAATACAGTCGTTGCTGCGGCTCCTGATCCTATGAACAGACGTTCCCCTCATAGTGAATGGAACATTCAATGTTCAACAATTTTGGGTAGCGAAGGTTGATTTTCTTTCTACACAACAGTAATTATATCACAATTTACCACAATTATATAGCAATTAACTAAAACTTTAAATCAGATAGGTTATTTACCAAATAAATACACAATGTTAATTCTACCAATTAATTTCTACAAGGCCTCTGTGCTAATAGATCACAAAATGAAATATTAGCATCATTCTGTTTCTTCTATGTACCGCGTCCATTCATGACATGGGTGAACATAGCTCTCCAAAACTCTCCACCTTTATATTTTCGTTTTTATATCTAAATTGCCATGACGTTTTTTGAAAGAGTAGTTTCCCATTGTCTCTATCTACAGTTTTATATTCAAAGTTATCCTAAACACAGTACCAATCTACCCAGCTATTTAATATAAAAAGGACCAACAATAAAAAATTATACTAAAATTAACATCAATACATTTTATCACTAGTTGAAGGCATACCATTACGTTCAATTTATTTAAATTTCGGCATTAAATAACCCATGGTGGTTGATATGCCACTTAACAAAATCAACCAAATAAACCAAACTTTCTGAAAATTCTTACCCATCTAAGGATTGGCCTATTTTGACGTTGCTTGATTTCAGCATGCTTTACAGTATATGTAATCATTAGCTTGGATAAATTTTTGATCTATTTAATAAACCATCTAGTTCATGTCACCAGTTACATAAACACCTAATTTAAAGTGATTTCAATAACTTGGAAATGATTGTAACGTAAGTGGCGTAGGTAGAGCAGAATGAATAATGGACAGAGAAAGTACATAAAAAAGACAAAAAAAAGAAAAAAGAAAAAAGAACGAGAAAGACAACTAGCAGCGATCTGGACTGGAATATGAATAAGAAGACCGATTTCCTTTGCGTCCCCCGTGGTAGAATCTAAGCCATCAATACGGCTTTCTGGAGACGGGCGAAGTCAGATGAGTCAGTTGGTTGAAAAGGTAAGAGGAATACATCTGATGTGAGCCGATTCTAACTGATGAGGAATCAGAGCCGTTTCCGAAGATTCATTTATTGGCTGATCACGTGACGCTAAATTTCCAGAAGTGAATAAGCGTCTAAGGAGGAAAAATCGAACTCGGTTATCTGTAGACAAGGAGCACGTAATCAGATTAAATATCCCCTTTTTTTTTATGGATCTCTCTTTCGTTACTTTCGTTATATTACCCGCCTTTTTTTTTTTTTTTACCTCAGTGGCTAATCCAGGCTTAGAGATTATCTGTTGGAATAAGCGTATGTTCTGGTCGGTAAGAATTTTCTCAGGTTACCCTTTCTCTTTCACTACATTCCTATCATATATTAAAAGAACTGTTGTCTTGAATTTCACCAATATCCTCCTGGAGTCAGTTTAAACTGTTGTCTTGTTTTTTGTTTTTTGGTTTGTTTTTTTTTCATATATCTAAACTTAATGTACAACTTTAGAAAGTGAGAATTTCACTGTAATGTGATGGAACATTTTCCTAGTTTTCATCTGAAAACCTGAAAATACGAACTTTATACAAAATGGTCATAATCAGGTAACCCCCCCATTTCGCTAAAAAAGGGCATACCATGATGAAAAAGGCCCCGATCTTGAGGAAAACAAACTTTTATCATAAAAGCAATTATGCTATTATTAAGAGAACAACCAAAATATTTTGAGTTATTTTATTAAATTTTTTAATCTATTCTCGCACGTTCCAAATTTTGCTTAAACATCTTGGTCATTTTTTTTTTTTTTGCGTTAGCGGGTGGGCAAATGATTAGTATTACGATATTTAGCGCCGTTTTTTTTTTTTTAAATAAAAAAAACGTTGATTTTGAAATTCTTGCAAAAATTAAATAATTGACAGATTTTAATGAAATTTCCATGACTTATTCACAAATGAATTAAATTATTCAAATTTTTTTTAAGAAAATCTTGGAAGAATTATATCTATGTTTATATCTATTATACGCTTTACTTACTTAATGGAATTTCGAGAATTTAAATTTTGTGACGGTCCATATTGATATTATTAGGTTGGTGCAAAAATAATGACGTTTTTGACGTTAAAAATACGTCAAAAAACGTCATTATTTTTGCACCAACCTCATAGTTAAAATCAAGTCTCCTTGGGGACTTTAAATAATCACTTTTCTTTAAAATAGTTACTCATGTACCGAAAATCTGCTCTGAACCGTAAAATAAAAAAATGCAATCAAACTAAGCTTTTAATTTTTTTTTTATTAATGATATATTATGGACCCTATTGTCTGAAGAAAAAAATTCGATAAATAATAAATTTTTACAAAATTTGTTTTTGAAAATTAATTTTAAACCTCGGATATCGTGTTTTATTTTGTATTTTTCTGGCAGTAATAATAATCACAATATATGGGGAAAAACATAGGTGTCAGTTTAAACTAACGCCAGAAAGATGTGGCACTATTTATAACTTGGTAAGTTATTGTACTATTAATAAAGATTATCTTTTTTCTTTTTTTTAAAGCATTTCACACCTAGCAAGGCGGGTGGGGCATTAGAGGATTTGGAGTGAGTGCAGGTACGAATGATAGAATAAAGGATGAGGAGAGGTATAGTGGATAGATCAAGGCAACTGGAGATATCGTGTGACATTACATTTGAATAGTTGGAGATTATAACTCTCAGGGAAACAGGAATAGGGAAGGGAGTTCTACAGGTGAGAGGTGCGAGATATGAAGCTAGGGATGGAGTAGGAGAGGTGGCTACATTTAACAGTTTCAACAGTGAAAGGGTGAGAGCGGGATGCCAGCCTCGTAGGACGCTTGAATTCGCGAAGTTTGGGAACCAGCGAAAGCAGCTCATTGGAGCAATTACCATGAAAGTATTTGTAAAAAAAAACAGAGAGAGGCGACGGCACGTCTGTGAGAGAGGGACTGTAGACGAGATGCCAGATCGGGGCCAATTATATTGCATATCCGTCTCTGGATCTTATCAAGAACCCCGAGTAGGGGCTCCAGATCACAGAAAAGTTATTGTACTATTAATATTGAGTATCTATCACATTTATTCGTCCTATTTTGGGGACTCATCAGCAGTGCGCATCCACTACCGAGAATTGAAACCCGGACAGTTACATTGACAGGCAAACATCATACCAACTGTACTTCGGTGACGAAGAGGTAGCGAACCAGACTCGATATTTCACCCCTCGTTCACATATTCCTTTACCCATAGGACTGTGCCCCCTAGAGCTACGACTACTATCCCCAAACGGCTCCATCCAGAGCATTAAAAGCCGGTTCAAGCAAGGATATACAAATGATAGAAATTCAGGAAGATTTGAGATAATTAAGTAATTTATTGAGTCTAGAAGAAACTACAACAGAATGCAGGAAGCACTGGACGGCCGTTTCAATGTAACTGTTCGAGTTTCAATTCTCGGTAGTGGATGCGCACTGCTGATATAGGACGAATCTGCATTCTGTTGTTGAGGTTTCTTCTACACTCGATAAATTAATTATCTCAAATCCTCCTTAATTTCTATCATATATATATATATATCTATATATATATATATATATATATATATATATATGTATATATATATATATGTATATATACGCTCTATACTCTATGCACGCTCTATCTCTGATATTGAGCACTTTATTCCATAAATATAGCACACCTTAAGACTATATATATATATATATATATATATATATATATATATATATATATATATATATATATATATATATATATATATATATATATTAGGTCTGTTGCTAAGTATGGGGGTGTACTGTGGTACATTTTGGTCATTTAAAAATGTACCATTTGTCCATATATTGCATATTGCGGTCATATCTGGCCTGGTGGTCCTGTAATATATCTCAAGTATCTCGACAAAATCCAAAGTAGAATATGTAATGCTATGGCTCCTGACTTGGCATCTCGACTCCAATCACTTTCCCACTGCCCTGACGAAGCTTTCCTCTGTCTTTTCTGTAACTATTTACATTGCATTTACTCTCATAATCTCCCCTCCTTCGTACATTGACCGTGTCAATTTAAATGTACTGCTTAATTGACAACTAGGTCTCACCGTTTTAATCTTGAATTAACTAGATTCATTCGTAATTTTCATTGTATTAGTTTCTTTGCTCGCACTTTTAACCTGTGGGACTCGATTTTTTAAATCTTCAAAGATTTAAATGCAACATCAATCTCCCTCTTTTTTCTTCCTCAATTTTGCTTATTCATCTTGCCTTAGTTTTTTGATTGATTTGTTTTTATGGCTTATCAACCTTTTCCAGGTTATTTAAATCAAGAAAATATTTTTTGATTATAAGACTTTTTTGTAGATACTAATTTACTGATACGAGTATTAATAATTAATTCATGACAGAAGAAAGAAGAGGTGGGGGTCATAACTTTCACAAGTATATTTGCAAATAAGTGAAAATAACGAACAAAACTGGAATTAGAACTCGGCTTTTCGATTTCTAATTCCGAGTCTATATTCATTCCACCAGTCGCACATCCACATTTATAGTACATGATATTCGCAAGCAGTCACCGATCTTTGTAAGAACCATGTTCGACCTTCGTCCTGGGTATGACGATAAACTACGTCCAACAACAAGGCATCAGATCAAGCGGTTTTGTGGAGTGTGGAACCACCTCTCAATTGATGGTGATCCCAGGTCCACCCTGACCCGGTGTGGTAGCACCTATTGGAATCCAAGATATGGGTAAGTAGTTAGGTTTGGACTCCATAGAGATTCTGACGCATTATGGTCGATGAGATAAGAATGGTAAGTAAGAATGCATTGTTTTGGTGAAAGGAATATTGTTGTATGGTTGGGTCAGTGTTTTGGGGGCTAGAAATGTTTTACGGTAAGACAGAAGAAGACCACCTGTTTCCCCAATTCCCTTTTTGGACTTGTGCCACATTTGTACTTCATGTACAATAAATATTATCACTGTTCACTCTATTCACTATTGCTATACGTTTATTCTTCCTACTCTACTACTAGACAGATTACAATTCTCTTCTGCTGATTATACATTTTGCCGATTACTACTTGAACAAATATTATTAGTGTGGAGATTTTGGAAGGCTTTACTACCAGTACCAGCGTCTACGATGTCTCGTCTAAAACGTGCATTATTGGGAGTGATGACGAGCCTTCGTTTGACATTAAAAAAATGACCAGCGAAGCCGTCCAACACCACAAAACAATAAAAGTATTTATTTTGTATACAAATTCAGACTTGTATCATAGACAGGGTTCATAGCTGGTGGTACGTTCTAACAGAAAGGGAAAGACGACTCCTTTCTTGTTAGCCAATCCTCCTGTTTATTTCTTTACTTGTTAAGTCTTACGTCTACATTAGATTCAAACACCGGTTCCCGTACGATCACCGAAGGAAAGAAACGTTGAGTCTGGTCAGTATCTAGATAGGTGATTAATGGCAATACTAGGTACTGTAAGCTTGGGTGTGCCAATGGTGTAATTGATAATGACTGGGAATTGTTAATCGGAGAGTCGTGTTCTAATCCCCGTTGTGTTTGTTATATTCACTTAGGCGCAAGGAAAGGTATGAATCCATGGCTTCGCCCTCAGCTATGATTTAATTAGTAAGGGTGATATAATTAAACCATTATTATCTCCCAAATACGAAATTATTACTAGAATCTAAAAATATTTTCTGGCCTTGAATAAAATGCAAATGTTGATAAGTTGTAGAAAACAAATCATTCAAACGATATTTGGTGGTAATAGGAGTGAACCATACTCTCCTTCTTTCTTGTCGAGAATTGACCTCGAAACCTTCTTTTCCTTGATTTATATTGGTGTCGGTAAGAAAACTGATGCGATGCCATTAGGTTTGTCATTCGTTTGGTACGGAGTAGAGATATTTTTTATTTAGATTTATTTATTTATTTATTTATTTACCTACTAGTACGATTTCATTTGATATTTTTCTTGCTTCTTTTTTCTCTCTTATGCTCATCAGCTAGTCCCTTTTTTCCTTTGCATATCCTGAACAGCCAGTTGTCTACATCCTTTCATACTAAAGCGGGTGTCCCCCAGAGTTCCATCATTGTTCCTTCACTGTTTTAAATTTTCACTAATGACCTTCCCGATGACATCATCGCTCAATTTGGCTTCTACGGTGATGACACAACCATTTACTCCTTCCTTGATAGTAAGTAAGGCTTATCAGTTCGGCAAGGTCAAAATGGCCACCGATCTCCAAAACGATCTTCAGTCCGTCGTCAACTTGGGGCAAAAGATGGCTTGTCAATTTTAATTCTTCATTCTCTCTGTTCCTCATCTGAGAGACTCCTCTCTGCCTCCCATCAGCAAGGCTGATACTAACTGGCAGGAAAGGGCTAACATTCTCAGATGACATGAAGTGGAAAAGACTATATTAAATCCATTGCTAGGTCAGCTGCCAAGAATGTCGTTTCACTGTGTCGTGCGAGACAGTTTTTCTCTCCAGTATCTATCTTACATATCTATAAGTCTACCATTCGTCCATGCTTGGGATATTGCTGTCATATATGGTCTGGCGTCTATGATATTCACCTAGAGCTCATTGATAAGATCCAAACAAGAATCAGCAATATTATTAGTCCTGATCTGGTGGCTCGGCTTCAATTACTTTCCCATCGCCGTAAGGTTGCCTCTCTGTGTCTGTTCTGTAAATACTTTCATGGTAATTGTTCGAATATGTTCTTCGCTATGGTACCTAGATTTTTTAAATTTAAGTGCAGTACTTGACTAACGTCGAGATCTCATCAATTTACAGTTGAGCTGGCTAGATGTAGTTGTAAGTGTATGCTAACAGTTTCTTATCTCGCACTTCTCGCTTGTGGAACTCCCTTCCGGCTCCATGTTTTCCAGCAAAAAATCATGTAAAAGCAATGTCAATCTTTATCTGCTGTGATCATGATTACTCTTTTCTCTTTCGGGGAGATACTCACAGTGCTGATACGGAATGTCTTAGAGTGGCATTTTCATACCGGTTAGGCATCAGTATATTGTTCTTCCTGGGTTGAACTTGGGCAACCCATCCTGAATTTAGGCTAGTTTAGGTTTGTTTTTGAATCTTCATTCTCCTTTTTTTCAGTTAACTTAGCTAGGTTGTGTATGCTCATAGGCCCCTTTTATTTCTATCCCTATCTTTCTTTTAGTTTAATTTCCCATCCCTTCTCTCGTTAGGTGGTCAGTGATGTCATTTCTCTGGTGGATGCGAGGCGCCTTGCGCGTGTGTGTGTGTTTTTCGTATTTGTTGTTGTGTCTGAGTAAGTTCGTGTCTGTGTGAGTGCTTGGGATGAATGAATGCTTTTATATTATTATAGCCTCGCGTATGTTTCTTCCAGTTAACTGATGCTTCTGCCACACTTAAAGATTGAGGGTTTCTTTTTTTTATTACTAACATGATTTTATTTATTAAAGACATTTTTATGTTTAACGTTCTTTTTATAGATACAAGTATTTAAGTAAATGCTCTGTTTATAATAAACAGTATTAAATAACATTTACCGGCCTGAATGTCCGAGAAATTTTCAGAGAAAATATTCGTCCTTGGACAGGATTCGAACCTGCATCCTTTACGCAACCGTATTTACACTGACGTGCCTTACCGTTAGGCAAGCGTAAATGACGGTTCCGTATAGGATGCAGGTTCGAATCCTGTCCAAGGACGAATATTTTCTATGAAAATTTCTCGGACATTCAGGCCGGTAAATGTTATTTAATACTGTTTATTATAAACAGAGCATTTACTTAAATACTTGTATCTATAAAAAGAAAGTTAAACATAAAAATGTCTTTAATAAATAGATTGTCGGACTTTGTCCATTTCGTAATATATAACATGATTTTATTTAGTTCATTGTACATAAAGTTATACCATAACATACATATTCATTGGGGATTTTTTAAATTGTTGTTTTATTCCCCTCCCCCCAGACAGACACTGAATTGTATATATAGGGACTATTTAGGATTTTCATAGAGACAATGAGGTATTATGGTGGATGAAGGTAAGTAAGAATGTGCTGTTTTGGTTTTAGGAATATTGTCTGTATGTTTGAGTCAGTGTTTGCGGCTAGCTAGGTTTAAAGTTATGACAGATGAAAGTCGTCCTTTTCTCCATCCACCTATTTTGTTCTTGTTCCACATTTTCTGTATATAACAGAAATAAATATCGGGAAGTTTCCAGCAGTCAGCTCTGACAGTCGGACCGAGCATTCTTGCTGTAACACTCTCGTTTGTATATGTTTGTATTACTGTTTGTGTTAATGTTTGTTTAACTCAATTCCTCTCTTTGTGTCTTTATTTCTGCCCATTTACATGGCCACAACAATTAATGTTTCTGTTCTTAATTCTTTCACACACTGTAATCCCCTGTGTCTTAGTGGCCTTACTGTCTTGCATAGGGTGATACCAACTTAAAAAATACGTTTTTAATTGTTTATTATCTTTTCTTTATTCCTTTTATCCTACCCTCTTTCTGTTTGTGCTTATCTCTTTCTTCACTTGCGTGTCTTTTCTTCCACTGTCTGCCTCTCTAATTTTCATTTCCCCTCATTTAAATCGTCTGCTTATTTTTGTTACTTTCTTGCTTCCATTCATTTCTTCACTCTTCATTTCTCATTTTGTTTGAAATCATACCTTCCGCTTTTATTTTTTATTTTTTTTTTTTTTATCTATCTTTTTCTCTCCATTAACGTCTCACTATTTCGCACTATCATTTGCGTTCCTCCCCGTTTACTCTGAATTGGAATTCAGGTCTCCGATTAAAAATTTAGAACCATTATCCATTGCATCACCCGTACATCGAAGCACATGTTATTCCCAAGCGATCAACTATCTAAGTAGTGACCACCGGACTACACTTTGCTTAACTTTTGTACTTGAACCGGTGTTTCAATGTAATGTGGCCGGAAGACTTAACTACGAAAGAACTACTCAGGAGGATTGCCGGCTAAAAAAGAGGAGCCGTGTCTCTCAGATCCCACCCTCACCGAGAACGTACCGCCAGCTAACGATTTTCTCTCATAAGAAGTATACAAGTTTCTATTTGTCCAGAAAATATTTTTAATTTATTTTATTTACTATACTTTGACTACTACAAAGTAAAAGTAAAAAAAAAGAATTATGGGAATTGTAGTTTCATCTTCTTTCACTCTTCTTTTCCATTCCCAACCTTTTTCTTGACACTTATCTCTGATATTATTTTCCTTTCTTCTCTCTTTAATATCTTCCCTACCCCATTCTTCTTCTTCTTCTTCTTCTTCTTCTTCTTCTTCTTCTTCTTCTTCTCTATGATACAGACGATGTGACCCAGATTTTATGCATTATTCAACAAAATGTGTTTAAAGTTTCTACTGTGTGCATTACAGTCCGCAACAATTGAGATTGTCGGTTTTATAAATCAAGCATGAACAAGTATTTTTAAGCATTCGTAACGTGGAATTAGACGAAAATAACAACTGTTTCTTCTTTGAATATCATTTATAAGTTTGTTGCAATTAGCGACGACTTCTCATTTTAAAACACATTTATCAAATTACTCGCTAAAATATCTCCATTAAATGGCGCACACTGAATCGCCGGTTTTAGAAATGCGTTCGTAGCCTGATTTTTATTTTGAAACGTTAAATCTATATGATTAATGAAAGGAGTTGATTTAAGTACATTGACAAAAAATATATTAGACTGAAATATAAACATTAGTTTTAGCTAAAAAAAATTCGATTTTTGTCCATGATTTTTTCTTAAAAATAAATAAATAAATAAAATAAAATAAATAATAAAATAAATCATAATGTATAATATATAAATATAAATATAATATTATATATAATATATATATATAATATATATATACATATTATATATATATATATATATATTATATATATTTTATATATTACATATTATATATTATATATAATATTTTATATATAATATATATATATATATATATATATATATATATATATATATATATATATATAATATATAATATAGGTATAAATATAGTATATAAAATGAAATAGTAAAATATTAAAATAAATAATAAAATTAATAAAAAATAAATCAATAAATAAAAAATAAAGTACAAATATATTTTATCGAATTATATATTAACCAATATTTCTACTTATCAGCCAACAACACTTCAGTATCTTTTGATTAAATTTCGCCGGTTTTGATACGAAAGATTTTTCAACGAAATCGTGAATCTGGTTTTCATTAGGGAAAGTTTACCCCCATTAACATGTTTTAAAGTGATAATATAATTCGCTGATGCTAGGTTGTTACATGAAGGTTTAGCAGACTATTATTTTTAGGGAGAAGTTTATCTCAGCACCGACTTCCGGAAGTTGACCTTCGGGGTCAGGTGTAAGATATAATAAGGAAGTCGATTCTGATTTGGCTCTGCTAGTTTGGGAATGAGATAGAGAAAGACTTTTCTGTGAGTTGGTTCTTGCCTGTCAAGAGATGTAGACGTGTTCTCTTACTTGTCTGAAACGGATCCCCAGTAAGGGGGCAATCCCACTGGACAGTTAGATAATGTAGATATCAACATGATTATAAAAATATTTATGTTAAAATTCTTTGTGTTGAAGTCTTTCATTGCCTAACCGAAAAGATTGGCAATTGCCGGCCAAGAGAAAAAGCCGAGCTGAAATCATTCCCTGCTGTCAACATGCAACAGGGTTAGGTGTGAATATTGTCACAGATGAAGAAGAGACTTGAAGCAACAGAAATGTGGCTCTACAGAAGGATGCTGAGAATTTCATTGACGACGAAGTTTTAGAGAAAATAGCAAGAAAAGTGTGTTTATACATCAGGAAGAGAGAGTTGAAATGTCTTGAGCAGATAATGAGGAAAGAGGGCTTAGAAAAATTGACACTCACATGACATTGATGGCGTGAGGGACAGAGGAAAGCATCGAACAACCTACCTAATGTTTTTGTGTAAATGAATAGCAGAACAGTGTTTAGGAGAGAGAACAAAATTTATTAAGAGCTATAAAAAAAGGAAGTTGTGGAGATCCATGATCGCCAATGTGCTGAAGAGGCACAAAGAAGAAGAAGAAGAAATTAATATTATCTCGATGATGCCACCACCCGTACTAAATTATCCTTCTTCCGTAGATCTCAGATGCTGAAGTTTTACCCAAGTCAGTCTACTGCGTTTAACATTGTTGTATGTAACCCATTTTTCATCGATTGTTAATACATTTGAGGAACATGTTATAAACTTGTGATAAAAATTTTTGCACTGAATAAACGGTCCCCTTTGTTCTTTTCGCTAAGAAGGGTCGAATGTTGACATATATCAGAAGTGTTCGAGTTACTTGGTTTCCGTACATATTTTAGGCAACATATTTATTTAATCAAGATATTCACGAACGATTATGAAGAAGGAGTTATTCTTTATGACGGGCAATAACACATTTCAAACATAGGTAGGTATTTCTGTGGTAAAGTAGTTTAAGCTAGAACTCACCACGAGAGAGTTTCCGATTTTTTGGCAATTCATTGACAACCCAGTTGTCTAAAATTTGTCACGATCTTTATCACATACAAATGAGGCGCAACAACCATGAGAGAAACTACAGATTTTGGCCCGGAAAGGGCTTATTTCTGCCTCACAATGCTTCCAAATTATTTATTCATCATCGATGACGTTTCGGTGTCTTACTCAGCATTCATTTTGAATGGTATCATCTCCGGAATGAAACTACGGAAATCGTAATGGCATTGTTTACACATTCAGCGTTCCTTCTCCAAGTGCCAAATTGACGATTCTAACTTATTTAGTAGTACTGTGTCTCAAGTTAACGTCTTAAAGGCGAATTGTCTGATTTGCTACGTAGACAATATATTGAGAGGTACATATCTTTATGAGCAGCGGAACATTCGAAAAGTTAGGTACAATAGCAGAATGCATAGATTTACACAAACAAATGATAAAATATTTTGCATATATATTGAGAGGAAGAAACAACTCAACACCGCTGATTGAGCACCGGAACAACTCAGCACCAGAAAAACATAACTTTGTTTTTATAACCGAATAAAAGGAATTTCTTAATGACTAAAACCTTAATTAGTGAATATTTTCTTCATACAAGGCATTATGTAAAATATGATCCAGTCATTTTTTTTGTTTTTAATTAATTTTAATAAAGTAAATCGTAATATAATCTATTTTTAATAAAGTAAGTCTAAATTCCAAAAATATTTTCATGAAAAATATAATATTAATTTTGTGAATAATTTAAATTATTTGGCTGACAAATAAAACCAATGTAAAAAAAAATGTATAATCAAATTTAATTCGTATTAATTGATATATAAACCAAGTATTTCAACTAAACTATTTTGTTTAAATTACATTACGATTTACTTTAAAAATAATTAAAAACAAAAAATTTTGTATTGCATTTTTTGATTTACTTTATTAAAAATAATTAAAAACTAGTGACTTTTTTATTTAATTATTTATGTCAATTTACTTTATTAAAAAGGAAATGTCTTTATGATCATAAACTGCCTACGTCATTGATAAATGCGTACTATACTGTGTTGGTTTAAAGGAGTGTATCAGTGGTTCGCATTTATCAATAACTCAGGCATAGTTTGAAACTGACATTTGTAAAGTTCAGTCAATCAGCGGTCGATTTGTCACCTTATTTATATTATGAAGAGGACACCACTTTTAAAATAATAAATTAGATATTGGATTGTTTGATTCTGAAAAATGTTGTCGGAAGAAGATGAATGCTAATTGAACAACGATTATTCCCTACGTTTCCGTGAATTTTTACAAGATGACCAAATTATTTAAGTAGGTCTTATGAAAGTAGCAAGTTATAGACCAAAGCACGAATTCTCCTAAATCCGTGATTTCATATGGCATATCATACTACAATCTTTCTTTATATACCGTGTCTTTTCAGGACGTAGGCGATCATTTCTCTCCATAACTTCATGTCCCTTGTAGCTCTTAATAAACTTGGTCTTTCTGTTATTTCTCCTAAGCTCTGATCGGCTATGCCTTTATTCAAGTTCACTAAGTATGCATTGTTTTCCTTGTCCTTCTTGCCCTCAATCTGTCCAGTGTGTATCAGATTTTCCAAACCCTCCTTTTACATTATATGCACCAGAAACCTCAAATGTCTCTTCCCGATGTTAAACATTAGCTTCATTCTCCAAAATGTCGTCGTTGCTCACACGTTCAATCAACGGTAGCCTCAGCATTTCTGTTGCTTCAAGTCTCCTCTACAACTTTGTGGAGATCATCTCTTACTCACTGCCATACAGGAGGACAGATATCACATAGCAATTTAGTACTCTTTTCATTATTTCTAGTGAAGTTTTTTCTAATTCTTAATCCTCTGTTTAGTTTTTGGAATGCTTCTTTGGCTAGTGCAATAAGCCTTCGGATTTCAGTGTCACTCTTTCCTCCCTCTGTTAAAACACTTCCCAGATATTTATATTTCTGCACTTGCTTGATTTTGGTATTTCTGATTTGCAATTCAAACTTTGTGCTCATCCATTTTTTAAACAACCATTCTTTCTGTCATCTTGCTGTTGATAGTTAATCCTTTCTTCTCGTTTTCCTTCGCTAACTTCCGTGAGAGTTTTTGTGACTTTCTTTCTGTCTGCCAACAACACTGTGTAATCTGCATACATAATGTTGTTAAGAATGTGGCTGCGAGTACTGAATCCTGGTATGATTACTAGTTCTCAAATAACTGCTTCGATGTATAGGTTCAACAAGTTCAGTGAGAAAAGACATCCTACATTAATTACATTACGATTTACTTTATTAAAAATAATTAAGAAAAAAAAACTACGCCATTTTGATTTGCATTTTTCGATTTACATTATGTTGTAACCTAGGGTAGGTTACTGAATAGAATAATCATACGAAGGTTGGTAATTGTTGTGGATTCCGGGGATGGAATCCTGAACAAATAAATAAACAACGCCAGTAATTGAAATAAAAAAAAAATATGTGTATTAAACGTAAGAATACAAACTTGAAATGAAGATTAGTAGTCCCGGAATGCGGGCTAGTAGAAATGTATATGTACAAGTCTCGGTAAGTGAAGCAGTAATTATCTCTTTTTCTGGACTCGCGTATAACTCGGAGTGAACACCCTGTCTCGAGGTTTTTGTCACGCTATCTCTCCGTAGTATAAGTATACTTTGGATGAGTCCATCTTGTGTACAAGAGACGAGCCGCACAATAGTAATAATCGATAATACTTAGGACAAGAACAACACATATAAGATTCGCCAGCGGCGCGTATAAGAAGTAGTCAATTGCTGGAAGAGATCATGTGAATTCCACAATGAATCTCCAGCTGCAGACCAATATAAAGTATTTACTAATGTATTTATGTAAATGAGGACATACCCATTATCGTTCCTATGTATGCTAGAACGTATGTATACATATTAGGTTGGGGCAAAAATAATATCGTTTTTTGATGTATTTTTAACGTCAAAAAACGATATTATTTTTGCACCAACCTAATATATATATATATATATATATATATATATATATATATATATATATATATATATATATATATAAAATTTAAGAATATGAAATTTAAGAATTAAAACTATGTGTTCGCACTCTCGAGAGCGAGAGCATGTCTTTCAACAATAATACTGCTCGCAATTCTAAATCAAAAACGATAAACCTACAGTTCTGTTGAAAAAGGACATCTCTATCAAGTTGAAATACACGCCTGGTCAAAATCTTAAGATCAGGTTCAAAAGGCTTAAATATATTATATTTAATTTATTTACATATAAAATACTGTTACTTTAATCAAAATTAAAAGCTTAAAGTGTTCTCTTGTTTCTTGGTAAATTACATTTACTAATTAAATGTAAATATTTCGCAAATATATTTTGATTAAAAAGTAACAGTATTTTATATTTTTTAAAAGCCTTTTGTATCTGGTCTTAAGATTTTGACCAGGAGTGTATATTCAAAGAGAACTTATTTTGGAACATTAAACAATAAATATCCAGAGATATAAAACATATACTTCACCATAAAATTATTATTAATAAACAGTATAATTAAAATTATAAATTTGAAATTATAATTATTAATTAAATTCTTAATTAAAATTGATCATAATTATTGGTTTAAATTATTAATTTTTATTATTAATTCGAATTATTGATTATAATTATTCATTCTGTTTATTAATTATGAATATTTATTTCACCATTAATGATTATAGTTAACATATTAACATTTATATTAGTGCTAATATTATTTAATATGATTTTTAGTTAATTATTATCGTTGTTTAAATTATTGCAATTATTATAATTTGATTCTCAAATTTTGGATTGATTTTCCTTATTTCCTACGTCATAGATACTCGGTTTCATTCGTCTTGGAAAGAAATCAGATTCTTTTACACCTTGCATTTAACGTGTTAGTCTTTTTTTTATTTTTATTATTCTGTGAGTTCTTTCTTCTCTGCCGACATTTGATTCGGTTTATAAGAACGTAACTCGTTTCGTTTCGCCACACACCGCGTTTTACATGCTCCCATATTTTTCTTTCGCATTTCATTAACAAACGACGTTGAACAGCGAAAAAAGAAATTAAAATAAATCGAAACAAAAGAGAAACAGAAAGCGTAGCAAATGAAGAAGAATGAAATAAGTGATGAGAAGGGTAAGAAAAGTGTCAGTGAAAAAATAAAAGAAAAACGACTAACGCAATAAAATTATCACGGATGGATGGAAAGGCACAAGAGAGAATTGAATTGATTTGATCAAAGAGAAAGATACAGGCCTTAAACGAGTAATGGCGAGGTGCATATGGGAAAAGAATAGAGTTAGTTAAAGTAATTAATTGCAAAATATTAGAGTGGGGAAAACGGCGAAGATTTAATAACGGTTGAAGTTACAAGAAAAGGATTCTGAAGAATATTGGACACCATGTTGAGTAGCAATTGGAATATAGTAACTTTTGGAAATTTAAAGTTCATTAAAACCGTGTAAGGAGGTTGAAGGAATATATTAGGTTGGTGCCAAAATAATGACGTAATAATGTCGTTTTTTGACGTTACAAAATACGTCAAAAAACGACATTATTACGTCATTATTTTTGCATCAACCTAATATTATAATTATTAAAGGATAGGCGGGGTAAGAGTGACGACGAAGAAGAAGACGACGAAGAAGAAGGGTAAAGAAATATAGAGATGGCAAAGTAAGTGGGCAAAGAAAAAGAAGACCAACGGTAATTCTAAGAATTGGAAGGAACTAGAAGTAGCTAGTGAAAGGACAAGAAGAAAAAGGAAGAGGAGGAAGAAAAGGAAAAAGAAGTGTAAAGAAGTATAGAGATGAAGAAGTAAGAAAGGAAAGAAAAAGACTGTCAGCAACAATACTAAGAAATAGAAGAAACTAGAAGTGGCTTGTGAAACAAGAAGTAGGAAGAGGAAGAGGAGAAGAAGGAGGAGAAAGAGGAAGAAGGGAATACGACGAAAAAGAAGGCAAAAGAAATATAGAGAATAGAAAGGGAGAAAGAAAATGAAAAGAAAACCAACAGCAAATCTAATAATTAGAAGAAGAAGAAGAAAAAGAAGAAGAAGGAGAAGAAGGAGAGCACCATACCACCATTACAGCAGGGGAAAATGAGAATAGCAATGTTTTTTTTTTTGCTTTTTTTGTTCCATTTTATCTAAAACCTCTAGTTATCCTCAGCATCTTTCTGTATAACAATATTTCTGTTGCTTCAGGTCTTTTCTTTATCTTTGAGGAAATTTTCCAGGACTCAATGACATACAGTAGGACAGATGACACGTAAGAGTTTAGTACTCCTTTCTTAGTTTATATCTCTTAATATTCTGCTTAGTTTTTGTAATACATCTTTGGATAATCCATATGTGTCTTCGGATTTTAGTATCGCATTTTCCGAACATTTTTAGAACACTTTCCAGATATTTAAATTTTTCTGCTTTTTTTGTGTGTACGACTATTTCTTAAAGTAATTAAAAATTTAACTGTACTACGTAATTTGCGGTTGAACTGTGCTTTATGGCGGGACCCTATCCACAAGCACATACACCTACACAAAAACATACATTAGGAATTGGAGACTACTGGAAGACTTCGAATTTCGCCATTTTTCCGGTTTTTTTTTTCTTTCTTTTTTTCTTATTCTCAGTGTTGTCTCACAGGAATGGGGGATCTATAAACACCCAGCTTTCGATTTATTCATCAGTCCACAAAAAGCAACTATTATAGGTAATGGAGTAAGTTCACCTTCAAGTTTTAGCTTATTATTCCGTTTTGTATTAATTGCTTTATTCTTTTAGATATAGTTGTAACGAATTTTATGTTAAGCTAAGATAAATTATTTTCAATTGTAGTGGTGACAAAGTTAGTAGGTAGAATCTTATATATATATATATAGATATATATATATATATATATATATATATATATATATATATATACGAAAGAATATTAATCTACAACACAGTGTGTCTGAGGATTTTAATTTTTTAATTTTTTTTATTGTTCAATATATATATATATATATATATATATATATATATATATATATATAAATATAAAAGTGAACATAGAAGTCAACACTTAGAGGCCTCTAAGTGTTGACTTAGAGGCGTCTAAGTGTTGACTTCTATGCTCACTTTTATATTTACACACGCTCTATTTCTGATATTGAGCACTTTATTCCATAAATATAGCACACCTTAAGACTATATTTCTTTATATATATATATATATATATATATATATATATATATATATATATATATTATCCACTGGATTTATGAGAATGTCACGATTTTCAGTCATGGAATATTTTATGAGCCTTTTTGTTTCGGGCTGAATTTGGAGTAATTAAGGTATCAGAGGAATTGTAAAGCATTTTCAATGTATTTCTCCAATTCATATAAAAACCGAGGGTTACAAATACTGGGTAAATGGCATCCGATAATTATTCCGGATTTTATTTTATTTTTACGGTGAGAACAGAAATTTACGAGACCCTTTTTATATGTTGAGTTTCGATGGACACTTAGTTTTAGGTCATTGTCACCACGGTGTGGCAAATTTAACCAGGAAAGGTAAAATGATATTTGTTTCTGTTTACGTAAGAGGATTTTGTTCTAGTTTCAAAAAGAAGTCAACATTGAAATTTAAAGGTTTTACTTTATCAGTCACCTTCTTTCACCTTGTGCGCCTGCGTAGTTATGACGAAAAATCACTTCAGCCAATGAAATCCTAAAAGAATAAACGCGACACACAAAAATGTCTAAGTCTTTAGCTATAAATTTGCATCCAGGTTCTTACAACATTTCATATTTCTTAATATTTCCCGTTGTGGCAATGCGTTATATGTAAAATAAACAACAATTTTAACTTTAGATCATATCATTTATTTTATTGTGCCTAATGTCACCACAAATGTATCCACAAGTTTTCGGTGTCTGCTTTTTTTAATTTTAGGTCAGCGAATCGGTAGTGATTTATGCATCTGAAAATAATTCATATTTATTTGTATCTCACTCATTTAAACCGTTATCTAACTTTTCTCTTTAAAACTTCTTTCTCTTAAATTTTAATCCCTAGCTTCAGCATTAGGTTTTTCTTGTTCTTCTTTCTTCCGTTACACCCTCTCTCTAGAGCTTTCATATATTTCCCTCTCACCCTTGGTTCTCACTCCCACACATACACTCTCACTGAAATTTTGTTTTTTATAGCCAGTTTATATTTTCCAATTTCTTTTGAATTTGTAGGTCTGAAGAATTGGATCATGATTACGATTACGATTCCAATGTAATAAATTATAACCATGGAATATTAGTGTCTGATCCCATTATTTTATTTATATATATATATATATATATATATATATATATATATATATATATATATATATATATATATATCAATATCAAGTTAGTAAAATCAAATTTTTAGAGCGATTTAATATAAAATAACGAAACGTTGGATGGAACACTAGCGAATTTTCCACCAGCAAGGATCTGGTGGGTAAATCAGCAAAAAAAGAGTGGGAAAAAAAAAAAGAAAAGAAAAAGAAAAAAAATATTTTAAAACTTTCAACAGGTTCGTATAATCTTAAAGTCAGAATGTGCCTATATTTTAACATAATTTCGGTCCTCTCATTCATCAACTCAGCACCACACTTGAATGTTGCAATTGCCAACTTCTACTGACTCAGTTGATAGGATTGCTATTCACTTTAATAGCTTTCACTTTTCTTAAATTATTCCATCGAATGGCAAGACTTTTTTTTTCATTTTTTGCTATAAAACTCTAATAATCGTTTGCTAGCCCTGTATTAAACCTACGTTCGGCTTTTTTTAAATGACGAGGTATGTTTATACCACCTCTTTTTAAATTGGCTTTAAGTGCAGCCAATACATGGTTTGCACTGGCATTGCCATTTTCTACCTCAGCTCAATACACTTTCCTTTCTGTGTAATATACCACTTTTAAGGGATAATTTTCTTCTTCTTCAATTACAAAGGACCTTAATTCAACTTCTCACATATTCTTCAATATTCGAATTTCTTTTGTTCAAAATTTAAGTAATATGCCTAAGTTGCTAGAACAACTGTAGCTTAACTTCACTGTGTTCCGATTTAATAATTTGTATGTATATATATATATATATATATATATATATGTATATATATATATATATGTATATATATATATATATGTGTGTGTGTGTGTGTGTGTGTGTGTGTGTGTGTATGTGTAGCTTGTGATGGATAAATTGTAGTCGAAATTATCCAAAAATGAAAATAACACTGACATCTCATTTTAACAGATATATTTACCCAAATTACACAAAAATATCTTGAAATAGTAAAGATTAAATCTATTCAATAAAATCGTTATTGGATTTAAACACAACCTCCAGACGACTTCGCAATCCTGGATGGTCTTCTTATTTAAGTCGATAGATGCTGCCATAATCCTTGCCTTCACTTTATCTTTGCTGTTAAAAGAAGTTTTGTTGGTCTCTCGCCCAACTGCGCTCCACACATAATAATCAAGAGGCTTGCAGTCTAGGATGTTGTGTGACGTGGGACAGTGTCCTGTTGCCAGTCATAAGTCTTCCAGCAGCCATCCTTTTGACCCAGGACCGCACTACCTCCTGAGATCATTTGATATAGACCTTTTTGTTGACTATGAGGCCATGTGGATAGATGATTGGAAGTATAATGTCACCCTCACTAGTGATCACTCCAGACACCTTCATAATTGCCATTAGATTCATCTAATTCTTTCCAAGTCCACTGCATTGTCCTCAGATTAACACCCCGTCACACTGAAATGTTCATTTTGGAGAATCCGGTGCGAGTTCCTTATAACATGCCGTTTTCAACTTTCTGACGGAGGGCAATGCGTCTTGGTGCACTTTTTCTCCCAGACGGTGTCCAACTAACCCCACTATACTGTACATTCATCAAAATCTAAAACAAACAACGCGCATGCGCGAAATCAAATTTATAAAATGGCGACAATTTACCTATCACACTCTGTTTATATATATATATATATATATATATATATAAACAGAGTGTGATATTTACACACGCTCTATCTCTTATATTGAGCACTTTATTCCATAAATATAGCACACCTTAAGACTATATTTCTTTATATATATATATATATATATATATATATATATATATATATATATGAATTTAATGTATTGGAGGGTTGGTAGCAGATTATTAAGCAAATATATATTAGTAAATATAGCGGAGAATGAATGTCTATTATGTCTGATCAGGAGCCGAATGTTTGCTTTAATTTCTGTTGAAAATAAAGGCAAAAATTTTCCAACATTTGGATATATTTTATTAAGTTGGTCCTAAGCTTTCTGCTCACATGAGCCATCCTCAGAATGGTTATACAGACATGAAACAAAAATATCCATCCTCAAAGATAATATTTTGTTATTTTAACATAGAAAATTGCTATGCGACGATAACGGTTGTTGAATAGCAGACGCGGATCGTAAGTTCAAGAAGCGGTTCTATGACGAACTATTACAACACTACCAATGTCTAGATGCATTGTAATGTGTTGTGACTAGTTTGAAATGTAATTTTGTTGAGTGTGGGTTGCTCTGTTTTAATGTAGATGGCCTCTAATATTTGAGGGTTCTTTTTATTGAGTGTATTTGTTAGTATTATTGTTTTATCAACTAATATCTCTTTAATATTATGTACATGGCTTTTTTTTTCTAAGAAATATTGTTTAATAGAACTAAGATCAGAAAGATATTGGAAGACATCTACACTAAAACGAAATTAAAGCAAACATTCAAACATTAGAAACGCTCATGAGCAGGCATAATAGACATTCATTGTCTGTTATATTTAATCATATATATATATATATATATATATATATATATATATATATATATATATATATATATATATATGTGTGTGTGTGTGTGTGAAAATATTGTAGAAAATAGGAAAGAAACTGGTTTGGTAAATAATCCAAAGTTCCTTAGTATTTTTGTTATTATTTTTAAAAAATAGTGCTCGATACGAATTAGAGCATAAATATAATTATTTATTTAAAAACCACTTTTTTATATACACAAATCCCTTTCATAAAGAGATATAATAAAAGAATAAAATAAAAATAAATAAATAAATCTCCGTAGACGCTCAAGCCAGACTATGCGAAAACTTCCTCCGTCGTAAATTTAGCCACCCCCACCTTACCCTGACCCGGCATTTATGAAAATAACTCTATACTGATACAAATTATTAACACCCCTCCCCTGCCAATTCTAAACAATCCGCCCTTCATGTTACCATGAACATTTTTGATTTCAATTCTGACCATACTATTAAAACTCGTAAATTTCAAAAATAAGTCATTCCCCGAAAAATTTCGCTTGAAGATGGAACAGAGCCTACTTTAACTCAAGTTAATTCAAATATTATTTTGAAGTTTTCGGCTCTTGTTTTGAAACATGAGACCTCTTATGTAGCGAGTTGGAATCATATTTTTAAATAAATAATTATATATATATATATATGTGTGTGTGTGTGAGAGAGAGAGAGAGAGGAAGAGAGAGAGAGAGGATATGCACAATAATTGCCATAAATCACAGGTATGTAAAACTCAGTGTGGATCGAAATCGCTACGCTATATTCCTTTGCTTCTCAGTGATTTTTGTCGATTAAACCCCGCATTTAGAAGAATACCATTCTCTCTATCACTAGTTACCACGCCCTTTCAGGGCTTGGTAGATCGTTCTTCTCTAAAGTTACCTGTCTTTCGTTGTTTCCGACATTTGTTTCCACATTAAAGGATTACTTCATATCTGTCGTATTTGTCCGGCCATCAATTTATTCAAATATGTCTCTTAAGTGTCATCTTGTATTCCTCTACCCTTCTTGCCATCGATGCGTGCTTTAAATTCTTGAAGCCTGTTTTCCTAATTATGTGTCCCTAAAGATTTCAACTTTATTTTTCTGTTTATAAGCAGCAATTCCTGTTCTAAAGAATTTTCATTCAGAATCTTTCCATGGTATTAATATCATATCCCTCTTTTTTTACAGTAAGGTCCACCCTGTGCAGAGCAGCGGTTTGCAGGAAGGAGTTTTTTGAGAGGTACTTTTTGCCTATAGAATATGGGTGGAACGTGAGTGGTTCCCTACGATCTAAGTGGCATGGTGCGTCCTAGCCGTGAAGGTTAGACTTGGCGGTACCAAGGAATATAGTTTGTCCCAGCACTTTCCATGGAAGTATTGATAAAGCAGTGAGGGGCACATAACATCCCAGCGTGTGAGAGAGAGCAGGACGGAAAATAATTCTTCTCCAACAAGGATTCGGAGACGCTTTTGAACTGTTTCAAGATTTGATATATGGCAACAGTCCGCCATTTTCAGCCTGATCTGAATCTTAGAAAGGAAGAGTATAACATAAGGCGTGAAATATTTAGTGGCTTTAGAACAATATATGTTGCTTCAAAACTGTGAAGGCATATAAGAAGTCAAACATTACCATTCTTTACTTATAAGCAAGTTTTTTCGACTGTTACCTCATCTCCGGAATCTTTCACTTTTCTTCTGTATCGATATATTTGTCTGCCATACATTTATCGCCTGCAAATGTAATAATCCGAATAAAATTTCCACACCTGCTTGATCCTGATGCAGCCGTTACGCAATTCACATTTTAGGAGCCATTTTTTTTTTCTAACAAACACTCATCTTGTCTTTCTTTTTTCTTTGCAATTAATGTTTAATAATTTACTGAAATTCTGTGCAAGCAACTTTTGCTTCGAGTTGAAACAGCGATAAGCCTTTCTTTGTTTAAATTGATTTAGATTTTCGTTAACAGGCGGCGCGAACAGAATTTCGCTTAACTTAGTCGTTTATATGGCGTCAGTGTTAGTACACGTGTCCCTATTATTGATTCTAACATAACAAAAAAAAGCAAAAACAAAAAAGAAACCGATCGAACGATGCCAGAATTGTCGTTCCTCCGTCCAGAAAATAATGACCATTAATTGTTATAGCGAACGGTCTCGAAGACACGCTCCATTAATTGTACCGGTTTCCGCATTCAAACAAACAAAAAAATTCACACGTTGATTAAATGGCTTTGCAATCTCATTTTGTGTGAGTTTTATGACCAGGGAGAATCGGGGTGGAATATATAAAATGCATAACAATGATCTATGATCTCAGTTCACACACACATCTTCGATTATATCCAGTTACACTTATCGCAGATGACACACTAATGTCGTCAAGCCTGACATAATGAAAAATGAGATAGATAGATAGATAGATAGATAGATAGATAGATGAGCAGACTAGGATAGACCACTATGAACAAATTATATATATATATATATATATATATATATATATATATATATATATATATATATATATATATAATAGCTAGATCACACACAGAGCGGCATAGTTAGATAGATGAATAGATAGATAGCTAGGTATGAGCAGGCTGAAATACATAAATATACAATGACAGATAAAGACCACTGAACAATATAGATATTGACAGGCTCCGAGTTACCTTGGAAATATATGTATACATACATACACACACGCACACACACACACACACACACACACATATATATATATATGTATATATATATATATATATATATATATATATATATATATATATATATATGTAGTCCTTTTACAGATATTCTGTATGTTTATATATATATATATATATGCCCAATTTCACATAGAGTATATGTGTAAAAGGACAATATATAGTGTCCATTTACAGTTATATTCTATGAGGAATTGTATATATATATATATATATATATATATATATATATATATATATATATATATATCGTCATCGTTCTCTGTATCACAGCTCCTTAGTGTGGCTAGATATCCGGGCGCTTCAAGCCAGGACCGAAACGCAACCGATTTGGCACCAGTCAGAGATTCTAACCCCCATGCTAGAGAGAAAGGCGAATTTTTACGTATATATTTTTCATAAATACGCCAGTTACCTAGAGAACTCAATCAAATTTGGAGAGTCTTGCATTATCAGCAGTATTAGTGACTGTTTACAAATTCGCACTGATCTCCCCGCAGCGCCTGACCGATTATTTTTTCCGTAGATAATGTCGTAATATATATATATATATATATATATATATATATATATATATATATATATGAAAATTTCTCCGAATTAATCAGTAGAGAGACAAAATTTATGAATAAAAATGACAATAGGAAAACTGCTAATTGCTGACGCGTTTCGTCCAATGTGGACTTTATCAAAGCAAAATACGAAAATGAAATTAAATGAACAAAGTAACTAATAAAAACAAAAACAGAATGTACCTAGCAACTGGAATGTAGAGAAATGCTATTTTCATATTTTTTAACTGAAAAATAACGTCAGTAATTGTCACGTTTGGAGAATATTGTCATTATATCTGTGTTGATTTTTTTAAACATTTTCTTTTGATTTTATGAATCTGTTGTGTATATTTGTTTGTAAGAGCATTAATTTTGTTAAGAAAGGTGAAATAGGGAAAAAACCTTGGCGTAGATTAATATTAATAGAAAATAACTCACTCAGAAGGAAAATTCTGGAGAGTGCCGCCATAGAAAATTACCCAAATATTAATCTACGCCCAGGACGAAACGCGTCAGCAATTACCAGTTTTCCTATTGTCATTTTTATTCATATATATATATATATATATATATATATATATATATATATATATTCATTTGTTTTTAATATATGTATATGTATAAAGATTTATTTTTAATATATATTTATATATCTATCTATCTACCTACCTATCTATCTATCTATCTATATATATATATATATATGTATGTTATGGGATCTTACCCATAATAATAATAATGGACTATCACATACTTAATAAATACTGCGCCTCAGGAGGCAGTAGTTCAAGGAGTCAGTTATTCAAGTCGAGTCAAATGTCGAGTCAGAGGCAGTCCGCGACCGACTCGCTTTCAGATAATTACTGCAAGACATTGGAATAGTGATACTGGTCGAGACTACATTGTTCTCTCTACTAAACCTGATTGTTCACTGCAACCACTTTCGGCGAAGCTATTAGACATTCTTAGCCATTCTTGTTATAATGCTATAAGAAATGATTTATAATTGCTATTGTAGACGCTATAAATGTTGCTGATATTACATATACGAATACGAGGACGACTAGTAGATTTTTAGAGTTTTCATAATAAATGTTATTACGGTCTTCTTTCTTTTCTTTATAACATCCCCAATTTCATTTGAAAAAGGTTTTACAGTTAAAGTTACGTATCCATTTCAGGATATCGACGAGTATTTTCCTGATTGTGTATGGTACAATTCCAGGATTGTTTATGTCATATTCCGTGCTAATAGGAATATATACTTGAAAAACAAGATGGATAAAATAAGTAAAGGTTTATTGTAAAAACCAATACAATAAGAATAAAGGTAGCAGTTATGCACAATGTTGTTACAAGTCAATCTAGTAGTGAGTGCTAATACTCGAAGGTTGATAGTTCTTTCGTAAATCTGAGTCATACACAGCAGATCCTAGCTAGTGTATTTACTAACCTCCCCACGCAATCAGATATGGCACACGGCCATGTTGGGGTATCCGAGCCTGTAGGCTCATCCAAAAATTCCTCGTAGACTCCGTATGAAACGGGGTCGGGTAGCTATTTCCACTGCCTTTCGAAACGGACTCTTCTGGTGATCACCCATGCCCGAAGGCAGAGAGTTTGACCAACACAGCTGGAACAGATCCCAGCTAGTCAATATTTACTACCACTCCACCCACACACACACACACAAGGCCGAGTATAACGTGGGTAATCCGAGCCCGTAGGCTTGGCGAAAAATTCCCCCCAGAACCCGCATAAATGTGTACGGGTCTGTCTACTTCCCCGGACGAGACTCAGCCCTTCGGCATAGCCGCGTCCCGGTTCCTCAAATGCAGAGAGTTTGACCAGAAAGAAGAAAAAAGATTCCAGCTACTCAGTATTTACTACCCCACCAAGGATAGATGTGGCACAAGGCCGAGTTTTACCTGGGTCTTCCTAGCCCGTAAGCTCGGCCAAAAAATCCCCGTGAAAACCCGCATAAACGGATTCGGGTCTGTCTACTTCACTGGTCTAGACTCTGCTCATCGGCATAACCTCGTCTGAGTTCCTATCTACACAAAGGCAGAGAGTTCGCCAACACAGAACAGAATTCAGCTAAGATATTTGCCAACCGCCACACGAGGTCAGATGTGGCACAAGGCCGAATTTAACGTGGGGTGTCCGAACCTTAGGCTTGGGTAAAAATTCTCTGTAGTTCTGTAAAAAAACGGGGTCGGCTAGCTGTCTACCACCCCAGACGAGACTCAACCCATCGGTATAGCTTCGTCTGCCTTCATCTCTGCGAGAAAGCAGAGAATTCAACCGTATAGCTGAAAAGATTTCAGCTAGTATAGTTGCCAATCCCTTCGACATAGCCTCGTCTGGGGATTGTCTCTGAAGTGTTTGACCAGCACAACCAGAAAACATTTATTTACTACCCAAGGGTAGATGTGGCACAAGGCCGAGTTTAACGTGGGACATAAGAGCCCGAAGGCTCGGTTAAAATATCCCCGCATAAACTCTGCTCATCGGCATAGACTCGTTCAACCGTGTAGTTGAAAATATTTCAGCTAGACGGTATTTACTAGCCTCCTCATGAGGACAGATGTGGTACAAGGCCGAGTTTAACGTGGGTTATCTGGGCCCGTAGGCTCGGCCAAAATGTCCCCGTAGAACCCGTATAAACGTGATCGGGTTGGTCAACCTCTCCGAATGAGCCTCGTTCGGGTTTCTCTCTGCTCAGAGGCAGAGAGTTCAACTGTGTAGCCGAAAAAGTTTCAGCTAGACAGTATCTACTAGCCCCACCCACAGAAGGGTAGATGTGGTGCAAGGCAGAGTTTCACGTGGGTCGTTCCGAGCCCGCAGGATCAGCGAAAAAAAAATCCCTTTCGAACCCGTATAAACTGGTTCAGGGTCAGTCTAACTCCACGAACAAGACTCTACCCTTCGGCAGAGACTCGTCCGGGTTCTACTCTGCCCGAATGCAGAGAGTTCGACTGTATAACCGAAAAAAGATTTCGGCTAGAATATTTAACCGCCCCACCAAAAGGGCTGTATTTGGCGCAAGGTCTTGTTTAACGTGGGTTATCCGAGCCCGTAGGCTCTGCCAAAAAATGCCTGTAGAACCGGCATGAACGGGATCGGGTTGGTCAACCTCCCCAAACGAGACTCTGCCTTTCGGCAAAGCCACGTCCGGGTTTCTCCCTGCTCAGAGGCAGAGAGTTCGACATACAAGCGGAAAAAGATTCCGGCTAGACAATATCTCCTCCCCCCACAAGGGTAGATGTGGCACAAGGCCGAGTTTAACGTCGGTCTTCCGATCCTGTAGGCTAAGGCAAAAATAATCCCTTTCGAACGAGGCTCTGCCCTTCGGCAAAGCCTCGTCTGTGTTCCTATCGACTCAGAGCCAGAGAGTTCGACCTGCCAGCCGAAAAGATTTCGGCTAGACGGTATTTTCTAGCCTCCACAGTAGGATATATGTGGTACAAGGCCGAGTTTTACCTGGGTCTTCCGAGCCCGTAGGCTCGTCCAAAAATATTCCCTTCGAAGCCGTATAAACGGGTTCAGTGTCAGTCTCCCCGAACGAGACTCTGCCCTTCAGTAGAGCATCGTCGGGGTTCCGCTCTGCCCGAAGGCAAAGAGTTCGACTATATAGACGAAAAAGATTTCGGCTAGTATATTTAGGCACTCCACACAAGGGTTGCGCGTGGCACAAGGCAGGGTTTAACGTGGGCTCTTCGAGCCTCTAGGCTCGGCCAAAAATATTCCAACCCGTATAAACAGGTTCAGGGTCAGTCTACCTCCCCGAACGAGAGTCTGGCCTTCAGCAGAGCCTCGTCCGGGTTCCACTCTGCCCGAAGGCAGAGAGTTCGACTGTATAGCCGAAAAAGATTTCGGATAGACGGTATTCACTAGCCCCCTCCACACTAGAATAGATATTGCAAAAGGCCCGCTTTAACGTGGGTTCTCCGAGCCCGTAGTCTTGGCCGAAAAATCACCGTAAAAACCGTATAAACGGCATTGGGTTGGCCAACCACCCAAACGAGACTGTGCCCATCGGCACAGCCTCGTCCCAGTTCGTCTCTGCCCGTTCGACCGTCTAGCCCTAAAGATTTCGCGTAGACTATATTTAGCCACCGCCCTACGAGGCTTGCATGTGGCACAAGGCCAGGTTTAACTAGGATTCTCCGATCCCATAGGCTCAGCCAAAAAATGCCCGTAGACCTCGTATAAACGGGATAGGGTTGGTCAACATCCGCGAACGGGACTCTACCCTTAGGCGCAGCATCGTCCCGGTTCCCCTCTACTCAGAAGCAGTGAGTTCGACCGTCTAGCCGAGAAGCTTTCGGATAGGTTCTGTAGTCCGTTGACTTACATATACTGATAAGTAGTTACTACCTATAGTGTAGTCACTCATGGTGCTAACAGGTTATTTCCTTACATCAGTTTATAAATATCCATATGTCAGAGGGATGCAGATTCAGTCGTCTTGATTGGTGGGTGAAGGTAAGTTCCATATAATCATGTATCGACTTTTTGTTATTCAAATTCATAAATGATGTTAGTCATAATAGTTTTGATTTCATCAGCGAGGTGAAAATTCTAATAATACGGTATGAGGATATAATACTTTATAATACATAATGAATTTGATATTGCTAGTTTAACAGGAGTTATGAACTTTTGTATGATATAAGCGAATTGATCCTTTCTGTCATCTTTCTGCAGCTGGTTACGATAAAATATATTCTTAACTTGTCTCTGTGAACTAGCAAGACTAAAATCAAAGAGCAGACCGCTTCGTGCATCGGCCTTCTCAGTCTTTATGTGCGCTTACGTATTTAAAAATGAGCATTCCCTGCGTAGACAGCACCAGAAATGACAGTGCGAAATACCGTCAATGGGTAACTTAACGTCAAAAAAGAAAGTTGAAACTGCTTGAATACGTCATAAGCGCCAATCTTCCTTCTATTCGCATTGTGGCATTTATTATTTAAGGAAAAAAAAATACGCGGTTACAGAAGAAAAATGGTTGGACAGCGATATTGAGAGGATTACAATTTGCACGCAACGATGACATATAGGGGGAGCTGGTAATAAGCAGAGCCCCAATGACCATGCTAGTCATGGGACCGAGGATGATGATGATGATGGTGAGGATGAGGATGATGAGGAGGAGGATGAAGTTTTTAATTAGTTCGGAAGAACGCAGCAATATTTCTTTATAAAAATGCACTAATTAGTTAATGGAAAATGCTTAATGATTCATAAAGCAACGCTAAACATTATATTTGGCTGATGTCCAGATAAAAATTGTTACATATAAGGTAGAAAGGTTTTATTTGTATTATTATTATTATTATTATTATTATTATTATTATTATTATTATTATTTAACAGCTGTATCCACCACAGAAACATAATTTTTATTCGGATCTGCTGGGGTGGTAGACCGTAAGAATCGGGTTAAACATCTGTCTAGGTCAAGAAAAAAAAAAGAAAAAACAATCATTGCGGGTGGTGAAGTTGATAGCGGTTCCGATTGAGAAATCGAAGTACAGAGATCGAATGCCAGTAGATTCGTTGCATTCAATTTTGTACCAGTATCCTTAGGGGCGTGTATTGATGTATCTCTTCATCTAAATAGTAGGACTTTTAAAAGAAATCAGAAATTTATGATAAAGAGTTAAAAAATTTTTTTGAGGAATTCACCAGAATAAATTGATATTTACGTTGATGTGTTTACACATACATAGGAATATAGCGTACGCTGAAATTTTAAAATTAAATTTTCAATATTTCATTAATATGTCGAGCCGATTTGATTTTTCTTTTGTTTGTTTTTGTTTTTGTTTTTAGTTTGTATCTCTTTTGTTAATAAACATCCCGTATTTTGATAACAGAAGAGCTGCCAAGAAAGATGGCATCTTGTAAGAAAATTGTGGTCACTGTGGGTCATCTAGAGTTTAAATAATTTTATACACATTTTCGTACTAGTAAATTGTTTTCTCTTTTAATTCAAGTAAGCTTTTTTAAAAACAAATATGGTAAAAATCTATAACAATTAGTGTTATAGATTTTCCTGAAATTGCTCTTATATATAAGCATTTAATACCGAAAATCGAAATATTTTGTACGTATTCTTTGGGTTTTTTTTCCGGGGTGAGTTAATAATAGTGATACAAGTCTTACGAATTAACCCATAGGTGGAGGAGAATAGGTGGATTCATATCTTTCCCAAAGGTGTATGAGCGTAAGTGAATATAAAGAACACAATTGGAATTGGAACCCGGTTCCCAATCCCAAAACTTTATCCATTTCGTCACCCGCACACCCATACAATACATGGTAACTCATCTAGCTACTGACCAGGATCTACGTTGCTTAACTTCAGTGACCAGACGAGAGTTTTCTCAATTGCACAGGCCGGTTGACGTTCTAATCAAAGAGGGTATCCAATAAAAATAATGTTTAAACTATTAAAAATATGCCGGATTTAAAAACAAAAATCCGTTCACTATATATATATATATATATATATATATATATATATATATATATATATATATATATATATATATATATATATATATATATATATATATATATATCCTCCTTGGAATTATCTATACGGATTACTAAACACATCATTAACTATATTTATATATATGATGACTGGCCACTCTTATCCAATTATACCTTTCTACAAAAGCGACTTGCCAATTTCTGTTGTAGACACCTGCTCAGACAGATTTGTGTTTCTTAAGCACCCACAGTTCCCATCTGTGGTTTATACTGCAACTATGCTGAGCAGACCTTAGTTACAGTTCTTTGGTGAGAGCGCATTATCTAGCTTGATCAACAGTATGAAGAAGGCTGGCACGCTCAAACCCTCGGTCATGATGACTTGTGACTTCGTGCTAGCGTAACCATCGACGTCTTTCAAAAGAGTTCTGTCTACCTAATTTCCCTCACAAGGCTGGGATCAACTCCCTGTAAGGTTTTCAGACACTTTCAAAAGCTGCTGCATGCTGGGATCGCCGCCCCCATACCGATAACATCAGGAAGTCTCTTTCCTGACAAATCGAACATGGTGAGATTCGAACTCGGGGCTCATGGTCAGAAAGCGGTCGTTCTAACCACTGGCCTGTTTTTGTGTGTATTGCGAATTTATTCAACTGCCGTTGTTCGTTTTAGATTGCAAAATGAAAGAAAGTGCAAAGCTTGGAGGTATCTGGTATAAAAGTCATGTTGTTAATACCACGAACATTAAAATTGATGTGACGTCATATATTCTGTCTGTGGAATAGATTAGAGCATCACGTGGTAACAATGACCTGACAGTTCACATGTATTTTAACATATGCGCGCCTCGATTGCAACAAGTTTTTTTTTTTTTGCTTGTGTAACCCGATGCACTCTAATTTACATAACAGATGAAAAGAAAAAAAATATAATCCTTAGATAAGTAAATCCAGCAGATACCCCACCCCACGCGTGATGAAGCGAGGAATACGTCTGTAGTGGATCTAACAAGGTTGCGTGAATATTTAAGATTGTGCTGTAAATAAAATATGTAATATCCACAAAAATAAATTATAAGAATTGGCTAAATGTTAACGCTATTAAATCACGGCAAAAAATACATGTTTGAAACAACAGATTAAATTTTATATACACAATTTACAATTTTTTTTGTTTGTAATGATGTGTGCAAAGGTATATTTTAGAGAAAAAGTTCTTTGCTGTTTCGGAAATGTTCAGTGTCTAAAAAGTTGTCTGCCTTTGATTAAAAAGGTTGAATTTAACTTAGACAAAAGATTTTCTATGAAAGATATTGAGTGAAAAAGTTTGTTGTGTAAATTTTTCTAATCTCTCATAAAAGAAGTTTGTTTCTTTGGCGGCATATAATTCCCGTGTATATCTCTTTCGTGTGTGAATCTCAAATGCGACGAAAATTCGTTTACTATTTCTATTTATAGTTTTCTTAACAACGAAATCGACTCCAACGGGACTTGATAGCTGTTACGAATTTTTCTGAGAAATGCGTGGGCGAATGTTGTATTTTTTTTTTATTTTTTAGCCAATAGGATTTCTTGAAATATTTAAATTAGGGATGAATATGAGAATTTTTTTTTTTCTTTATGTCGGTTGAGCCTGTTTTTGCACAAATTTTGACTGTTTTGTTATGGAAATGTATTATTTCTTATTATAAGCTTATTTTTTTATTTAACAGCCAATGAAATTCAAGAAAATGTTTGAAATTGAAATGAGGGTTACTAAACGTCGACATCTTCCTTTGTAAAGAGGTAACCTCAACAAACTGAGGCATATTCGAAGTAAACAATTAAAAACACAAACAGAAACGAACAATACTTGCCTATCTGCAAATCGTGTAAATGTTTAGCAAATGAACAATAATTACTTATAATAATAAATTAATTATTACACAGTAATTACTTAACCCAGGACAAAAAATTCAAATATTAAATAATTTAATAATCCTTCAACTCGGTAGATAAAGTTTTAGAGCTAATTGAAACAAAAGGGTTACTTATACTTAGAATCAAAAAGCGACTATTGAGATTATTATGATACATAAAAGAGGTTTTGGAGAGATTGACTTACAACATACTAAAGACAAGAAAGACTGCTGGTAACCTAATTAACAACGTTGTGCAAATGAATCAGAGAAGAGGGAGGGGAATTTACGGTAAAACGACAATTATCAATAAGAATTACAAAGGATTGTACGTTATGCTGAACTATGATTACCCACGTTGTTAAAAGACATGTCACCCCAAAGAAGAAAAAGAGGTATTTCTTTATACGTGAACGAAGTAAATGTGTCCTTTTCGCCATAAGGCGTACGCAGGTACGTACACTGCCAAAGAACACATTAACTTTATCAAAGGGCATTTGAAAAGTAGACTATAAATAAAACAAAGATGTCTACTCGAGCAGTAAAAATATCATGTTAAATAAAGGCTGGCCATTCGTATTCGAGAATACCCGTCTACTAGGGCTGCTAGCTAATCCCTGTTGCAGACTCTTGTTCAGGCGCATTTTGTGTTTGTTCAGCATCCCCAGAGCCCTCCTGTCTTTTATACTGCAACTATTGCGAGTAGTTACAGTTTCTGGAAGAGAAGCGTGTTATCTAGCGTGGGCAATAATCTGAACAGGCCAACAACGCTCAAACCCTCGTACAGATATTGCAATAACTGTACGAGTTTATATGCCTAGCTGCCGGTTAAAAATCTAAATTTCTTAATAAAATGTATAATCATTTTATGTAGTTGACCTTTGCATGCCAGTGTAGTCATTAAAAAATTTACCAAGTTTTTTCTAATATATGATGAATATAGTGAC